>SZWC01000948.1:197546-247967 GCA_023375785.1 Penium margaritaceum
AGACAGTGCTCGGTTGTGGTAGATGGCTACACCGACAGCGACTGGGCGTGGAGTCCTGATGGACGCAGCCGCACGAGTTACGTGTTCCTGCTTGGTGGCACCGCTGTGTCTTGGCGCAGCGGCAAGCAGGGGTGCATTGCTCGCAGCTCCTCAGAGGCTGAGTATGTTGCTCTGGGCGCTGGCGCCGCTGAGGCAGTGTGGTTGCAGCGACTGTTTCAGTGTTTGGGCCAGTCGGTGCCTACCATCATCTTCCGCTGCGACAACCAGAGTGCTCTCGCGATCGCTGAGAACTCTGGTGTGTTCCACGCACGCACGAAGCACATCGCTGTCGAGTATCATTTCGTGCGCGATCTGGTGGAGCGACAGTTGATCTCCATCGTCTGGGTGGGCACAGACTTGCAGCGCGCTGATTTTCTGACCAAGGCACTGGCTCGTGGGAAGTTTCTCGGGGCTGTTCGTTCCATCGGTTTGTGACCCCTGTCTGAGAGTGGGTGACTGTCCGGGTCTCTGTTGAACACTCTGTGTTGCACCGGCACGCGTTCTGCACGTGTATGGACATGCGTACCATCGGGTCATGGGGGAGTGTTGTGATGCTGTCAGACAGACACAGTTGTACAGTTGGTTGTGACCACTCGGCCGTGTCCATGCTCGTGCAGATCCCTGAGGCGGACCCAGTTGGAGACGGAGTCCCCTGAGGTGGTGCTCCACCCGCTGGTGGCAGCCTGGTAGCCTACCTGGTGTACCGGAGGGTTGCCACGACATCCGGACTGCGTTTGGAGACATTCAGGATTTTCTCGGTGGACAGCCCTGCCAGGCTGATTTGCATGTTTGTTTTCTTACTCTCCGGCTGCTGCCGGACATAGGCGTGTGACCAGTCGTTGTGTCCGTCTTTTTGTCTTGCATCCTTAGGATCAGACGGCGCTCCGTTTGGACGCCTGTGCGCAGAGTTATGGCCAAAACAGTGGTTTTGGGCCGGTTCAGGACAGACAGGTGCCGCCGCGTGCGCCACCCGCTGTGAGCCGCGGCGGCTATTTATGCTGTGGACCTGTCATTTGTCAACTCTCTCTGCACATTCACTATAATGCAGCTTCTGAGACTTGCCTTGTCTCTCCTAGCCTGACTCTTGCTGTTCTCGCACCCGCTTGCACGCTAGTGCGTTAAGTTGACTGGTCTGTGCCGCCACGTCAGCAGCAACATTGCTAGGGAGCTGTGGTGAATCTTCTCAAGATAGGCTTAAACGCTAATAGCATTCGGGGACCTATCACCTCTTATAAAGACAACATGGAAGAGAGAATTATTTGACCATTTTATCCTTGCAAATTAGAATGGAAATAAAATGACGAAGAACGACAACCACTCCATACTCAAATCTTAGAGAAGCAACCATCCCACATGCGTCATCACAAAAAGCAACCATGCATCGTCTCAACTTATATTATTATATAAATATTGATGAAACTGCCCTATTGTATGTCATTTGGAATCATTTCTTCCTTTTTCTCAAAGACTTGTCGTTAGGACTCGATCTTCCCCGAACTACACATTGGTCAGTGACTCATTGTTTTAGCTTCCACGAGGATGTTTTTAAGAGTTTTATTCATGTTTCGGCCTTGAGCTCATGTCATGCTTGAAGAGGTAACTTTTTCAATTGCACACACATGAACTTGCCTAGATTGGTGCAGCGTGCAAAATGCCACGCAAATGTCAACCATATGGACCAACTATAACGAATTGGTACGGGAAGCTTGGCCCATTGGGCCAAAACCGCGGTGATTAAGGGTCTCCGACCCTCGATCCATCCCGTCCAATCGCCCACAGGCCAGTGACATCTTCAAGCCATGAGAAGAGGCCGGCCCACGCTACACTCCTCCCACCGAGGAGTGGACCCGCCTCGGTGTCCACAGAGGGACTCGAACCCTGGCGCTCTGATACCAATGTAACGAATTGGTACGGGAAGCTTGGCCTATTGGACCAAAACCGCGGTGATGGAGGGTCTCCGACCATCAATCCATCCCGTCCAATTGCCCACAGGCCAGTGACACGTTCAAGCCATGAGGAGAGGCCGGCCCACGCTACACGAACCCTCTTTAAGGATATAAATGTTTCAGAAAGGCACCTTGTGAGAAGCTACATGGAAGCTTCCTAGCCCAGTCGTTGCTGACAAGGCAACACTGTCCAGTCAGTAATTTCAGTAGCACAAGGGCAAGTGCAGAAACAGTAGGGATTGAGCTAGGTGAGACGCTCAGAGTCTCATGAGCGCAATAGCTTCAACGTGCAGAGACGAATGACAACTGATAAGTACACAGCATAAATAATTGCTGCGAGACACTGTGGGTGACGCATGCGACGGTTTCAGTTTTTCCTACAACCAGCGGAAAGACACGGTTTTTGCCGTACATCTGTGCACATGCATCCAAACGCAACACCGTTCGAACCTACACATGCAATGTCTTGAGCCGGACGCTATAACTGTGACACACATAGTCATAGAACGTGCCCGAGCTACACATTCAAGAACATGCCTGAGCTCGATGGGCGACGTTGGCGCTGGGTCACCGGAGTTCCGCGTTCTTGGGGGCGCTGAGCGTGGTGACCCCGAGGACGAGGCAGGAGCCGCCCGCCAAGGTCCGTTTCGCGCAGACGCAGCCGCTGGACGTGGCGGGATGGCGTTCGCCGCCGGGTGGGTGGGGGGCCATGGACCCGGCGACAGGGTTGGTGCTGGCGAAGACCCGGGGGAGAGGCTAACGTCCGCGGTCAACCCCGTTATCGAGGGTCGGTCCGTGCACGCCCCGAGCGTCGGCAGCCGGCCGCAATCCTGCCATTCAGTGGTTCGGCCGGAGAAAACTCAGCCGTCTGGGTGCAGCAGATTAATCTCGGTCTTATCGACGGTGTCTATGGTTTTGACTACATCCTCACTGACGCCCGTTTGGCCCTCCGCGGTTGGGCAGCAACCTCGGCCATCACTCAGCGCTTCACCGATAAGGAGGACTTTTATGAGAAATTCACCCGGCAGTTTGCAACCGTCCAGTGCAGCCAGAGCGTGTACTACACTCCACAATATCCGGATGAGACCGGCAGAATCGGTGTAAGACTTCGTACACCGATTCCGTGAGAATGTGGGATTTGCTCCAAACATCCCGGAGGAATTATTGGTCTTGGATTTCATCGCCGCCCTCCCTGCACGCATCAAGGTCCATATCGACGGACGGAAAATCGCAACTCTCGCCGAGGCTGAGGAAGAAGCGTGCTATTTTGAAAGCCGTGGCGATGACGGCGGATTCGTCAGCACCACACTGGCTGCGTCTGCCTCAAACGCGGGGAACGACGGGAGTGCAGTGGTGGACACTGGAACGGAGCCCGAGTGGGTGGCGTGGCTTACGGCGCAACTCGCCGCATTCCAACGTCCCAGCAATAATGCCAACCGCGGGTGTTACAACTGCCGTGAATTCGGGCACCACTCGCGCATCTGTCCTAAATCCCCTGCAAACTGACAAAGTCATGACTCCGGGCGGAATGCTCCCGCCAATTTTTATGAGGCAGGATGGACCCCCGCGGTGAGCGCAACACAGCCGGTAGAGTGCGAAAGGGGAGGGAAGGTGGAAAAGATGTCATCAAGAGCTATCGGCTGGGGCGGATTCGTGCGAATGCGACCGGCATTCCAATCCACAACTTGGGGGCATCGGCGGCGGAGCTTAATGCGGTGTTTGCGTCCAGGCCGTATTTGGTCGAAGAGCAGCTGAGCAAAGTGCCGGCATCTATCAGTCTCCTCCAACTCATACACGAGTGCCCCGCCATCCGATCCCGAATCAAAGAGATCATCCATCAGATCGAGGCCGGCGGCGGAGAAAGCGGGAATGGGGTGGGCGGAGTGGGCGGTGAGGTCCGCCCGGCCAGTACCTATTACCCCTTACCACCGATGTTGGTGGAACAGGCCGGGGCAGTGTACCATTCAGCTGGGTCGATTTCTCGGGCCCCTGCCGATTATGCAGGGATTAGTTACACGGTGGTCATGGCTGCCGTGTGGGTGAATGAGACGCAGCTGAAAGCAATCGCCAACTCCGGCTTAGTGCAAACGACCCTGACGGAAAGCGCTGTCCGTCGGATTGGCTGGGAGGATCGGATCTCACCGTCAAATGTCTGGTTTGGCCAAGCTTCGGGGTCCCGGCAAAGGCGGTCGGCAAAATTAGGGACGTGCCGGTGCGGGTGGGGGATGTTACCAGGACGGTGGATGTGACCATTTCAGCGGCGGATACATACGATGTATTGTTGGGCAACGATTGGTTGAAACCAGCGAACGCAGTCTTGGATTGGGGGACTAACCGCCTTTGGTTGCAAAATGACGTCTATTCATACCAGAGCGTGGGGGTGGAATGTACCCGGAAGCGGGCGCAACTGTGCGTTACTCCTCTCCACCACCCTCCAATCACCGCGTTGCTGCCGCCACGGGAGATCCGACAGTTGGACGTCGATACGGGAATTCTGGAGAACAGCAGGAGCGGTGGTAGACGGGAGGAAATTTGGTTGGTGGAGGATGAGGGGATCAGCGGCGAAGCAGCGGCGGAGAGTGAATGGGGTGGCAGCATCGTGGCGGAATGTGACGAGGCAATGTCCCAGGCTGGCGATGTCATTATGGCCATGCGAGAGGCATGTGTCACCAGCCCGGAGTCCGATCCAGGCCCTAATTGCGCTTTTGGGCCTGCATTGGACAACAGGCAACTACAACAGGCGAAGCAACTGGTGGCACAGTTTGCGCGGGTATTCGCAGCTGGGCCCACCGACCTGGGGACAATTACGACTACCCACTCGATCCAAATTGGTAATGCAGCCCCGGTGGCCCAGAAGGTGCGACGGTTCACGCCTGAAGTAACGGCAGAGATTCGGGTTTTGGTCGAAGAGCTGCTGGCGGCAGGAGTTATCAAAGCCGGAGAATCCCCTTGGCGGTCGAATTTGGTGATGGTGCGGAAGCCGGATGGGGGTTGGCGCAGTTGCGTGGATTATCGCGACGTAAATCGGATAACCGTCCGCAACCAGTATCCCATGCCCATGGTCAACGGCATCCTGGGACGGCTCATCGGCCGGGTTTGGTTTTCAAAACTCGACGTCAAAGCCGCCTATCACGCTGTTCCCATGGACCCTGTGTCGGTGGCCAAAACCGCTTTCGTCACCCCGTTCGGCATGTACGTTTTTCGTTGCATGCCGTTCGGGTTACGGAACGCGGGGGCAAATTTTCAATGGCTGATGGATGAACATTTCGCCGATCTGCCCTTCGCACAGGCCTACATCGACGACCTGCTAATCTTCTCGCAATCTTGGGAGAATCATCTCTGCCATCTAACGGTTGTCTTGGAGCGGGTCCAAGGAGTGGGACTGAAGCTGAAGGGGAGTAAATGCGTCATTGGAGCGGCAGAGGTGGAGTTTTTGGGGCACCTGGTGTCCGGGGCCAGACTCCGTACTGATCCGGTCAAGGTGCAAGCGGTGGTGGAGTGGAAGCGGCCAAGGAGTACCACGGGAGTGCGGCAGTTCCTTGGTTTCACCTCGTTCTGTCGTCGATTCGTGCGGAATTTTGCCAAGATCGCGCGACCACTGTCGGATCTGCAAGGCAGAACGGTGGAGTTCACATGGGGACCGCAGCAGGAAGTAGCATGGAAGCAGTTGAAGGAAGCATTGGTCACAACGCCGATACTCAAGTTTCCCGATTTTACGGTGTCATTCATCGTCGCCACAGATTTCTGCAAGGATGGCCTCGGCGTAGTTCTTAGCCAGTCCGTGGAGGGTCGCGACCGGGTGGTGGCGTACGCAAGCCGGGTCACAACTGATACCGAACAGGGCTATCCCCCGGTTAAGGGTGAATGCCTTGCGGTCATCTGGGCCGTTGCTCATTTCCACGATTACCTAAAAAATGAGCTTCCTTTCGTTGTCCTCACGGATCATGCCACCCTGCAGTGGTTGATGACGACTCAGATTCACGCCGGCATCTTGGCGAAATGGGCCCTGTTGCTCTAGGGATACATGTTCGAAGTCAAATATCGGCCTGGGGAGTCTCATCGGAATGCCGACGGGCTCAGTCGGTTGGGAGGGGCGGCTGCCCCACCAGATGGGGCAGGGGAGGAGGACGAGGATGCGGGGCACCTGGCGGGTGCTACCGGGACCAGTGATCAGCTCCAACTTTCCTGCGTCGTGCAGCCGCTTCCCCTTTGCGCAACCTGCCAAGGACCCGTCATCCGTCGCCAAGGGCGGTCGTACCGTGCTTGCGACGGATGCGGCTGCCAGTACCACTGGGACTGCCACACGGGCCAATTAACTCGCCTGCCCGCTTGCGTAGCATGCGCGCCATCTCCGCAGGGTTCGGAGACCCCTGCTCTTTCGGGGGGGGGGAGGGGCCCTCTCAACTCCCACCGGTCCTCTCCTCGGACCACCTGTCCTCCTCCCCGCGGCCCCCATTTATCCGGCTCCCCCAGCAGTTATCGCGGCTGGCGGAATGTCAACGCAGTCTCCATCTTTCCGTCTCGCGAATCCCACCTTGGGGCCATCCGTCGCCGCCGCATCAATGGCCAAGGGCCGTCGTACAACATCCCATAAGCAGAATCGGGCATCCGATGCCCTCCTGGCAGGGCCGTCGGCCATCGCTGACGGGCCATCCAATGAGCCGATAACAGCTACCAGCGGTTCGGACGGCGGTTGGTTTGAACCATGGGATGAGGTCATGGGAGCGGTGGGCGACGAACGGACTGATGATGAAAAGGCATCCGATCCAACGATCAACGAGCACCTCCTCGAATATCTTCGCCAGGACAGCGTGGGAACGGATTGGGAAGGCAGGTTGTACGGATTGGGAAGAACCTGTCTTCCCAATCCGTGTAGATCGAGTACGGTAGCGTGTGCAGATCTACACTCTTGATGGGGAAGGCAGGTTGTACTGAAAAACCACTGGACGATTTGGGTCGCGCAGGGTACACCCAATGTTGGAACGGGGTGCACCATGTAGATTCCCTCATCAAGTTTGCCATGGAGAAAGGCATTGTTGACGTCCATCTATTCTAGCTCCCAGTCATGCTAGGCCACTAAGCTGAGTAGAGCTCTGGCAGTGGTGTAGAGACCCACTGGAACGAATATCTCATCAAAGTCGACCCCAGGGACTTCAGAGGAGCCCTTTGGTGTAAGTCTTGCGTTGTACCGCTCAACTGCGTTGTCGGGGTTCAGCTCCCCCCGATACACCCAGTTAGCGGCCACTGATTTGCGCCCTGGTGGAAGATCAACAAGCTTGTAGACACCATGCTGAGAAAGAACATCAAGTTCTGCTTTCATGGCCTGCTCCCACATAAAGGAGTCGGACGCAGTACGGACAACCTGCACAGTTAGAGGTTCAAGTGGAAGAGGGGACATACCAGCATCAGCAAAGCACAAGGCAACATACCCAGCCATGGACGAACTAAGGGCTAGACAAAACTCTTGCTCAATGAGGGAGTAACCAAGTACGGTGCTGGGGTGTACCACAGACGTAGCAGTGGATAAGGAGGTGGTCACGAGGCCAAGGGCGCGTAGACCAGGATCACCCGAAACAACATGACGGGAGTGAGATGGGAGTGCCCGGAGATGACCACCGTGCATGTAGGACGAGACAGGAGGCACAGAGGAGACACACGGGTTAGAGGTAGGGAGAGAAGAGGACTCAAGAGCCACAGACGGCACATGGGACGCAGAACCCACAGGAGGAGATGCAGAAGGGTTAAGGTGCGAAGGCGCAGTAGGAGTGCCAGAGGGAGGAGGTGAAACAGAGACAACACGGGCTTAGAGAGAGCAGGCAGCTTAGAGAGAGCAGAGGGCTCAGAGGCAGCAGGGGGTTCGGGGGAGACAGAGGATGCAGAGGAGGCAGAGGAGTCAGAGGAGCAAGGGGGCTTAGAGGAGGCAGAGGACTCTGAGACGGTGTCAGAGGAGACGGGTGACGGACTCACCGAGGGGAGAAAAGAGGACCGAGAGGGAGTAGTGCCTCCCCCACCCCAAGGGGACGGATTGATAGAACCCATGGAGAAGCGAGGGAGGTCGTCCTCAAACAAGTGCTCGAATAATAGAGCATCACGAGATTCAATGACCCGACACCGCACTGGATCCCAGAAGCGCCACACCTTGGAGAAAGGGGAGACACAAAGGAAGACACACAGACGACCACGGGGGGAGAGTTTACCTTTCTGGTGGTCAGCAGGAAGCTAGACGGAGGCGAGGGACCCCCACACACGGGCAAGGCGAAGATCGGCACGATGGCCCATTTCACACTCAAATGGGGTGACGGTGTGAGGGAGGGGACCGTGAGGGACGCGATTCTACACCCGCATCATGTAGGACATGGCTTCAAAGGCGAACAGAGCGGATTGACCAGAGGAGAGAAGGGAGCGCACCCCGTCAGCCAAGGTGCGGTTCTAGCATTCGGACACGCCATTTTACTGAGGTGTGTAGGAGGTAGAGGACTCAAGACGAACACCTCAAGATGCAAGGAAACGAGAGGTGGAACCAAAGAACTCACCACCCCGGTCGCTGCAAAAGGCACGCAAAGGACGAAGGCAAGCACGCTTAGCCTGAAGAAGCCAGGCCTCACAGACATCAGTGACATCACTCTTGTGACGAAGGACAAAGATCTAGCAGTAGCGTGACAAGTCATCAGTCAAGCAAAGGACGTAACAACCGATGCAACCAAGGAAGTCGTGAGACAGAGGACCCATGACATCAGCATGCACGAGGTCAAGAGGATGGGAGGTGGTGGACGCAGCCGCGGTGAACGGGAAACGGTGTATTTTGCCACTGGCACTGTCGAGACAGGCAGAGGAGCATGTAGGCGTAAATGTGGCAGCGTAGAGGCCGACAACAAGACAAAGGCATAAGAGATGCAGGATGGTGGCACTGTGAATATAACAAAGGCGGTGGTACAAGAGGTCCGCATGCGCAAGGGACAAGGAGGGTGCGACGTGAACAAGAGCAGAGGCAGCAGAAGACATAGGCAACGACAGAGGGACACGGAACAAGCGGTCATAGCGCACACCACGAAAAACAACACAACTAGAAGAGTGAAGGGCGATGGTACTAATGCCACAGTTGGACAAGAATTCCATGCCTTGGTCTTCAAGGGTGGTCAGGCATTGCCAGGAATTACCAGGCATTGCCTAGGCATTGCCAGGCATTGTCCAGGCATTGCCAAGCATTGCCCAGGCATTGCCATGCATTGCCCACGCATTTCCAGGTATTTCCAAGCATTTCTAGGCATTGCCAAACATTGCAAGGCATTGCCAAGCATTGTCCAGGCATTGCCCAGGCATTTCCAGGCATTGCCTCGGCATTGCCAGGCATTGTCTAGGCATTGCCAGGCATTGCCAAGCATTGTCCAGGCATTGCCCAGGCATTTCCAGGCATTGCCTCGGCATTGCCAGGCATTGTCTAGGCATTGCCAGGCAGTGGCAAGCAGTGCCACGCTTTGCCTAGCATTGCCAGGCATTGCCCAGGCATAGCCCAAGCATTGCCACGCATTACCAGGCATTGCGAGGCATTGCCCAGGCATTGCCACGCATAACCCAGGCATTGCCAAATAGTTCCAGGCATTGCCAGGGAGAGCCACGCAGTGCCAGGCATTGCCCAATAATTGCCCATGCATTGCTCAGGCATTGCCAGGTAGTGCCAAGCATTGTCAGCATTGCCAGGCATTGCCCAAGCATTGCCCAGGCATTGCTAGGCATTACCTCGGCATTGCCAGGCATTGTCCAGGCATTGCCACGCATTGCCTGGCATTGCCAGGCATTGCCCAGGCGTTGCCAAGCATTGCCAAGGCATTGCCAGGCATTGCCCAAGCATTGCCAGGCATTGTCAGGCATTATCCAGGCATTGACATGCATTGTCACGCATTGCGAGACATTATCCAGGCATTGCCAAGCATTGCCACGCATTGCCAAAAATTGCCAAGGCATTACCCAGGCATTGCCTAGCATTGCCCAGGCATTGCCCAGGCATTGCCAGGCATTTCTAGGCATTACCAAAGCATTGCCAGGCATTGCCAGGAATTGCCAGGCATTGCTAGGTATTGCCACGCATTACCGAGGCATTGCTAGACATTGTGGGGCATTGCCCAGGCATTGCGAAGGCATTTCCAGGCATTGCTCAGGCATTGCCATGCATTGCCAAGGCATTGCCAGGTATTACCCAGGCATTGCCCTGGCATTGCCAGGCATTGCCCAGGCATTGCCAGGCATTGTCAGGCATTGCGAGGCATTGCTTGGCATTGCCAGGCATTGCTCGGCATTGCCAGGCATTGCCCAGGCATTTCCATGCATTGCCCAGGCATGGCTAGGCGTTGGCTGTTATTGCCACGCATTTCTAGGCATTGCCCATGCATTGCCAAGCATTGCCCACGCATTACCAGGCATTGTCAGGCATTGCTAGGCATTGCCCAGGCATTGCCAAGCATTGCCAGGCATTGCTAGGCATTGCCAACGCATTGCCAGGCATTGCCCACGCATTGCCAGGCATTGCCCACGCATTGCCAGGCATTGTTAGGCATTGCCAGGCATTGCCCAGGCATTACTAGGCATTGCCCAGGCATTGCAAGACATTGCTCAGGCAATGCCACGCATTGCCCAAGCATTACCCAGGCATTGCCAGGCATTGTCCAGGCATTGCCAGGCATTTTCGTGGCATTGCGAGGTAGTGCCAGGCATTGCCAAGGCATTTCCCAGGCATTGTCAGGCATTGCCAGGAATTACCCAGGCATTGCCAGGTATAGCCCAAGCATTGCCTAGGCATTGCCAGGCATTGTCCAGGCATTGCCAGGCATTGCCCAGGCATTGCCAGGCATTGTCCAGGCATTGCCAGGCATTTTCGTGGCATTGCGAGGTAGTGCCAGGCATTGCCAAGGCATTTCCCAGGCATTGTCAGGCATTGCCAGGAATTACCCAGGCATTGCCAGGTATAGCCCAAGCATTGCCTAGGCATTGCCAGGCGGTGCCAGGTAGTGCCAGGCATTGCCAAGGCATTGCTTAGAAATTGCCAGGTAGTGCAAGGCATTGCCAGGCATTGCCCAGGCATTGCCAGGCATTGTCAGGCATTGCCAGGAATTACCCAGGCATTGCCAGGTATAGCCCAAGCATTGCCTAGGCATTGCCAGGCGGTGCCAGGTAGTGCCAGGCATTGCCAAGGCATTGCTTAGAAATTGCCAGGTAGTGCAAGGCATTGCCAGGCATTGCCCAGGCATTCCCGAGGCATTGTCGAGCATTGTCCACACATTGCCAGGCATTGCCCAGGATTTCCCCGGCATTGACACGCATTGTCAGGCATTGCCGAGGCATTGCACAGGCATTGCCAGGCGTTGCCCAGACATGGCCAGGCATTGCCAGGCATCGCCAAGCATTACCCGGGCATTGCCAGGCATTGCATGGCATTGCCAGGCATTACCAGGGAATGCTAGGCATTTCCAGACATTGCCAGGCATTGCCCATGCATTGCCAAGCGTTTCCCAGGCATTGCCAGGCATTGCCCAAGCATTGCAAAGGAATTGCTAGGCATTTCCCAGACATTGCTAGGCATTGGCAAGGTATTGCCAGGCATTGCCCATGCATTGCCAGGCATTGCTACGCATTGCCAGGCATTGCCAGGCATTGCCAGGCATTGCCCTGGCATTGTCAGGCATTGCCCAGGCATTGTCCATGCATTGCCAGGCATTGCCGAGTATTGCCAGGCATTGCCATACATTGCCCAGGCATTGCCAGGCATTGTCCATGCATTGCGAGGCATTGCCAGGCATTGCTAGGCATTGCCCTGGCATTGCCAGGCATTGCTCAGGCATTGCAAGGCATTGCCTGAGCATTGCCAGGCATTCCCAGGCATTGCCAAGCATTACCCAGGCATTGCCATGCATTGCACAGGCATTGCCCAGGCATTGCCAGGCATTTCCAGGCATTGCCAGGCATTGCCAGGCATTGCCAGGAATTGCCAGGCATTGCCAAGCATTGCCAGGCAGTGCCAAGCATTACTAGGCATTGCCAGGCATTACTCAGGCATTACCAGGCATTGCCAGGCATTCCTCACGCATTGTCCAGGCATTTCCCAGGCATTGCCACGCATTGTGGAGGTATTGCCAGCCATTGTCGAGGCATTGCCAGGCATTGTCCGGCATTGCCAGACATTGCCAGGCATTTCGAGGCATTGCCAGGCATTGCCCAGACATTTCCAGGCATTGCCCAGGCATTAACAGGCATTGCCCAGGCATTGCCACGCATTGCCCAGGCGTTGCCAGGCATTGTCCAGGCATTGCCAAGCATTGCCTATGCATTGCCAGGCATTGTAAGGCATTGCCCAGGCATTGCTAGTCATTGCTAGGCATTGCCAAGCATTGCCAGGCATTGCCAAGCATTGTCCAAGCATTGCCCAAGCATTGCATAGCATTGCCCAGGCATTGCCAGGCATTGTCCAGGTATTGCCAGGCAGTGCTAGGCATTGCCTAGCATTGCCAGGCATTGCCTAGGCATTTCCTAGGCATTGCCAGACATTGCCAGGCATTGCGAGGCATCGCCCAGGCATTGCCAGGCGTAGCCCAGGCATAGCCAGGCATTGCCACGTAGTGCCAGGCATTGCCAGGCACAGCCACGCAGTGCCCGACATTACCCAATGATAACCCATGCATTGCTCAGGCAATGCCAGGCAGTGCCAAGCATTGACTAGCATTGCCAGGCATTGCCCAAGCATTGCCCAGGCATTACCAGGCATTGCCCAGGCATTGCCAGGCATTGTCTAGGCATTGCCAGGCATTGCGAGGCATTGCCAGGCATTGCCCAAGCATTGCCAAGGATTGCCCAGGCATTGCGAGGCATTGCCCAAGAATTGTCAGGCATTTCCATGCTTTATCTAGGCATTGCCAGGCATTGCAAGCCATTGTCACGCATTGCCACGCATTGCCAGGCATTGCCAAGCATTGCCCAGGCATTGCCAAGCATTGCCCAGGCATTGGCAGGCATTCCCCAGACATTTCCAGGCATTGCCAGGCATTGTCAAGCATTACCTGGGCATTACCAAGCATTGCCAGGCATTGCCAAGGCATTGCCTAGGCATTGCCAAGGCATTGCCAAGGTATTGTCAAGTATTGCCCAGGTATTGCCAGGCATTGCCCAGGCATTGCCCAGGCATTGCCAGGCATTGCCAGGCAGTGCCAGGCATTGCCAGGCATTGCCAGGCATTTCTAAGGCATTCCCAGGCATTGCTCAGGCATTGCAAGGCATTGCCCGAGCATTGCCAGGCATTGCCAAGCATTGCCCAGGCATTGCCATGTATTGTGCAGGCATTGCCCAGGCATTGCCAGGCATTTCTAGGCATTGCTAGGTATTGCCAGGAATTGCCAAGCATGGCCAGGCAATGCCAAGCATTACTAGAAATTGCCAGGAATTACTCAGGCATTGCCAGGCAATGCCTGGGATTGCCAGGCATTGCCCAGGCATTGTCCAGGCATTGCCAGGCATTGCCTAGGCATTGCCAGGCATTGTCCAGGTATTGCAAGCCATTGCCTAGGCATTGCCAGGCATCGACCGGCATTGCTAGACATTGCCAGGCATTGCCAAGCATTGCCAGGCATTGCCCAGGTATTGGCACACATTGCCCAGGCATTGCCAGGCATTGTCCAGGCATTGCCAAGCATTGCCAGGCATTGCCAGGCATTGCCCAGGCATTTCCAAGCATTGCCCAGGCATTGCTAGGCATTGCTAGGCATTGCCAAGCATTGCCTGGCATTGCCAGGCATTGTCCAGGCATCGCCCAGGCATTGCCAGGCATTGCCCACGCATTGCCAGGCATTGTCCAGGCATTGCCAGGCAGTGCCAGGCATTGCCTAGCATTGCCAGGCATTTCCCATGCATTTCTAAGGCATTGCCAGACATTGCCAAGCATTGCGAGGCATCGCCCAGGCATTGCCACGTAGTGCCAGGCATTGCCAGGCAGAGCCATGCAGTGCCACGCATTGTCCAATGATTGCCCATGCCTTGGTCAGGTATTGCCAGGCAGTGCCAAGCATTGCCTAGCATTACCAAGCATTGCCTAGGCATTGCCCAGGCATTACCAAGCATTGCCCACGCATTGCCAGGCATTGTCTAGGCATTGCCAGGCATTGCCTGGCATTGCCAAGCATGGCCAGGCATTGCCCAGGCATTGCCAAGGTTTGCCAAGGCGTTGCAAGGCATTGCCCAGGCATTGTCAGGCACTGCCAGACATTATCCAGGCATTGCCAGGCATTGCAAGTCATTCCCACGCATTGCCACACATTGCCAAGCGTTGCCAAGCATTGCCCACGCATTGCCAAGCATTGCCCAAGCATTGCCAGGGATTGCCCAGGCATTGCCAGGCATTGTCAAGCATTACCTAGGCATTACCAAGCATTGCCAGGCATTGCCCAGGCATTGCCAAGGTATTGCCAGGCATTGGCCGGGCATTGCCAGGCATTGTCGAGGCATTTCCAGGCATTGTCAGGCATTGCCAGGTAGTGCCAGGCATTGCTAGGAATTGCCCGGCATTGCCAGGCATTTCCAGGCATTGTCCAGGTATTTCCAGGCATTTCCCAGGCATTGCTAGGCATTGCCCACACATTGCCAGGCATTGCCCACGCATTGCTAAGCATTGCCAGGCATTGTCCAGGCATTGCCAGGCATTGCCCAAGCATTGCCAGGCATTGCTGAGGCATTGCCAGGCATTGCCCGGCATTTCCCAGGTATTGCGAGGCATTGCCGAGGCATTTCTAGGCATTGCCTAGGCATTTCCACGGATTGCCAGGCATTGCCAGGCATTGCCCAGGCATTGCGAGGCATTTCCCAGGCATTGCCAGGCATTGCCAGGCATTGCCACAAATTGCCCAAGCATTACCCAGGCATTGCCAGGCAGTGCCAGGCATTGCCAAGGCATTGCCCAGGCATTGCCACGCATTGCCCAGGCATTGCCAGGTATACCCCAGGCGTTGCCCAGGCATTGCCACGCAGTGCTTGTCATGCCAAGCAGTGCCAGGTAGTGTTAGCCATTGCCCAGGCATTGTCCAGGCATTGCCAGTTAGTGCCAGGCATTGCCTACCATTGCCAGGCATTGCCAGGCATTGCTTAGGCATTGCCGAGGCATTGCTTAGGCATTACCCAGGCTTTGCAAGGCATTGCCGAGGCATTTTCGAGCATTGTCGAGGCACTGCCAGGCATTACCCAGGATTTGTCAGGCATTGTCAGGCATTGCCAGGCATTGTCCAGGCATTTCCGGGCATTGCCCAGGCATTGCCAGGCATTGCCCATACATGGCCAGGCATTGGAAGGCATTGCCAGGCATTACCTGGGCATTGCCAGGCATTACATGGCATTGCCAGGCATTACCAGGCATTGCTAGGCATTTCTAGACATTGCCAGGCATTGCCCATGCATTGCCAAGCGTTGCCCAAGCTTTGTCGGGCATTGCCCAGGCATTGCCCAGGAATTGCCAGGCATTGCCCAGGTATTTCCAAGCATTGCCCATGCATTGCTAGGCATTGCTAGGAATTGCCAGGCATTTCCAGGCAGTGCCCTGGCATTGCCAGGAATTTCCCAGGCATTGCCAGGCATTGCCCAGGCATTGCCAGGCATTGCCCATGCATTGCCAAGCGTTGCCCAAGCTTTGTCGGGCATTGCCCAGGCATTGCCCAGGAATTGCCAGGCATTGCCCAGGTATTTCCAAGCATTGCCCATGCATTGCTAGGCATTGCTAGGAATTGCCAGGCATTTGCAGGCATTGCCCTGGCATTGCCAGGAATTTCCCAGGCATTGCCAGGCATTTCCAAGCATTGCCAAGCATTGCCAGGCATTGCCAGGGATTGCCATACGTTGCCCAGGAATTTCCAGGCATTGCCCATGCATTGCCAGGCATTGCCTGGCATTGGAAGGCATTACCCATGCATTGCTAGACATTGCTTAGGCATTGCAAGGCATTGCACAAGCATTGCCAGGCATTGCTAGGCATTGCCCAAGCATTGCCATGCATTGCCAAGCATTGCCTAGGCATTGCCTGGGCATTGCCTAGGCATTGCGAGGCATTGCCAGGCATTGCCAAGCATTGCCAGGCAGTGCCAGGCATTGCTAGGCATTGCCAGGCATTACCCAGGCATTGCTAGGCATTGCCTAGGCATTGTCCAGGCATTTCCAGACATTGCCCAGGCATTGCCAGACATTGTCCAGGTATTGCGCGGCATTGCCCAGGCATTGCCAGGCATTATCCCGCATTGCCACACATTGCGAGGCATTGCCCACGCATTGCTAGGCATTACCCAGGCATTGACAGGCATTGCACAGGCATTGCCAGACATTGCCTAGGCATTGCCAGGCATTGCCTATGCATTGCCAGGCATTTCCCAGGCATTACGAGGTATTGCCGAAGCATTGCCAGGCATTGCCAGGCTTTGCCAAACATTGCCAAGCATTGCCAGGCATTGCCAGGCATTTCCCAAGCATTGCCCAAGCATTGCCAAGCATTACCCAGGCATTTCCCGGCATTGTCCAGGCATTGCTAAACAGTGTTGGGCATTGCCTAGCATTGCAAGGCATTGCCAAGCATTGTCCAGGCATTGCCAGGCATAGCCCAACATTGCCCAGGTACTGCCAGGCAGTGCCAGGCGTTCCCAGGCAGTGCCAAGTAGTGCCAGGCATTGCCCAAGCATTGTCCAGGCATTACCCAGGCATAACTAGGCGGTGCCACGCATTACTTAGCATTGCCAGGCATTGCCATTCAGTGCCTAGGTATTGCCAGATATTGCCCAGGCATTGCCAGGCATTTTCCAGGCATTGCCATGCATTGCCAAGGCATTGCCAAGCACTGCCAGGCATTTCTAGGCATTACCAACGCATTGACAGGCATTGTCCAGGCATTTTGCCTAGGCATTTCCAGGCATTGCCAGGCAGTGCCAGGCATTGCCAGGCATTACCCAGGCATTGCCACGCATTGGTAGCCATTGCCCAGGCTTCCCACGCATTGCCCAGGCATTGCGAGGCATTGCCCAGGCATTGCTAGGCATTGCCAGGCATTAAACAAGCATTGGCAGGCATTACCAGGCATTACCTAGGCATTTCCAGGCATTACCAGGCATTTCCAGGCATTGCCAAGCATTGCCCAGGCATTCCCTGGTATAGCCGAGGCATTGCCCAGGCATTGCCACGCATTGCCTAGGCATTGCCAGGCATTGTTTAGGAATTGCCAAGCATTGCTAGGCATTGTCTAGGCATTGCTAGGCATTGGCGAGGCATCGCACACATTGCCCACGCATTGCCCAGGCATTGCCAGGCATTGCCAGGCATTGTCCAAGCATTGCCAGGAATTGCCAGGCATTGCGCAGGCATTGCCAGGCATTGCTGGGCATTGCCAGACATTGCCAAGGCATTGCTAGGCATTACCCAGGCATTGCCCGCGCATTGCCAGGCATTGCCTGGCATTACCGGGCAGTGCCAAGCATTGCCTAGGCATTGCGAGGCATTGCCGAGGCATTTCTAGGCATTGCCTAGGCGTTTTCTAGGCATTGCCAAGCATTTTCACGCATTGCCAGGCATTGCCGAGGTGTTTCCCAGGCATTGCGAGGCATTGCCCAGGCATTGCTAGGCATTACCGAGGCATTTCCAGGCATTGCCCACGCATTGCCAAGGCATTGACAGGCATTGTGAGGCATTGCTAGGCATTGTCAGGCATTGCCAGGCATTGTCCAGGCATTCCCAGGCATTGCCTAGGCATTGCCAGGCATTGCTAGGCATTGCCATGCATTTTTAAGCATTGCAAGGCATTGCCACACAATGCTAGGCATTGCCAGGCATTACACAGGCATTGCTAGGCATTGCCAGGCATTCTCAAGCATTGCCAGTCATTGCCAGGCATTGGCAAGCATTACCAGGCATTGCCAGGAATTTCTTGGCATTGCCCATGCATTAAGAGGCATTTTCCAGTCATTGCCAGGCATTGCCAAGTATTGCCAAGCATTACCAGACATTGCCCAGGCATTGCGAGGCATTTCCCAAGCATTGCCAAGGCATTGCGAGGCATTGCCCAGACATTGCCAGGCATTGTCGAGGCATTGCCAGGCACTGTCAGGCATTACCTAGCATTGCCACACATTTTCAAGCATTGCCCAGGGATTGCCAAGGCATTGCGAGTTATTGCCCAGGCATTGCCAGACATAGCCTAGGCATTGCCCAAGCATTGCCAGGTAGTGCCAGGCATTGCCAGGCAATGCCAGGCAATGCATTGCCCAAGCATTGCCCAAGCTTTTCCTAGGCATTACCAGGCAGTGTCAAGCATTTCCTACCATTGCCACGCATTGCCAGGCATTGTCCCTGCATTGCCCAGGC
Organism: Penium margaritaceum; assembly: GCA_023375785.1. NCBI lineage: Eukaryota > Viridiplantae > Streptophyta > Zygnematophyceae > Desmidiales > Peniaceae > Penium > Penium margaritaceum. The sequence continues at coordinate 215,894 of SZWC01000948.1, forward strand.
ATTGCCAGGCATTGCCCAGGAATTGCCAGACATTGCCCACGTATTGCCACGCATTGCCAGGAATTGTCAGGCATGTTAGGCATGGCCAGGAATTGCCCGGTATTTGCCAGCCATTGCCCAGGCATTCCCAGGAATTGTCCACTCATTGTAAGGCATTGCAAGGCATTGCCAAGCATTGCCAGGCATTACCCAGGCATTGCCAGGCATTGCTAGGCATTGCCAGGCATTACCCATGCATTGCTAGGCATTGCCATGCATTGCCCAGGCCTTGCCCAGGCATTGCCAGGCATTATCCAGGCATTGCCAGGCATTTCCTAGGTATTACCGGGCATTGCCCAGGCATTGCGAGTCATTGCCAAGCATTACCAGGCATTTCCAGGCATTGCCCAGGCATTTTCAGGCATTGCCCAGGCATTGCTAGACATTGCCACGCATTGCCAGGCATTGCCCACGCATTGCCAGGCATTGCTAGCCATTGCAAGGCATTACGAAGCATTGCCAGGTTTTGCCAGGCATTGCCAGGCATTGACCCAAGCATTGCTAGGCATTGCCCAGGCATCGCCAGGCATTGCCAGGCATTGCCAAAGCATTACCCAGGCATTGCGAGGCATTGCCTAGGCATTGCCAGGCATTTCCTAGGCATTCCCAGGCATTGCCCAGGCATTGCCCAGGCATTGCCAGGCATTGCCAGGCATTGCCAAGCATTGCCTAGGCATTGCCAAGCATTTCCCAGGCATTGCCAGGTATTGCCAGGCATTTCTAGGCATTGCACAGGCATTGCCAGGCATTAATTAAGCATTGCCAGGCTTTGCCCAAGCATTGCCTAGGCATTGCTTAAGCATTGCCAGGCATTGCCCAAGCATTGCTTAAGCATTGCCAGGCTTTGCCCAGGCAATGCCAGGCATTGCTTAAGCATTGCCAGGCATTGCCCAGGCATTGCCTGGCATTGCCTAGGCATTGCCCAGGCATTGTCGAGGCATTTCCAGGCATAGTCCATGCATTGCGAGGCATTGCCATGCATTGCGAGGCATTACCCAGGCATTGCCAGGCATTGCCCAGGCATTGCCAGGCATTGCCCAGGCATTGCCAGGCATTGCCCAGGCATTGCCAGGCACTGCCCTAGCATTGCCAGGCATTGCCCACGCATTGCCAGGCATTGCCAGGCATTGCGCAAGCATTGCTAGGCATTGCCAGGCATTACGAGGCATTGCCAGGCATTGTTTAGGCATTGCCAGGCATTGCTAGGCATTGTCCAGGCATTACTAGGCATTGTCAAGGCATTGCAGGGCATTGTCCAGGCATTGCCAAGCATTGCCAGTCATTGCGAGGCATTGTCCAAGCATTGCGAGGCATTGCCGGGCTTTGCCCGCGCATTGCCAGGCATTGCTAGGCATTGCCAGACATTGCCTAGGCATTGCTAGGCATTACCCAGGCATTGCCCAGGCATTGCCCACGCATTGCCAGGCATTGCTAGGCATTACCAGGCAGTGCCAGGCATTGCCTAGGCATTGCCAGGTATTGCCGAGGCATTTCTAGGCATTGCCCAGGCATTTCCAGGCATTGTCAGGCATTGCCACAGATTGCCAGGCCTTGCCGAGGGGTTCCCCAAGCATTGCCAGGCATTGTCCAGGCATTGCTAGGCATTACCCTGGAATTTCGAGGCATTGCCCAGGCATTGCCAGGCATTGGCAGGCATTGCCAGGCATTGTGAGGCATTGCCAGGCATTGCCCAGGCATTGCCAGGCATTGCCGAGGCATTGCCTGGTATTGCTAGGCATTGCCAGGCATTGCAAGACATTGCTAGGCAGCGCCCAGGCATTGCTAGGCATAACCCAGGCATTGCCAGGCATTGCCCAAGCATTGCCAGGCATTGCCCAGGCATTGCCCGGGCATTGCCAGGCATTTCCGGGCATTGCCTAGGCATTGCCAGGTATAGCCCAGGCATTGCCCAGGCATTGCCAAGCAATGCCAGGCATTGCCAGGCAGTGACAGGCAGTGCCAAGCATTGCCCAGGCATTGCCTAGGCATTGCCCATTCATTGCCAGGCGGTGCCAAGCATTGCGTAGCATTGCCAGGCATTGCCCAGGTATTGCCAAGCATTGAGCAGGAATTGCCCACTCATTGCCAGGCATGGCCCAGGCATTACTAGGCATTGCACGTCATTGCCAGGCATTCCCACGCATTGGACAGGCATTGCCAAGCATTGTCCACGCATTACCAGACATTGCCCAGAGATTGCCAGATGTTGCCAGGCATTGCCAGGCATTACCCAGGCATTGCTTGGCTTTGCCAGGCATTACCCAGGCATTGCCATGCGTTGCCATGCATTGCTAGGCATTGCGAGACATTGCCCACGCATTGCCCAAGCATTGCCCAGGCATTGCCAAGCATTGCCGAGGCATTGCCAGGCATTGTCCAAGCATTGCCAGGCATTGCCCAGGCATTGCCAGGCATTGCCAGGCATTCCTAGGCATTGTTAGGTATTGCATGGCATTGCCCAGGCATTGCAAAGCATTGCCCAGGCATTGCCCAGGCATTGCAAGGCATTGCCCAGGCATCGCCGGGCATTGCCAGGCATTGCCCAGGCATTGCCACACATTTCCTGGCATTTCTAGGCATTGTCAGGCATTGCCAGGCATTGCCTAGGCATTGCAAGGCATTACCCACGCATTGCGAGGCATTGCCAGGCATTGCGAGGTAGTGCCCAGGCATTGCCAGGCATTTCCAGACATTGCCAGGCATTTGGATGCATTGCAAGGCATTGCGAGGCACTACGAGGAAGTGCCAATCATTGCCAGGCATTACTCAGGCATTGCCAGGCATTGCCAAGCATTGCCCATGCATTGTCAAAGCATTTCCTGGCATTGCCCAGGCATTGCTAGGCATTGTCCCGGGATTGCCAGGCATTGCCCACGCATTGCCAGTCATTGCCAGGCATTGCCAGGCATTGCCAGGCATTACCAAGGCATTGCCAGGCATGTCCCAGGCATTGACAGGCATGGCCCAGGCATTGCAAGGCATTGCCAGGCATTGACAAGCATTGCCAGGCATTGCCACGCATTGCCCAGGCATTGCCAGGCATTGCCCAGGCATTGCCTGGTATTGCCGAGGCATTGACAGGAATTGCCTAGGCATTGCCAGGCATTGCGAGGCATTGCAAGGCATGGGCCAGGCATCGCCAGGCGTTGCCCAGGTATTGCCCAGGCATTGCCAGGCATTGCCTAGGAGGCAATTTGGAGGCATTGCCTTAGCATTGCCAGGCATTGCCAGGTATTGCCCAGGCATTGACAGGCATTGCTCAGGCATTGCCAGGCATTGCGAGGCATTGCCAGGCATTGCCAGGCATTGCCTGGCATTGCCAGGCATTGTCAAGCATTGCCAAGGCATTGCCAGGCATTGCCTAGGCATAGCAAGGCATTGCCCAAGCATTGCGAGGCATTGCCAGACATTGCGAGGCATTGTCCAAGCATTTCCCTGGCATTGCCAGGCATTTCCTGACATCGCCAAGTATTTCAAGGCATTGCAAGGCATTGCGAGGCATTGCCAGGCATTGCAAGGCAGTGCCAGGCATTACCCAGGCATTGCCAGGTATTGTCGGGCATTACGAGGCATTGCCCAGGCATTGGTAGGCATTATCCAGGTATTGCTAGGCATTGCCAGGCATTGCTAGGCATTGTCAGGCATTGCCTGGAATTGCCAAGGCATTGCCAGGTATTGCGAGGCATTGCAAGGCATTGCCCAGGAATTACCACGCATTACCCAGGCATTGCTAGGCATTGCCTAGGCAATTCTAGGCATTGCTTTGGCGCTGCAAAGCATTGCCAGGCATTACCTAGGCATTGCCAGGCATCGCCAAGCATTGCCAGACATTGCCAGGCATTGCCCCGCATTGCCCAGGTATTGCCGAGGCATTGCCAGGCATTGCCCCGGCATTGCGTGGCATTGCCTAGGTATTGCTAGGCATTGCCCAAGCATTGCCAGGCATTGCTAGACAGTACAAGGCATTGCCAGGCATTGCCTTGCATTGCTAGGCATTGCCCAGGCATTGCCAGACATTGTCAGGCCTTGCCTAGGCATTTCCAGGCATTGCCTAGGCATTTCAGGCATTTCAAGGCATTAAAAGGTATTGCCAGGCATTGCCACGTATTGCCCAGGCATTTCCAGGCATTGCCCAGGCATTGCCAGGCATTGCCAGGCATTACCAGGCATTGCCCAGGTATTGCAAGGCATTGCAAAACATTGTGTGGCATTGCCAAGGCATTGTTAGGTATTGCCAGGCATTGCCCAGGCATTTCCAGGCATTACCAGGCATTGCCCAGGTATTGCAAGGCATTGCAAAACATTGTGTGGCATTGCCAAGGCATTGTTAGGTATTGCCAGGCATTGCCCAGGCATTTCCAGGCATTGCCCATGCATTGCCTGGCATTGCCCGGCATTGCCCTGGCATTGCCGGGCGTTGCCAGGCATTGCCAGGCATTACCCAAGCATTGCCAGGCATTGCCAGGCATTGCCCAGGCATTGATAGGTATTGTGCAAGCATTGCAAGGCATTGCCAGGCATTGCCAAACATTGCCAGACATTTCTAGGCATTGCCAAGGCATTGCAAGGCATTCCCTAGGCATTGCCTGGCATTGCACAGGTATTGACAGGCATTGCCCAGGCATTGCAAGGCATTGCCCAGGCATTGCAAGGCATTTCCAGGCATTGCAAGGCATTGCAAGGCATTACCGGGCATGGCCCAGGCATTGCGAGACGTTGCCCGGGCATTGCCAGGCATTGTCCAGGCATTGCCAAGCATTGCTAAGCATTTCCAGGCATTCCTAGGCATCGTCAAGCATTGCCGAAGCATTTGATGGCATTGCCAAGCATTGCTCAGGCATTGCCAGGCAGTCCAGGCATTGCCAGGCAGTGCCAGGCATTGCCGAACATTGCCAGGCATTGCCAGGCATTGCCCAGGCATTGCCAAGGCATTATGCAGACATTTTCAGGCATTGTCCAGGCATTTCCAGGCATAGTCCAGGTATTGCCCAGGCATTGCCAGGCGAAGCCAACCATTTCCACAAGGTGCTAGGCAGTGCCAGGCATTGCCCAAGCATTGCTTGGCAGTGCCAGGCATTGCCTCGCATTACCCAGGCATTGCCAGACATTGCCAAGCATTGCCCAGGCATTGCCCAGGCATTGCCCGGCATTGCCCATGCATCCCCAGGCCATCCCAGGCGTTGCCAGGCATTACCCAGGCAATGCCAGGCATTGCCTTGCATTGCCGAGGCATTTTGAGGCATTGCCCAAACATTGCCAGGCATTGCCGAGGCCTTGCAAGGCATTGCCAGGCATTATCCAGGCATTGCCAGGCATTGCCAGACATTGCCAGGCATTGCCAAGGCATTGTCCAGGCATTGCCAGGCATTACCCAGGCATTTCCTAGCATTGCCCAGGTATTGCAAGGCATTGCCCAGGCATTGCCAAGCATTGCAAGGCATTACCAGGCATTGCCAGGCATTGCCCAGGCATTGCCAGGCATTGCCCAGGCATTGCCAAGCTTTGCCAGGCATTGCCAGGTATTGCGAGGCATTGCATAGGCATTGCCAAGCATTGCCCAGGCATTGCCAGGCATTGCCCAGGCATTGCCAGGCATTGCCCAGGCATTGCCAAGCTTTGCCAGGCATTGCCAGGTATTGCGAGGCATTGCATAGGCATTGCCAAGCATTGCCCAGGCATTGCCAGGGATTGCCAGGCATTGCCCAGGCATTGCTAGACATTCCCAGGCATTGCCAGGCATTGCCCAGGCATTTCCAGGCATTGCCCAGGCATTGCCAGGCATTGCCCAGGCATTGCCAGGCATTGCCCAGGCATTGCTAGACATTCCCAGGCATTGCCAGGCATTGCCCAGGCATTTCCAGGCATTGCCCAGGCATTGCCAGGCATTGCCCAGGCATTGCCTGACATTGCCCAGGTATTTCTAGGCATTGCCCAGGCATTTCCAAGCATTACCAGGCATTACCAGGCATTGCCAAGCATTGCCCAAGCATTTCCAGTCATTGCCCAGGCATTGCCAGACATTGCCAAGCATTGCATAGGCTTTGCCAGGCATTGCCCAGGCATTGCCAGGCATTTCCAGGCATTAAAAGGCATTGCTAGGCATTGCGAGGCATTGCCTAGGCATTTCCATGCATTGCCCAGGCATTGCCAGGCATTGCACAGGTATTGCAAGGCATTGCCAGGCATTGCCCAGGCATCGCCAGTCATTGTCCAAGCATTTCCAGGCATTGCCCATGCATTCCTGAGGCATTGCCAGGCATTGCCAGGCATTACCCAAGCATTGCCAGGCATTGCCTGGCATTGCCAGGCATTGCCAGGCATTGCCAGGCATTGCCCAGGCATTGACAGGAATTGCCCAGGCATTGCCTGGCATTGCCAGGCATTACTTAGGCATTGCCACGTATTGCCCAGGCATTGCCAGGCATTGCCAGGCATTAAAAGGCATTACCAGGCATTGCAAGGCATTGCCCACGCATTTCCAGGCATTGCCAAGGCATTGCCAAGTATTGCCCAGGCATTGCCGGGCATTGTCCATGTATTGCCAGGCATTGCCTAGGCATTGCCAGGCATTGCCAAGCATTACCAGGTATTGCCAAGCATTGCCCAGGCATTGCCAGGCATTGCCCAGGCATTGCCAGGCATTGCCCAGGCATTGCCAGGCATTGCCAAGGAATTGACAGGCATTGCCAAGGCATTCCAAGGCATTGCAAGGCATTCCCAGGCATTGCCAAGCATTGCCAGGCATTGCCAGGTATTGCCCAGGCATTGACACGCATTGCCTAGGAATTGCCAAGTATTTCCACGCATTTCTAGGCATTGCCAATGATTGTCCAAGCATTTCCCTGGCATTGACAGTCATTGCCAGGCATTGGTAGGCATTGGTTGGCATTGCCAGGCATGGTCCTGGCATCGCCAGGCGTTGCCCAGGCATTGCAAGGCATTATCAAGGCATTGCCAGGCATTGCCAAGCATTGCCAAGCATGTCCAGGCATTGCTAGGCATTGCTAGGCACTGCCCAAGCATTGCCCTGGCATTGCTAGGCATTGCTCAGGCATTGCGAGGCAGTCCACGCATTGCTAGGTAGTGCCAGGCAGTACCTAGCATTGCCAGGCATTGCCAGGCATTGCCCAGGCATTGTCTAGGCATTGCCAGGCATTGCCCAGGCATTGTCTAGGCATTTCCAGGCATTGCCAGGCATTGTCCAGGCATTGCCAGGCATTACACAGGCATTGTCCAGGCATTGCCACGCATTACCTAGGCATTTATAGGCATTGCAAGGCATTGTCCGGCATTGCCAGGCATTGCCCAGGCATTGCCAGGCATTGCTCAGGCAATGGCTCGCATTGCCCAGGTATTGCCAGGTATTGCCAAGGCATTGCCAGGCAATACCAGGCATTGGTAGGCATTGCCTAGGCACTGCCAGGCATTGCCCAGGCATTGCCAGTAATTGCAAGGCATTGTGTAGGTATTGCCACGAATTGCCCAGGCATTGCCAGGGATTGCCAAGCATTAAAAGGCATTGCCTAGCATTGACAGGCGTTTCCCAGGCATTTCCGGGCATTGTCCAAGAATTGCCAGGCATTGCCAGGCATTACCCAGGTATTGCAAGGCATTGCCAGGCATTGCCCAGGCATTGCCATGCATTGCCCAGGCATTGCCAGGCATTACCAGGCATTGCCTAGGCATTGCCATGCATTGTCTAGGTATTGTCAGCATTGCCTGGGCATTGCCAGGCATTACCCAGGCATTGCCAGGCATTGTCCAGGCGTTGCCAGGCATTTCCCAGGCATTGCTAGGCTTTTTCGAGGCATTGGCAGGCATTGCCAGGCATTACCCAGGCGTTGCTAGGCATTGCATGGCATTGTCAGGCATTACCCAGGCATTACCAGGTATTGCCTGGTATTTCCAGGCATTGCCCAGGCATTGCCAAGGCATTGCCAGGCATTGCCTAGGCATTACCAAGCATTACCAGGCATTGCCAGGCATCGCCCAGGCACTTCCAAGCATTGCCTAGGCATTGCCAGGCATTGCCAGGCATTGCAAGGCATTGCCTAGGCATTTCCAGGAATTGCCCAGGCATTGCCAGGCATTGCCAGGCATTGCCAGGCACTAAAAGGCATTGCCTAGCATTGCCAGGCATTGCCGAGGCATTTCCAGGCATTGTCCAAGCATTTCCAGGCATTGCCAGGCATTACTTAGGTATTGCAAAGCATTGCCAGGCATTGCGAGGCATTGCCCAGGCATTGCCAGGCATTACCAGGAATTGCCCAGGCATTGCCACACATTGCCCAGGTATTGCCCGGAATTGCCCGGGCATTCCCAGGCATTGCGAGGCATTATCCACGCATTGCAAGGCATTGCCCAGGCATTGCCAGGCATTTCCCAGGCAGTGCCAAGCTTTGTCTAGGCATTGCCAGGCATTGCTAGGCATTGCCAAGCATTCCCAGGCATTGCTAGGAATTACGAGGCATTACAAGGCATTGCCAGGTATTGGCAGGCATTGCCCAGTTATTGCCAAGACATTGCCAGGAATGGCCCTGGAATTGCCGAGGCATTGCCATGCATTGCCGAGGCATTGCCAGGCATTGCCTAGCATTGCCAGGCATTGCGCAAGCTGTTAATCCTCCCTGTATATATGTACGGCTCTGCGGTGGCCATGAGTGTGCAGGGCTTGCTGACTCTGAGAGCGGAGGCAACGCACAGTGAGCGCGTGCGTCAACATCGAGCACGGGAAACACCTACCCCCACGACCCCTCCTGTGCTCGCTTCCCTCTCGACAGCAGTGCCTCTGCACCACTCTGTTTACCAGTGGCTCTTGCTGGACTAGCCTTAGGTGACCTAGTCTAGTCTTACTTTTCTGTAATAATTGCTGCTTCATGCTTGTGTTCGAAGACCTAGATCAGACCTCGAAGTCGAGGCTGGGCACTTGTGACTAGCATAGGATGTGTCCAAACAGAGAACCGGCCTAGAGCCGGAATTAGGGCCGCGCGCGGTATTTCCGCGCGCGGATAAACCAAGTGCCGGCGAGCTTCGCTCGNGCTCGCCGGCCGAAGGGTGGGCTCGAGTAGTGAGTCCCACCCCCTAGAGCTCTTCCTTGTTCTCTCCTAGGACTTAGCCTAGTGCGACGGCCGATCCATGGCTGTCACTCACCCAACTCTAACATCCTCAAATCTGCACCGTTTTGAGTGAAACAAGTTGCGTTAGAATCGTCTCGTTCTCCTTATGGTATCAGAGCACAGTCCGTCGGGCGTGGTGATCGCTAGGCAGCGCGATCTGTGAGATCGACGGACGGCCCTCACAACGGCCCTGAACGGCAACGGCGCCGTTTGCCGCCGCTGCAGCAGGCCTGGGCCGTCGAAGTAGGTCGCGTAGGGCTCGCCAGACCCTGCGCAGTCAGGGAGGAGCCAACAGAGGCGCGGATNGTCCCGTGAGACGCCCGCGAACGGGGCGGCCACCGAAGTAGCCGCGGCAGCAGCGGCAGCAGCGCAACAGCAGTAGCGAGAGCAGCAGGGCATTAGAGATCCCTTACCCCCCTCACCGAAGGGGAGGAGGGTGTGGACGGAAGCCATGAGTAATGCGGGCTCCTCAAACCAAAGGGGCGGCTCTAACCCAAATGGCAGCCAGCCCTCCAACCAACCTGCCACCACAGTCACCTTGGAGGAGCTGTCCAAGGTGATGGCTCAAAAGGACCTCTCCCCACCTTTGCTCAGCACGCGAGATTTCCTCGCATGGAAGGACATTTTCCTTGCGTGGGCCGCCGAGCACGGATTTGAGGAAGTTTACCTGACTCCGGCGGTGGAGGATGCAGACGAGCGAGTGCTTCTGCGTGCGTTCAATGCTCTCACGCGGGCGTTGCCCGATGATCAAGCCTACGCCATCCGTCACCTCCGGTTTGGAGGAAAGGGCGAGGATCCCGCAAACCCACGTAGCGGAGCCCCTCGACCCTATGAGGCGTGGCAGCACCTCTCTACCCGGCAGGAGGAACGGGGTATGGCCCTGGTCATCACACTACGTGACAAGCTGCGCAGGCTGTACCCCAAGCCAGGAGCGCCCATCGCAGAATACTGGGATGCAGCAATGGATATCCGCCGCCGCATTCTGGGGCTAGGGGCACCTTGCTCGGTGTTGGAGTGGCTGGACCCAGTCCTACTTCATCTGGGTGAACCATACAGGGAGTTCCGGCGGGCGCTGTTGCAGAGGCTACGTGTCACCGACATCGAGGCCACAGATCTGGCGGAGGTATTTGAGGAATAACGTCACTACGAAGACATCCTGCATGGGGAAGCACGCGACGCTGAGACCCCCACTGCCAGCGCCTTTGTGCACCATGCAACGCCAGGTCCATCTCCAAGCTCGGGTGCAGGAGGTGGACGAGGTGGAGGGGGCAGAGGAGGAGAGGCAGGCGGAGGGCGCGGTCACGGTCGGGGTGCTGGAGACCGCACCTGCAACTACTGTGGGCAGGCCGGACACTACTGGCGGGCGTGCCCACAGCTGCAGCGCATCATGACGCCTCCTGCACAGCAGTAGTCTTATCAGTTGCAGCAGGCTCACCGCCCTCAGTTCAGTCAGCAGCTCCAGCCCCCAGCCTGGTCGAGATCATCTCCCATGGGACCACACACACCGGTTCCGTTCGGAGCAGCCACATTTGGAGCACCCTCACTGCAGCTGCCCGTGGCGTCCCCAGTGCCCCAGGGACTACCGCCACCGTTCTACCAGGGACCACCACCGCAGTACCAGGGGCCGTTCTACGTGCCGCCGTATTCAGCTCCACCGGTCCCTTCACCAGCGTGGGCACATCGTGTCTATTTAGAGATGGCAGACGCGCAGCAGCCAGCTCCACCACCTCCCGTTGGCTGGACTACTCCCATGGTGCTTCAGCCCCCCGAGCCGACCGCCACGACACCGGCGTCAAGTCAGCGGCTCGGGCACACGCACGTCACCACATCACATACTCTACCCATGCATGAATGGTTGTATGACACCGCTGCATCGCATCACATGTCCCCGCACAGTCAGCTGTTTTCGTCATTGTATGCTATGGATGATGTTGAAGGAGTGAAAACCGGCTCTGGGGAAGTCTTAGCGGTGGAGGGTGTGGGGATGGTGGCATTGCAGGCACCTGGGGGAGTGATCTGGCTGACTGGTGTCTTGTATGTGCCCAAATTGCGAGTGAACTTGTTGTCCGGTGGTCAGCTGGATCGCCAAGCCAATGTGTCCACAGTGATGCAGCAGCAAAGATGCATGCTTTATGAGTCGACTGGGAACTTGTTGGTGGATGGGCCCTTGCATGCTGACATGCTGTATCGCTTGACACTCTTTCCCCTGGTTCCCGCTCACTCGCACCGCCCACAGGCTCACGTTGTCACCACGACAGATACACAGCATACAGATCTCCTTCACAGACGCCTGGCACACATTCACACAGATCTCATCACAGACATGCAAAAGCACTCATCAGCACGAGGTATCACTCAGGAGGACTGCCCTCACGGCCTCAAATCAGACACATGTCTGGAGTGCCATGAGGGCAAGGCTCATAGACAGACTTTTCCCAAGTCAGACAGGGACAGCACTTCACCTCTGTAACTGGTCCATGTAGATCTGACTGGACCGATGCCCGTGCCCTCAGTCCAGTATGGGTCACAGTACATTCTGACACTGACAGATGACTTCAGTCGTTTCCGCTGGGCGTTCCTGCTCAAGTCAAAGTCAGACACCCTCCAGGCCATTACAGAGTGGATACCCCTTGCAGAGCGGCAGACAAAGTGCAAGCTGCTGAAGCTACGGACTGACAGAGGGGGGGAGTTCATGGGACCACTGACCGCAGCCCTTAAGGCACAAGGAATAGAACATCAGACCACTGCGCCGTACANGAGAGATGGCACAGAACCCTTGGCGATGCCCTACGCACGCTACTGAGTGAGTCAGGTCTGTCCTTTGGGTTTTGGGAGGAAGCGGTGAAGTACATCACCTGGGTGTGGAACAGAGTCCCGCAAGGCCCACTGCCCCGGTCAGTCACACCCTGGGAACGTTGGTTTAAGGAAAAAGCGGACCTACGTCCTGCCCGAGTCTGGGGTACCATGGCCTGCGTCTGGTTCGCCAAACCACAACGCGAACACAAACTGAGCCCTAGAGTTCGGTGGTGTGTCTTTGTCGGTGTGTCACATGCGTCAAAGGCGTGGAGGTTCTGGGACCCCACAAGTCACAGCTTCCTTGAGAGTCGAGATGCTTCCTTCCTGGAACACATGCCGTATAAAGGGGGCGCCCTGAAGCACCTGAGTGGGAGAAGGCCATGGCTGCCGAGATCAACGCTCTCTTGGAGCATAAGGTGTTTGAGCTTGTGCCCCTTCCACCTGGCCGAAAGGCCATAGATGTGAAGTGGGTCTTCAATCTGAAAAGAAACCTGGCTGGCCTAATCGAAAAATACAAAGCCAGGTTGGTAGCAAAGGGGTTCCATCAGATTCCAGGACAAGGTTTCACTGACACTTATGCCCCAGTAGGCAAGTATGGCACCGGTAGAGTACTGTTGGGCGTGGCAGCCCATGAAGACTGGGAGATTCATCAAATGGACGTTAAGAACGCATTTCTGAACGGTCCTCTGGAGGAGGAACTATATGTCAAACAGCCGGAAGGGTTTGAGGATGGAACAGATCGTGTCTGGTTGCTGCTGAAAGCCCTTTATGGACTGAAGCAAGCACCCCGGTGTTGGAACAAAGAGATTAGCCGCACTCTCGTGACTGGGGGGTTCACACAGAGTGTGTGCGATCCTTCCTGCTTTATAAGCTGGGATGCTGGAGTACCCGTCGTGCTGTTGGTCTATGTCGATGACCTGTTGCTCCTCTCTCCGTCGCTCTCTCTCATCACATGCACAAAGGCCCTACTCACTGAGCACTACAACATGACAGACTTGGGGGAGGCAAGTAACTTTCTGGGCATGACCATCATGAGAGACAGATCTGCACGCACACTCGCACTGCATCAAGGACGGTTTCTGGCACATCTCACTGGTCGTTTCCAACACCTCGTACAGCATCTTCCACAACAGCACTCACCGATGAGCGCTGATGTGTACACTCACTTACTGGATGCACGCACCACTGACTACGGCCCGGACAGTGACCCTACACTGTACCGACAGATTACAGGCGGCCTGTCCTACCTTGCATCCACCACACGTCCAGACATTTCCTGTGCCGTCAACGTGCTGGCTTAGTTCGGCCAACAACCCCGCAGCGCGCATCACAAAGCACTGCTGAAACTGCTGCGCTACGTGCTGGACACTGCTGGCTTTGGTTTGGTCTTTGCTCCCACGGCGTGTCGTGTGCTGGATGGACTTTGTGACAGCGACTATGCGCGAGACCGCCAGGCCCGTAGTCGTGGTGGGTATGTATTTCGTCTGTGGGGAACGGTTGTGTCATGGCGTAGTGCAAAACAGTCGTGTGTGGCGCGCAGTGTGGCAGAAGCAGAATACATGGCATTGGGTGAAGCAGCGTGTGAAGGTATCTGGCTGGCACGTCTGCTTGAGGAGTTGGGTCTGAATGTGCAAGCGGTCCCACTGCACAGCGACAGCTCCGCCGCACGCAGCATCGCCGCAAATGATGGTGTGTTGCATCCACGCACAAAGCATATTAACGTCGAACATCACTTCGTCCGTGAGGCAGTTGAATCAGGAGTCATTCAAGTCCAGTCTATCAGCGGAGATGCACAACTGGCAGATTTCCTCACTAAAGCACTTCCCTCCACTGCACTGCAACTCCAACTCCATCACCTTGGTTGTGCACCCTCTGCACACATGGCCAAGGGGGCGTGTTAATCCTCCCTGTATATATGTACGGCTCTGCGGTGGCCATGAGTGTGCAGGGCTTGCTGACTCTGAGAGCGGAGGCGACGCACAGTGAGCGCGTGCGTCAGCATCGAGCACGGGACACACCTACCCCCACGACCCNCAGAGAACCGGCCTAGAGCCGGAATTAGGGCCGCGTGCGGTATTTCCGCACGCGGATAAACCAAGTGCCGGCAAGCTTTGCTCGCCGGCCGAAGGGTGGGCTCGAGTAGCGAGTCCCACCCCCTAGAGTTCTTCCTTGTTCTCTCCTAGGACTTAGCCTAGTGCGACGGCCGATCCATGGCTGTCACTCACCCAACTCTAACATCCTCAAATCTGCACCGTTTTGAGTGAAACAAGTTGCGTTAGAATCGTCTCGTTCTCCTTACAAGCATTGCCCAGGCATTGCCAGGCGTTGCCTAGGCATGGCTTGGGATCGCCCAGGTATTGCCAGGCATTGCCTGACATTACTAGCCATTGCCAAGCATTGCCTATGCATTGCCAGGCATTGTCCGGGCATTGCCAGGCATTGCCTGGTATTGCCAGGCATTACCTAGGCATTGCCTGGCAGTGCGAGGCATTACCTAGGCATTACCAGGCATTGTCCAAGCATTACCCAGTCATTGCCAGGCATTGCCCAGGCATTGCCTGACATTGCCCAGGTATTGCAAGGCATTGCACAGGCATTGCTAGGCATTGCCTACGCATTGCCACGCATTGCCAGGCATTAAAAGGCATTGCCAGGCATTGCCAGGCATTTCCTAGGCATTGCCTGGCATTGCCCAGGCATTGCCATGCATTTCCACGTATTAAAAGGCATTACCTGTCATTGCCAGGCATTGCCACGCATTGCCAGGCATTGCCTAGGCATTGCCAGGCATTGCCTAGGCATTGCCAGGCATTGCCCATGCATTGCCAGGCATTGCCAGGCATTAAAAGGCATTGCCAGGCATTGCCTACGCATTTCCAGGCATTGCCCACATTTTGCCAGCCATTCCCTAGGTATTGCGGAGGCATTGCCTAGGCATTTCCAGGCATTGCCAAGCATTACCACGCATTGCGAGGCATTGCCCCGTCATTGCCAGGCATTGCCAGAAATTTCCAGGCATTGCCGAGGCATTTCCAGGCATTGCCCAGGCATGGCCAAGCATTGCCCAGGCATTGCCAGGCATTGCCACGCATCGCCAGGCATTGCACTGGCATTACGAGGTATTGCCAGGCATTGCCACACATTGTTTGGCATTGCCAAGCATTACCCAGGCGTTGCCAGGCAATGCCAGGCGTTGCCTAGGCATTGTCAAGCATTATCCAGGCGTTGCCAGGCATTGCCAGGCATTACCAAGCATTCCCCAGGCATTGTCCAGGCATTGCCAGGCTTTGCCCAGGCATTGCCAGGCATTGCCCAAGCATTGCTAGGCATTGCCCAGGCATTGCCAGGCATTGCGTAGGCATTGTCAGACATTGCCCAGGCATTGCCAAGGCCTTGCTCGGCATTGCCTAGGTATTGCCAGGCATTACCAAGCATTGCTAGGCATTGCCAAAGCATTGCTGAGGCATTGGCAGGCCTTGCTGGACATTACCAGGCATTGCAAGGCATTGCCCTGGCATTGCCAGGCCTTGCCCAGGCATTGCCCACGCATTGTCCATGCATTACCAGGCATTTCCATGCATAGCTGGACATTACCCAAGCATTGCCAAGCATTTCCAGGGATTGCCCGAGCATTGCCAAGCATTGCCCAGGCTTTGCAAAGCATTGTCCAAACATTTCTAGACATTTCCCAGGCATTGCCAAGCATTGCCACGTATTTCCCAAACATTTCCACGCATTTCCAGGCATTTCCAGGCATTACTAGGCATTACCCGGCATTGCCAGGCATTGCCAGGCATTGCCCAGGCATTGCCAGGCATTGCCCTGGCATTGCGAGGCATTGCCCAGGCCTTGCCAGGCATTGTCTAGGCATTACCAGGCATTGTCCAGGCATTGCCAGGCATTGCCCAAGCATTGCCAGGCATTGTCCAGGCATTGTCCACGCATTGCCCTGGCATTGACCGGCATTGCCAGGCATTGCTAGGCATTGTCCAGGCATTTCTAAGCAATTCCTAGGCTTTACTAGGCATTGCCCAGGCATTGCAAGACATTGCTAGTCATTGCCAGGCATTTCCACGCATTGCTAGGCATTGTCCAGGCATTTCTAAGCAATTCCTAGGCTTTACTAGGCATTGCCCAGGCATTGCAAGACATTGCTAGTCATTGCCAGGCATTTCCACGCATTGCCTAGGCATTGCTAGGCATTGCCGAGGCATTGCCCACGCATTGCCAGGCATTGCCAGGCATTGCTAGGCAGTGCTAGGAACTTCCTAGGCATTGCGAGGAATTTCCAAGGCATTTTTAGGCATTGCCCAAGCATTGCTAGGCATTGCCGAGGCATTGCCCACGCATTGCCAGGCATTGCCAGGCATTGCTAGGCAGTGCTAGGAACTTCCTAGGCATTGCGAGGAATTTCCAAGGCATTTTTAGGCATTGCCCAAGCATTTCCACGCATTGCTAGGCATTGCTGAGGCGTTCCCTAGGCATTGCCAAGCATTGCCCAGGCATTGCTAGGCATTGCCCAGGCATTTCCAGGCATTGCCCAGGCATTGCCAGGCATTGCTAGGCATTGCGAGGCATTGTCAGGCATTGCCAAGTATTTCCACGCATTGCCAAGCATTGCGCAGGCATCGCCAGGCATTGCCAGGCATTTCCCAGGCATTGCCAGGCATTCCCCAGGCATTGCCACGCATTGTCCAGGAATTTCCAACGCATTGCCAGGTATTGCCAGGCATTGCAAGGTATGGCCAGGCATTGCAGGGCATTGCCCAAGAATTACCAGGCATTGCCAGGCATTGCCCAGGCATTGCCAGGCATTGTCCAGGCATTGCCAGGTATTGCCCAGGCATTGCGAGGCCTTCCTAGGCATTGCCAGGCATTGTCCAGGCATTGCCTGGCATTGCCCAAGCATTACCAAGCATTGCCAGGCTTTGCAAGGCATTGCCAGGTATTGCCAAGGCATTGCCAAGCATTGCCAGGCATTGCTAGGCATTGCCAGGCATAGCCCAGGCTTTGCCAGGCATCGCTAGGCATTGCCCGGCATTGCCCAGGCATGGCCAGACATTTCTATGGAGTGCCAGGCATTCCCAGGCATTGCCAGGCATTTCCAGGCATTGCCCAGGCATTGCCCGGCATTGGCAGGCATTGCCTAGGCATTGCCAGGCATTGCCGAGGCATTGGCAAGCATTGCCAGGCATTGTCAGGCATTGCCAGGCTTTGCAAGGCATTGCCCAGGCATTGCCCAGGCAGTACCAGGCGTGACTCAGGCATTTCCAAGCATTGCCGGGCATTGCCAGGCATTCCCAAGCATTGCCAGGCATTGCCCAGGCATTGCCAGGCATTTCCAGGCATACCCAGGCATTGCTAGGCATTTCCCAGGCATTGCCAGGCATTCCCAGGCATTGCTAGGTATTGCCCAGGCATTGCCGAGCATTGTTATGCATTGCTAGGCATTGCCCTGGCATTGCCAAGCATTGCCTGGCATTGCAAGGCATTGCCAGGCATTGCCAGGCATTGCTAGGCATCGCAAGGCATTGCCCAGGCATTGCCAAGGCATTACCAGGCATTTTCAGGCATTGCCAGGCATTGTCTAGGCAGTGCCAGGCATTGCCAGGCAGTGCCCATGCATTGCGAGGCATTGCCAGGCATTCCCAGGCATTGCGAGGCATTGCCCAAGCATTACCAGGCATTGCCTGGCATTGCGAGGAATTGTCCAAGCATTTCCCAGGCATTGCCAGGCATTGCCCAGGCATTGCCACGCATTGCCAGGTATTGCCACGATTTGCCAGGCATTGCCCTGGCATTGCAAGGCATTGCCAGGCCTTCCCAGGCATTGCCAAGCATTTCCGAGGAATTGCCAGGCATTTCCAGACATTGCCAGGCATTGCCAGGCATTACCACGCATTGTCAAGGCATTGCCTAGGCATTGGCAGGCTTTGCCAGGCATGGCAAGGCATTGCAGGGCATTACCTAGGCATTGCCCAGGCATTTCCAGGCATTGCCAGGCATTGTCTAGGCATTGCCAGGCATTCCCCAGGCATTGCAAGGCATTCCTAGGCATTGCAAGACATTGCACAGGCATTGCGAGGCATTGTCCAGGCATTACCAGGCGTTGCGAGGCTTTTCCAGGCATTGCCACGCATTGCCAGGCATTGCCAGGTATTGCCCAAGCATTGCCAAGCATTGCCAGGTATTGCAAAGCATTGCCAGGCATTGCCCAGGCATTGCCAGGCATTTTGAGGCATTGCCCAGGCATTCCCAGGCATTGGCAGGCATTGCCTAGGCATTGCCAGGCATTACCAAGGCATTGCGAAGCATTGCGAAGCATAGTCAGGCATTTCCAGGCATTGCCAAGGCATTACCATGCGTTGCTCAGGCATTGCCAGGCATTGCCGAGGTATTGCCAGGCATTGCCCAGGCGTTACCAGGCATTGCCAGGCGTTGCCCAGGCATTTCCAGGCATTGGCAGGCATTTTGCAGGCATTGCAAGGCATTCCTAGGCATTGCCAGGCATTGCCAGGCATTGCTACGCATTGCCCAGGCATTGCCAGGCATTGCCAGGCACTGCCGGGCATTGCCTAGGCATGGCCAGGCATTTCTAGGGATTGCTAGGCATAGCATAGGCATTGCTAGGCATTGCCCAGGCATTGCTCTCGCATTGCCATGCATTGCTTGGCATTGTCCAGGCATTTCCGGGCATTGCCAGGCATTGCCCAGGCATTGCCAGGCATTTTCGGGCATTGTCCATGCTTGTCACGTATTGCCATGCATCGCTCAGGTATTGCCAGGCATTGCCAGGCATTGCCCACGCAATGCCACGTATTGCCAGGCATTTCCAGGCATTGCCCAGGCATTTCCAGGCATCGCCAGGCATTTCTAGGCATTGCATGGCATTGCCCAGGCATTGCCAGGCATTGCCAAGGTAATACCAGGCATTGCCAGGCATTGACAGCCTTTGCCAGGCATTGCCAGGCATTGTCCAGGCATTGCCCAGGCATTGCGAGGCATTGCCAGGCATGGCCAGGCATTGCCACGCATTGCCTAGGCATTATAAGGCATTCCCAGGCATTGTCCAGGCATTGCTAGGCATTGCCAAGCATTGCCCTGGCATTGCTAGGCATTGCCAAGGCATTGCAAGGCATTGCCCAGGCATTACCAGTCATTGCCAGGCATTGCGAGGCATTGCCAGGCATTGTCCAGGCATTGCCAAGGCATTACCAGGCATTGCCAGCCATTGACCAGGTATTGGTAGGCATTGTCAGGCATTTCCAGGCATTGCCAGGCATTACCCAGGCATTGCCAGGCATTGCCCAGGCATTGCCAGGCATTACCAGGCATTTCCAGGCATTGGCGAAGCATTGCCTGGCATTGTGCAGGCATTGCCTAGGCATTGCCAGGCATTGCCTGGTTTTGCTAGGCATTGCCAGGCATGGCCCATGCATTGCCAGGCATTGCCAGGCATTGCAAGGCATTGCCAGGCATTGCCCAGGTATTTCCAGGCATTGCCAGGCATTGCCCGGCATTGCCCAGGCACGGCCAGGCATTTCCAGGGAGTCCAAGGCATTGCCTAGGCATTTCCCAGGCATTACCAGGCATTGCTCAGGCATTGCCAAGCATTGCCAGGCATTGCCCAGGCATTGCCAGGCATTGCAAGGCATTGACCAGGCATTGCCAGGAATTGCGAGGCATTCCCACGCATTGCCAGGCATTGCCCACACATTGCCAGGCATTGCCCAGGCAATACCGACATTGCTAGGTATTGCCAGGCATTGCTAGGAATTGCAACACATTGTCCAGGCATTGCAAGGCATTGTCACGCATTGCCCAGGCATTGCCAGGCATTGCCTGGCATTGCCCAGGAATGGCGATGCATTTCTAAGGAGTGCCAGGCATTGCATAGGCATTGTCCAGGCATTGCTCAGGCATTGCTAGGCATTTCCCAGGCATTTCCCAGGCATTGCGAGGCATTGCCAGGCATTGCCCAGGCGTTGCCAGGCATTGCCAGGCATTACCAGGCATTGCCATGGCCTTGTCACGCATTGCCAAGCATTCCCAGGCATTGCCAGGCATCGTCCAGGTATTGCCAGACATTGCCCTGGCATTACCAGGCATTGCCAGGCATTCCCAAGCATTGCCAGGCATTGTCCAGGTATTGCCCAGGCATTACTGGGCATCGGTAGGCATTGCTAGGCATTGCCCTGGCATTGCCAGGCATTGCCAGGCATTACCAAGCATTGCAAGGCATTGCCCAGGCATTGCCAAGGCATTACCAGGCATTCCTCGGGCATTGCCAGGCATTGCCATGCATTGCCCAGGCATTGCCAGGCATTGCCCATGCATTGCTAGGCATTGCCCAGGCATTGCCAGGCATTGCTTGTCTAGGCATTGCCAGGCATTCCCACGCATTGCCAGGCATTGCCCAGGCATTACCAGGCATTGCCAGGCATTGTCCAGGCATTGCCCAGGCATTGCCAGGCATTGCCCAGGCATTGACATGCATTGCCCATGCATTGCCAGGCATTGCCAGGCATTGCCCGGCATTGCCCTGGCATGGCCAGGCATTGCCAGGCATTGCCAGGCGTTCCCCGACATTGCCAGGAATTTCTGAGGCATTGCCAGGCATTACCCAGGCAGTTCCAGGCATTGCTAGGCACTTCCAGGCATGTTCAGGCATTGCCAGGCATTACCAGGCATTGTCCACGCATTGCCCAGGCATTGCCAGGCATTTCCAAGCATGGTTAGGCATAGCAAGGCATTGCCCAGGCATTACCAGGCATTGCCAGGCATTGCCTAGGCATTACCAGGCATTGCCAGGCATTGCCCCGACATTGCCAGGCATTGCCCAGGCATTGCCTAGGCATTGCTAGGCATTCCTAGGCATTGCGAGGCATTGCTTAGGCATTGCCAGGCATTACCTAGTCATTACCAGGCATTGCCAAGCTTTGCCAGGCATTGCCAGGCATTGCCAGGCATTACCAGGCATTGCCCACGCATTGCCCAGGCATTGCCAGGCATTCCCAAGCATGGTTAGGCATAGCAAGGCATTGCCCAGGCATTACCAGGCATTGCCCAGGCATTGCTAGGCATTCCTAGGCATTGCGAGGCATTGCTTAGGCATTGCCAGGCATTACCTAGTCATTACCAGGCATTGCCAAGCTTTGCCAGGCATTGCCAGGCATTGCCAGGCATTACCAGGCATTGCCCACGCATTGCCCAGGCATTGCCAGGCATTCCCAAGCATGGTTAGGCATAGCAAGGCATTGCCCAGGCATTACCAGGCATTGCCCAGGCATTGCTAGGCATTCCTAGGCATTGCGAGGCATTGCTTAGGCATTGCCAGGCATTACCTAGTCATTACCAGGCATTGCCAAGCTTTGCCAGGCATTGCCAGGCATTGCCAGGCATTACCAGGCATTGCCCACGCATTGCCCAGGCATTGCCAGGCATTCCCAAGCATGGTTAGGCATAGCAAGGCATTGCCCAGGCATTACCAGGCATTGCCCAGGCATTGCTAGGCATTCCTAGGCATTGCGAGGCATTGCTTAGGCATTGCCAGGCATTACCTAGTCATTACCAGGCATTGCCAAGCTTTGCCAGGCATTGCCAGGCATTGCCAGGCATTACCAGGCATTGCCCACGCATTGCCCAGGCATTGCCAGGCATTCCCAAGCATGGTTAGGCATAGCAAGGCATTGCCCAGGCATTACCAGGCATTGCCCAGGCATTGCTAGGCATTCCTAGGCATTGCGAGGCATTGCTTAGGCATTGCCAGGCATTACCTAGTCATTACCAGGCATTGCCAAGCTTTGCCAGGCATTGCCAGGCATTGCCAGGCATTACCAGGCATTGCCCACGCATTGCCCAGGCATTGCCAGGCATTCCCAAGCATGGTTAGGCATAGCAAGGCATTGCCCAGGCATTACCAGGCATTGCCCAGGCATTGCTAGGCATTCCTAGGCATTGCGAGGCATTGCTTAGGCATTGCCAGGCATTACCTAGTCATTACCAGGCATTGCCAAGCTTTGCCAGGCATTGCCAGGCATTGCCAGGCATTACCAGGCATTGCCCACGCATTGCCCAGGCATTGCCAGGCATTCCCAAGCATGGTTAGGCATAGCAAGGCATTGCCCAGGCATTACCAGGCATTGCCCAGGCATTGCTAGGCATTCCTAGGCATTGCGAGGCATTGCTTAGGCATTGCCAGGCATTACCTAGTCATTACCAGGCATTGCCAAGCTTTGCCAGGCATTGCCAGGCATTGCCAGGCATTACCAGGCATTGTCCACGCATTGCCCAGGCATTGCCAGGCATTTCCAAGCATGGTTAGGCATAGCAAGGCATTGCCCAGGCATTACCAGGCATTGCCAGGCATTGCCTAGGCATTACCAGGCATTGCCAGGCATTGCCCAGACATTGCCAGGCATTGCCCAGGCATTGCCCAGGCATTGCTAGGCATTCCTAGGCATTGCGAGGCATTGCTTAGGCATTGCCAGGCATTTCCTAGTCATTACCAGGCATTGCCAAGCTTTGCCAGGCATTGCCAGGCATTACCCATGCATTACCAAGCATTGCCAGGCATTGCTAGGCGTTGCCAGGCATTGCGAGGCATTTCCAGGCATTGCCGAGGCATTGCCAAGCATTGCCAGGCATTGTCAGGCATTGCAAGGCATTGCCCAGGCATTACCAGGCATTGCCAGGCATTGCCCCGACATTGCCAGGCATTGCCCAGGCATTGCCCAGGCATTGCTAGGCATTCCTAGGCATTGCGAGGCATTGCTTAGGCATTGCCAGGCATTTCCTAGTCATTACCAGGCATTGCCAAGCTTTGCCAGGCATTGCCAGGCATTGCCAGGCATTGCGAGGCATTTCCAGGCATTGCCGAGGCATTGCCAAGCATTGCCAGGCATTGTTAGGCATTGCAAGGCATTGCCCAGGCATTTCCAAGCATTGCTAGGCATTACCTGGAATTGCCCAGGCATGGCCAAGCATTTCCAGGGAGTGCCAGGCATTTCCAGGCATTCTCAGGCATTGTCAGGCATTTCCAGGCATAGCCCAGGCATTTCCAGGCATTGGCAGGCATTGCCTAGGCATTGCCAGGCATTGCCGAATCATTGCCAAGCATTGCCAGACATTGTCAGGCATTACCACGCATTGCAAGGCATTGCCGAGGAATTGCCCAGGCACTACAAGGCATTGCTCAGGCATTGCAAGGCATTGCTAGGCATTACCGAGGCATTGCCATGCATTGCGAGGCATTGCCCAAGCATTGCCAGGCATTGCCAGGCATTTCCCAGGCATTACCAGCCATTGCCAGGCATTGTCGAGGCATTGTCAGGCATTGCCAGGCATTCCAAGGCATTGCCATGCATTGATCAGGCATTGCGAGGCATTGCCCATGCATTACCAGGCATAGCCAGGCATTGCCAGGCATTTTCGAGGCATTGCCCAGGCATTGACAGGCATTGCCCACGCATTGCCAGGCTTTGCCAGGCATTGCCAGGCATTGCCAGGCATTTCCCGGCATTGCCCACGCATGGCCAGGCATTTCTAGGGAGTGCCACGCATTGTCTAGGCATTACTAGGAATTGCCCAAGCATTGCTCTGGCATTGCCAGGCATTGCCAGGCATCGTCCAGGCATTGCTAGGCATTGCCAGGCATTGCCAAGGCATTGCCAGGCATTGCCAGGCATTGCCTATGCTTGCCAGGCATTGCCAAGCATTCCCTGGCATTCCCAGGCATTGTCAGGCATTGCCCACGCATTGCCAGGCATTGCCCAGGCATTACCAGGAATTGCCAAGCATTGCCAGGCATTGCCAGTCATTGCCAGGAATTTTCAGGCATTTCCCAGGCATTGCGAGGCATTGCCAGGCATTGCCAGGCATTACCAGGCATTACCGGGCATTGCCTGGCATTTCCAGGCATTGCCACGCATTGCCCAGGCATTGCCAGGCATTGCCAGGCATTGCCATGCATTGTCTAGGCATTGTCCAGGAATTGCCAGGCATTGCCCAGGCATTACCAGGCATTGCCAGGCATTGTCTGGCATTGCCAGGCATTGCCAGGCATTGTCCAGGCATTGCCCAGGCATTGCCAGGCATTGCCAAGCATTTCCAGGCATTGCCAGGCATTACCCAGGCATTGCCAGGCATTGTCAGGCATTGCGAGGCATTTCCAGGCATTGCCTAGGCATTGCCAGGCATTGCCCGGCATGGTCCAGGCATAGCGAGGCATTTCCAGGGAGTGCCATACATTGCCTAGGCATTGCTCAGGCATTGCCAAGCATTGCAAGGCATTGCCCAGGCATTGCCAGGCATTGCCCAAGCATTGCTAGGCATTTCCAGGCATTGCCCAGGCATTTCCAGGCATTCCCATGTATTACCCAGGCATTGCTAGGCATTGCCCAAGCATTACTAGGCATTCCCAGGCATTGCCAGGCATTTTCCAGGCATTGCCAAGGCATTGCGAGGCATTCCCAGACATTGCCCAGGCATTGCCAGGCATTGCCAGGCATTGCCAGGCATTTCCAAGCATTGCAAGGCATTGCCCAGGCATTACACAGGCATTACCAGGCATTGCTCAAGCATTGCCAGGCATTCCCAGGCATTGTCCAGGCATTGCCAGGCATTGCCAGGCATTGCCTAGGCATTGCCAGGCATTACCTGGCATTGCCCAGGCATGGCTAGGCATTTCCAAGGAGTGCCAGGCATACCCAGGCATTGCCAGGCATTTCCAGGCATTGCCCAGGCATTGCCCGACATTGGTAGGCATTGCATAGGCATTTCCAGGCATTGCCGAGGCATTGCCAAGCATTGCCAGGCATTGTCAGGCATTGCCAGGCATTGCAA
The DNA here is from genome assembly GCA_023375785.1 of Penium margaritaceum. Lineage (NCBI taxonomy): Eukaryota > Viridiplantae > Streptophyta > Zygnematophyceae > Desmidiales > Peniaceae > Penium > Penium margaritaceum. The sequence continues at coordinate 240,688 of SZWC01000948.1, forward strand.
GGCATTGCCCAGGCATTGCCCAGGCATTACGAGGCATTGCTCAGACATTGCCAGGCATTGCCAGGCATTGCCGAGGCATTGCCAGGCATTGCCCAGGCATTGCCAGGCATTACCCATGCATTACCAAGCATTGCCAGGCATTGCTAGGCATTGCCAGGCATTTCCTGACATTGCCAGGCATTGCTGAGCATTGCCCAGCCATTGCCAGACATTGCCAGGCATTGCCCGGCATTACCCAGGCATGGCCAGGCACTTCTAGGGAGTGCCAAGCATTACCTAGGCATTGTTTGGCATTGCCCAGGCATTGCTCTGGCATTGCCAGGCATTGCCAGACATTGTCCAGGCATTTCCAGGCATTGCCAGGCATTGCCAGGCATTGCCCAAGCATTGCCAAGCATTGCCCAAGCTTGCCAGGCATTGCCAGGCATGGCCCAGGCATTGCCAGGAATTCCGAGGCATTCCTAGGCATTGCTTGGCATTGCCCAGGAATTGCCAGGCATTGCCCAGGCATTACCAGGCATTGCCAGGTATTGTTAGGCATTGCAAGGCATTGCCAGACATTGTCCAGGCATTGCCCAGGCATTGCCAAGCATTGCCAGGCATTGCAAGGCATGATCTAGGCATTAGCAGGCTTTGCCAGGCATTGCCAAGGCATTGCGACGCATTGCCTAGACATTGCTAGGCATTGCCAGGCATTGCCTTGGCATTGCAAGGCATTGCCAGGCATTCCCAGGCATTGCCCAGGTATTGCCAGGCATTGCCCAGGCATTACTAGGCATTGCCAGGCATTGCCAGGCATTGTCTAGGCATTGCCCAAGCATTGCCAGATAATTCCAGGCATTGCCAGGCGTTGCTAGGCATTGCCGAGGCATCACCAGGCATTGCCAAGCATTGCCAGGAATTTCCCAGGCATTGGAAGGCATTGCCAGGCATTTCCCTGCATTTTCCAGGCATGGCCAGGCATTTCCTGGGAGTGCCAGGCATTGCCTAGGCATTGCCAGGCATTGCCCAGCATTGCCAGACATTGCCAGGCATTGACAGGCATTGCCCAGGCATTGCAAGGCATTGCCCAGGCATTGCCAGGCATTGCACAGGCATTACCAGGCATTGCTAGGCAATGCCAAGGCATTGCCAAGCATTTTCCAGGCATTGCCCAGGCATTGCCAGGCATTGCCAGGCATTACCCATGCATTGCTAGTCATTGCCCAGCATAGCCCCGGACTGGCCAGGCATTTCTTGTGAGTTCTAGGCATTGTGTAGGCATTGCCGAGGACCTACCAGACATTGCTCAGGCATTGCCAGGCATTGCCAGGCTTTGCCCAGGCATTGCCAGGCATTACCCAGGCATTGCGAGGCATTGCTAGGCATTGCAAGGCATTGCCCAGGCATTGCAAGGCATTACCCAGGCATTACCAGGCATTGCCCAGGCCTTGCCAGGCATTGCCAAGAATTCCCAGGCATTACCGGGCATTGCCCAGGCATTTCCAGGCATTGCCCAGGCATTACCAGGCATTTCCAGGCATTTCCAGGCAGTGTCTAGGCATTGCCAAGGCATTGCTAGGCATTGCCAAGCATTACCAAGCATTGCCGGGCATTGCCCAGGTATTGCCAGGCATTGCCAGGCATTTCCAGGCATTGCCCAGGCATTGCGAGGCATTGCCCGGCATTGCCCAGGCATGGCCAGGCATTTCTAGGGAGTGCTAGGCATTGCCTAGGCATTGCTCAGGCATTAGTAGACATTGCCAAGCATTGCCTAGGCACACCCAGGCATTGCTTAGGCATTCCTTGGCATTTCCAGGCATTGCCAGGCATTGCCCAGGCATTGCCGGGCATTGCCAGGCATTGTCTAGGTATTGCCAGGCATTTCCAGGCATTGCCTAGGCATTGCGAGGCGTTGCCCTTTTATTACCAGGCATTCCCACGCATTGCCAGGCATTGCCAGGCATTGCCAAGCATTGTCCAGGCATTGCCCAGGCATTGCCAGGCATTGCCATGCATTGTCCAGGCATTGCCAGGCAGTGTCAGGCATTGCCCGGCATTTCTAGGCATTGCCAGGCATTGCAAGGCATTGCCTAGGCATTACGGAGGCATTTCCAGGCATTGCTCAGGCATTGCCAGGCATTGCCAGGCATTGCCCATGCATTGCCAGGCTTTGCCACGGATTGCCAGGTATTGCAAGGCATTGCAAGGTATTACCCAGGCATTGCCAGGCATTGCCACGCATTTCCAGGCATTGCCCAGGCATTGTCAGGCATTGCCCGACATTGCCCAGGCATGGCAAGGCATTTCCAGGGTGTGCCAGGCATTGCCTAGGCATTGATAGGCATTGCCCAGGAATTACTTTGGCATTTCCAGGCATTGCCAGGCATTTCCCAGGCATTCCCAGGCATTGCGAGGCATTGCCTGGCATTGCCCAGGCATTGCCAGGCATTGCCAAGCATTGCCCAGGCATTTCCAGGCATTGCCCAGGCATTCCCAGGCATTGCCAGGCATTGCCAAGCATTGCCCAGGCATTGCCAAGCATTGCCCAGGCAATACCAGGCATTGCCAGGCATTGCCAGGCATTGCCAGGCATTGCCAGGCATTGCCAGGCATTGTCCAGGCATTGTCCAGGCATTGCCAGGCATTGCCAGGCATTGCCAGGTATGGCCAGGCATTGTAGGGCATTTCCCAGGCATTACGAGGCATTGCTAGGCATTTCCCAGGCATTTCCAGGCATTGCCCAGGCATTGCGAGGCATTGCCATGCATTGCATAGGCATTGCCAGGCATTCCTAGGCATTGCCAGGCACTGCCGGGGCATTGCCAGGCATTGCCAAGGCATTACCAGGCATTGCCAGGCATTGCGAGGCATTGCCAAGAATTGTCCAGGCATTGCTCAGGCATTGCCAGGCATTGCGAGGCATTACCAGGCATTGCCAGGCATTGCCAGGCTTTGCCAGGCATTGCCCAGGCATTGCCTGGCATTGCCAGGCATTGCCTCTTGGAATGATGCTCCTCACCATGGCAGGAGTGAATTAAAAAAGGAACACCAAAAAGACAAGCCTTAGTGGCTTAGTGGTTCATGGTGTCCACCTTTAGAGGCAGGGACCCGGGTTCAAGTCCCACATGAAGAAATTCTGCCCTGCCTCAAGGGAGGTGGAAAATAGATGCCAGGAAGCTAGCTCAACCTCTAGAGTTCCTCTTTAAGTTTCGAGAAGGCCAGGTGAGGGTCCAGGAAGGTGGCACACCTTCTAGAAGGGGTGACTTGTCCTACAAGGCATCTAGAGGTGTCTTGGTCTTCTGTACACCTTCCCTCCTACTAGGAGCAAGCTGAGGAATCTAGGAAGGGGCAGAAGCTTCTAGAGGAGGGAAGGGATGCCTTCCTAGGTGGGAAAAGGACAGCCTACCAAGGNATAGATGCCAGGAAGCTAGCTCAACCTCTAGAGTTCCTCTTTAAGTTTCGAGAAGGCCAGGTGAGGGTCCAGGAAGGTGGCACACCTTCTAGAAGGGGTGACTTGTCCTACAAGGCATCTAGAGGTGTCTTGGTCTTCTGTACACCTTCCCTCCTACTAGGAGCAAGCTGAGGAATCTAGGAAGGGGCAGAAGCTTCTAGAGGAGGGAAGGGATGCCTTCCTAGGTGGGAAAAGGACAGCCTACCAAGGGCCACTCTAGAAGCCATAGAATCTGCTAGGAAGCTTCAAATTTGGCATGCTTTGGTGTTCTGGAAAGCTAAGATCAGTGGCTATAAAATTCCACTGCTTGTGAGCCTTGATCATGTCAATGCGCCGGACAGAAACGGTCTAGAAAACAGGACCCGACATGGGAGGCCGCCAACCGCTCTTGGNATTGCAACCAAGATAACATATCACCCTCGAACGAGGGATCCACACTTTAGGTTCGTTTGGTTTGCAACCTCACGAAGTCCGCATGTTGGTCTTTAGTGTCTACCTTTGGTTGGACACTCTGTGAGGAGTCTCAAAGGCAAGAACTGTGAATGGATGCATGCAAGGTATAGGCTTTTTTACTGGCAGAGCTTTGCTAAAGCTTCTGCTTGTAGTGGCTCCACTGGAGCCAACCTCAACCTACAGTCCTACTTGGCGCGTCCTTAGACCGCCAAGTGTCATCCTCAAGCCAGGCTTTAGTAAGCTTCCTAGAAGCTTCCTGTCCCAATTTTGGCCACAAAGAAAATTGCGGCCGTTGCAGGGTTTGAGCCCGCGACCTCTCGTTTGAGACTCCGGTGCCTATTCAACCATGCCAAAAAGGTATGGTTCCTATGATGAGCCACAGGGGACATACCCATTATGGGCAGTGCATTCCTGGCCCATCTCAGAACAGACCACAGGGACGTACTCCACAGAGAAGTGCATACCTTGTCTGTATGTGTAGCTAGCCAGCTAGGCAGTGGACAAGGTGCATACTATTTCAACAAATCTCTCCCTTGCACCTCTGTCCATCGGGCGCTTACTGGGTTCCATCAATGCCTTGGAACTCACCCTTCCTCTGCCGCACTCCTCATGCCGAATCCACGAATGCCTGCATAGTGCAAGTCACTCTCCAGCGGCTTGGTCATGTAGTCAGCAAGCATGCTATTTGTTTTGCAGTGCTGCAAGTCCACCACGTTCTTCATGACCAGGTCACGTGAGTAGTGGTAACGTATGTCGATGTGCTTCGTTCGCCGGGAGATGATCTTGTCTTCATCCATTGAGATGGCACTCATGCTGTCCACGTGTACGGCCGTGGCATCCTTCTGTGGTACTGTCATCAGCCAAGGAGGCTGCGCAGCCACTGAGTCTCTTTGCACAACTCAGACAGAGCAACATACTCTGCCTCAGCCGTGGACACGGAAACACAATCCTGCTTCCTGCTGGCCCATGAGATGGCAGCGCCATTCAAGATGCACACGTATCCAGAGGTGGATTTCCTGTCGTCGAGGTTTCCTCCCCATTCAGTATCAGTGTAGCACTTTAGGCGAAGGGGTTTCGTTCCTTCTTGGCCTCCAAGGATGAGGCCCATGTGACGTGTCTTTTGCAGGTAGCGCAAGATGCGCTTGACTGCCTGCCAATGTTGTTGTCTAGGGTTGGCCACGAATCTGCTCACTTGTTCCACAGCATAGCAGATGTCCGGACGAGTCCCTACCATGGCGTACATGATGCTACCCACGGCGGACTGGTAGGGGATGTCTTCTATCTCCCTTTGTTCTGCTTCATTGCTTGGCGACATGGAGGCCTTCAGCTTTGTATCGGTCGTCATTGGGGTGCTGACATGTTTGTAGTCTTCCATGTGGTAGCTCTTCAGTACCTCACCGATGTATTTGGTTTGGTTGAGTTTGATGGTGCCTGCTACTCGGTTGTGGTGGATGGCGATCCCGAGGTAGTACTCGAGAGGACCCATGTCCTTCATCTTGAACCTTTTGCTGATGTCAGACTTCAGCTCATCCAGCAGCTCGACCGAAGACGAGCAGATGATCAGATCATCCACGTACAACGCAACCAGCATTAGCCCTCTCCCATCATCGCACACGTACACGCTCGGATCACTCTGGCAATGCGCGAAGGAGAGACCGGTCATGAAACCGTCCATCTCTTTGTACCACATCCTTGGGGCCTGTTTCAGCCCATAGAGCGCTTTCACGAACTTGCACACCTTGCCCTTGGGAGCTTCGACTCCTTCGGGAACCTTCATCAGCACTTTCTTGTCAAGCTTCCCATAAAGAAAAGCTGTCTTGACGTTCATCTAGTGCATCTCCAGGTTCTTTGCGGCTGCAATGCCAAGGAGAGAGAGGATGGAGGCAAAGGTCACGACGGGCGCAAACGTCTCATCGTACTCGGAGCCCGGGCGTTGAGAGAATCCCTTAGCCACTACCCTTGTCTTGAACTTGTCGATGTTACTGTCTTGCTTCTTCTTCACTCGGAGGATCCACTTGGATCCCACCACGTGGACCTTGTCGGGTCTATCCACCAGCACCCACGTGCCGTTCTCAGCAATGGACGCGAGCTCGCTGTCCACTGCCTCCTTCCATTTGGCCGCATCTGGGCCATTCATTGCCTCCGCCACTGTGGATGGCTCTCCCTGAGCCATGCACGACCAGCTAAGGCCAGTCCAATCATCCTCATACCGTAAAGGTGCTTTCTTTGGTCGCAAACTACGTCGGGATGCTGGTGCGGCTTCTTGCTTTGGTGTTGGTGCTTCCACGGGTGGTGGTTTGTCGTCGTCGTCGTCGTCGTCAGAAGAGTCGTTAGACTCCAAGTCAGACTCGGAAGATCCAGACGCCTCGGCATCTGCGTCCATTTCTGATGATGCGTCATCCTCCGCATCTACTCTCCCATTCCCACCACCTACTGGCAAATCGAGCCAGTTGTCGGGTGCTTGGTCTCCGGACTCAAGAAACACTATCCACTCTCTCGCTTTGGAAGCAAGGATCGGGTCCAGCAGCTCTCCCTTTTCAAGGGTGCGTTCGTCAAACACGACGTCGCGGCTCCTCACGAGCTTGCTTGCTGCCTGGTCCCAAAGCCGATAGGCTTTGTGTGATGTGTCGTACCCAACCATGACGCACTTCCTAGAATGTGCGTCCAGCTTGCTTCCACCTTCTCTCGACTATATCATCACCCATGCAGTTGACCCAAACACCTTCAGATGAGATGCATTGGGTTTCTTTCCCGACCATGCTTCCTGTGGGGTCTTCAGCTGCTTGTCCTGCTCCTTTCCACGCTTCTGCAAGGCGGTTGCTCGTATGAGATTCAAGAGGTGGTAGGCCGTTGTTGCTGCTTCTGCCCAAAAGCGAGGTGGGAGCTTGACGTCGAAGAGCATGCTTCGCACCATGTCGAGTAGGGTCTGGTTCATCCTCTCGGCAACGCTGTTATTTTGGGGGTTGTATGGGGTGGTTTGCTCGTGACGGATGCCATGATGCTTGAGCCAAGGCTTGCATGCCTCGTACTCACCCCCGTTGTCACTTCGGAGTGTCTTCACCTTCTTGGATGTTTGCCGCTCCACCATGGCGACGAACTCGAGGAGCTTCTCCTTGACCTCTCCCTTTGTTTTGAGGAAGAAGATCCACAACTTGCGGCTGTGGTCATCAATGAAGGTCAGGAAGTACTTGCTTCCTCCGTTAGACGGTGTGCGGAAGGGTCCACACACGTCACTGTGTATCAGTTCCAAGACGTGCTCCGCTCGTTAACCTCCTCTCCCAAATGGCTTCTTCTTTGCCTTCGCTTGGAGGCATGGTTCACACAATGCACACCCTCCGTCATGCTTCATGGTGCACCCTTCCATTCCGCGGACTACCTCTTGCTCGTGCATCTT
>SZWC01000948.1:253442-266149 GCA_023375785.1 Penium margaritaceum
CCAAGGATGCACCCTGGCAGCAGAAGCATGGTCAAAACTCTGCTCCATCTACCAGTCAAGCAACCTTGCCAATCAGCTCTTCATCTTCAAACGGCTCGTCACCCTCCGAGCCAACGAAGGCGACAACATCATGGAGATCATGCAGCAGATTGAGTCACTCGCAGCGGAGTGCGTGACCACTGGTTGGGAGGTCGACTCTCAGTTGCAAGCTATGATCCTCCTTCTGGCCTTGCCAGACAGTTGGAGTCCCATGATCACAGTCCTTGGTGGCTGGCCTTCCGACGAGCTGAAGTTGCCGAAGGTTGCTGAGTACGTGCGCAATGAGTGGATGCGACGTGGTGGTCGAGAGAGTGCAGCGGCATCAAATTCAGCTTACACGGTTCATCCTCAAAGTGGAGGCCGAGGCAACAAGTGGAAGGGTGCCAAACAGGGCACCAAGAAGGGTGACAAGAAGGGGGAGTACTTCAACTGCGGCAAGGAGGGCCACTACGTGTGCAACCGTCCCAAGAAGAAAACAGATCGGTCGTAGCGGGGCGGGAAGAAAGATGAGCACGCCCTTATGGCGTACAACTCCACCAACTTGAAGGATCCGGGAGTTGCCGTCATTGACTCCGGATCAGGCCGCCACACGCAATGCAACAGGGCGGCATTTGTCACCTACGGCGCCTCGGAGAGACGCATGACGGTGGCTAATGGAAAAACAGAGGTGGCCCCCGGTGAGGGTAACGTCCGCATTGAGTCAATTGTGGATGGAAAACCTGTCACGAGTACACTCTACTATGTGCTGCATATGCTCAACTTTGGGGCAAACCTGCTCTCCGTCAGCCGCCTTACCGACAAGGGACTTGAGGTGCTCTTCACAAAGAAGGAGGCCGTCATCCGCAAGGAGGACAAAGGTGAGGTGATTGCGCGTGCCAAGAGGGAGGACGACTTGTACCTGCTACGTGCAAAGATCCTTAGCAGCCGGGCGGGGTCCAACGCCACCAATCTTGCAACGAAGGATGGAGGAGACCTTGACCTATGGCACCGCCGACTCGGCCATATTTCTCCATCGATAGTGAAGGAGATGGCTAAGAGGGAAGTGGTGCGGGGTCTCCAAATCAGCGGCCTTGATGGAACCAAGGAGACCGTGTGTGAGCCATGCATCATTGGCAAATCAACTCGGTAGCCGTTTGTCGCCAAGGGGACGCGTGCATCGGCAAAACTGGCCGTGGTACACACAGATGTGTGTGGACCGCTTGAGAGCTCCATCGGCGGAGCTCGCTACTTCCTCACCTTCATTGATGACCACAGTCGGAAACTCTACATCTACCCAATGAAGCGGAAGAGTGAGGTCCTTGCGTGCATGCAGGAGTTTGTGGCAGATGTGGAGCGGCAAACAGAGTTGAAGGTGAAGGCATTCCGGAGTGACAACGGCGGTGAATATGCGGGGTGCCTTGGGTGGATGAAGAGCAAGGGGATTGAGTGGCAGAAAACAACTCCACACTCCCCACAAGAAAATGGCGTCGCAGAGAGAGCGAATCGCACAATCCTTAACATGGTGCGATCCATGTTGAGCGACGCCGGCCTTACACAACGGTATTGGACGGAGGAGGCAAGGACAGCAGCGTACATCATGAATCTCATGCCGACCAAGCCACTGAAGGACAAGGAGAGCAAGGCGTGGAAGACGCCACAAGAGGTGTGGAGCGGGAGGAAGCCGGCGGTGGGTCACCTCCGCACGTTTGGTTGTGTTGCACATGCAATGGTGCAGGCACGTGAGGCACGGAGCAAGCTGGACCCGCGTACCCGCCGGTGTATTTTCCTTGCATATGAGAGCGGAAGCAAGGCGTACCGGCTCTTTGACCCAAGGAGGCAGCAGATTGTGCGGAGTCGCGACATCACGTTCGACGAGAAAAGCCGTTGGACAGACAAGGAGGCAGGTCTCTCCAAGAGGGGGGAGTGGATGCCACTCCTTGAGGGGGAGACACCGGAGGACGTGAATGAGGGTGACATCCTCGCATCACCACCAACCGGAGAGCATCGCCTCAGGGATGGGCGAGCGGCAGGCTTTATTCTGGCCAGTTTGGATGAGGAATCCGAAGCACCGGAGATAGACATAGAGGTGGGGAGTCGACAGATGTCTCTAAGGTCTCCAAGAGAGGGGGAGCAGGTGCTTGGAGATGATGGCGCCAAAAGGGGACAGCAACAACAACAACCGCCTCAAGAGCCCCGCACGAGTAACCGTGTGCAAAGAAGGACAAAAAGGTATGATGTCGACAAGGGCATTTGGACTGGGTTTGCACAAGCCTTCTTCACGCAAGAGGAGCCTCAATCTGTAAAGGAGGCACTGCAGCGGAAGGATGGGGCTGAGTGGGAGGGAGCAATAAAATCTGAGCTTGCCTCCCACAAGGAGAACGGCGCTTGGGAGCTGGTTGACCGGCCGGAGGGCGAGAAAATCATTGGCTCCAAGTGGATCTTCCGGAAGAAGCTGACGAAGGAGGGGAAGGTGGAGCGGTACAAGGCGAGGCTGGTGGCGAAAGGATATGCCCAGAGAAAAGGGGAGCTCAAGAGCCTGAAGCAACAGCTTGGCGGCCGGTTCAAGATGACAGACATGGGCGAGCTTGAGTAGTACCTGGGCATCGCCATCAAGAGGGACCGCAAAGCACGCACGCTGGAGATGGGTCAAGAAAAATATGTGTAGGAGGTGCTCCGCCGCTACAACATGGAGGAGTGCAACCCCATCGGCAGACCTATGACAACGACATGTGAGCTGAGCTCGAGCATGGGCCCGAGCACGGAGGACGAGAAGGCGGAGATGGCTGGAGTACCGTACCAGTCCGCAGTTGGCAGCATAATGTATGCCATGGTGGCGACGCGGCCTGACCTTGCCTTTGCTGAAGGACAAGTGAGCCGCTATGTTGCTGATCCGGGGCCGCTACATTGGCAAGCGGTGAAGAGAATCCTCCGCTACTTGAAGGCAATAACACATTCGCGACTTGTGTTTAGAGGGGGAGCCCGGACTGACTCCCTCGAGGTGGTTGGCTACTCTGATGCTGACTGGGCATGTGACGTTGATGACCGCAAGTCAACATCAGGCTATGTTTTTGTGCTTGGTGGTGCAGCGGTGTCTTGGGCAAGCCGGACGCAGGACAGTGGGGCTCTATCCAGCACTGAGGCGGAGTATATTGCGCTCGCGGAAGCCGCAAAGGAGGCACTATGGCTGCGGCAATTGCTCAAGGAGATTGGGGTGCCGCAAAAGAAGCCAACGGCACTCAATGTTGACAACATGAGTGCCATCAGCCTGACCAAGAACCCTGTGCTACACCGGATGACCAAGCACATAGAGATCCGGCATCACTTTGCAGGAGACCTCGTTGCAAAGGGTGATGTGGTGCTTGTGCACTGCGGCACAAAGCACATGCTTGCTGATACCATGACAAAGGCGCAACCCAAGGACAGGCATGATGCTACTTGTATGGAGCTTGGGATTTCCCAAGCCTCTTGAGTTGCATGCTGAGCATGGGTGACGCGCAAGGGGGAGATTGTTGGAATGATGCTCTTCACCATGGCAGGAGTGACTCCAAAAAGGAACACCAAAAAGACAAGCCTTAGTGGCTTAGTGGTTAATGGTGTCCACCTCTAGAGGCAGGGACCCGGGTTCAAGTCCCACAAGATGAAATTCTGCCCTGTCTCAACGGAGGTGGAAAATAGATGCCAGTAAGTTAGCTCAACCTCTTGAGTTCCTCTTTAAGTTTCGAGAAGGCCAGGTGAGGCTCAAGGAAGGTGGCACACCTTCTAGAAGGGGTGACTTGTCCTACAAGGCATCTAGAGGTGTCTTGGTCTTCTGGACACCTTCCCTCCTACTAGGAGCAAGCTGAGGAATCTAGGAAGGGGCAGAAGCTTCTAGAGGAGGGAAGGGATGCCTTCCTACGTGGGAAAAGGACAGCCTACCAAGGGCCACTCTAGAAGCCATAGAATCTGCTAGGAAGCTTCAAATTTGGCATGCTTTGGTGTTTTGGAAAGCTTAGATCAGTGGCTATAAAATTTCACTGCTTGTGAGCCTTGATCATGTCAATGCGCCGGATAGAAACGGTCTAGAAAACGGGTCCCGACATGGGAGGCCGCCAACCGCTATTGGTATTGCAACCAAGATAACATATCACCCTCGAACGAGGGATCCACACTTTAGGTTCGTTTGGTTTGCAACCTCACGAAGTCCGCATGTTGGTCTTTAGTGTCTACCTTTGGTTGGACACTCTGTGAGGAGTCTCAAAGGCAAGAACTGTGAATGGATGCATGCAAGGTACAGGCTTTTATACTGGCAGAGCTTTGCTAAAGCTTCTGCTTGTAGTGGCTCCACTGGAGCCAACCTCAACCTACAGTCCTACTTGGCGCGTCCTTAGACCGCCAAGTGTCATCCTCAAGCCAGGCTTTAATAAGCTTCCTAGAAGTTTCCTATCCCAATTTTGGCCACAAAGAAAATTGTGGCCGTCGTAGGGTTTGAGCCCGCGACCTCTCGTTTGAGACTCCGGTGCCTATTCAACCATGCCAAAAAGGGACGCTTCCTATGATGAGCCACAGGGGACATACCCATTATGGGCAGTGCATTCCTGGCCCATCTCAGAACAGACCACAGGGACGTACTCCACAGAGAAGTGCATACCTTGTCTGTATGTGTAGCTAGCCAGCTAGGCAGTGGACAAGGTGCATACTATTTCAACAAATCTCTCCCTTGCACCTCTGTCCATCTGGCGCTTACTGGGCTCCATCAATGCCTTGGAACTCACCCTTCCTCTGCCGCACTCCTCATGCCGAATCCACGAATGCCTGCATAGTGCAAGTCACTCTCTAGCGGCTTGGTCATGCAGTCAGCAAGCATGCTCTTTGTTTTGCAGTGCTGCAAGTCCACCACGTTCTTCATGACCAGGTCACGTGAGTAGTGGTAACGTATGTCGATGTGCTTCGTTCGCCGGGAGATGATCTTGTCTTCATCCATTGAGATGGCGCTTATGCTGTCCACGTGTACGGCCGTGGCATCCTTCTGTGGTACTGTCATCAGCCAAGGAGGCTGCGCAGCCACTGAGTCTCTTTGCACAACTCAGACAGAGCAACATACTCTGCCTCAGCCGTGGACACGGAAACACAATCCTGCTTCCTGCTGGCCCATGAGATGGCAGCGCCATTCAAGATGCACACGTATCCAGAGGTGGATTTCCTGTCGTCGAGGTTTCCTCCCCATTCAGTATCGGTGTAGCACTTTAGGCGAAGGGGTTCCGTTCCTTCTTGGCCTCCAAGGATGAGGCCCATGTGACGTGTCTTTTGCAGGTAGCGCAAGATGCGCTTGACTGCCTGCCAATGTTGTGGCCAAGGGTTGGCCACAAATCTGCTCACTTGTTCCACAGCATAGCAGATGTCCGGACGAGTCCGTACCATGGCGTACATGATGCTACCCACGGCGGACTGGTAGGGGATGTCTTCTATCTCCCTTTGTTCTGCTTCGTTGCTTGGCGACATGGAGGCCTTCAGCTTTGTATCGGTTGTCATTGGGGTGCTGACAGGTTTGCAGTCTTCTATGTGGTAGCGCTTTAGTACCTCACCGATGTATTTGGTTTGCTTGAGTTTGATGGTGCCTGCTACTCGGTTGCGGTGGATGGTGATCCCGAGGTAGTACTCGAGAGGACCCATGTCCTTCATCTTGAACCTTTTGCTGAGGTCAGACTTCAGCTCATCCAGCAGCTCGACCGAAGACGAGCAGATGATCAGATCATCCACGTACAACGCAACCAGCATCAGCCCTCTCCCATCATCGCACACGTACACGCTCGGATCACTCTGGCAATGCGCGAAGGAGAGACCGGTCATGAAATCGTCCATCTCTTTGTACCACATCCTTGGGGCCTGTTTCAGCCCATAGAGCGCTTTCACGAACTTGCACACCTTGCCCTTGGGAGCTTCGACTCCTTCGGGAACCTTCATCAGCACTTTCTTGTCAAGCTTCCCATAAAGAAAAGCTGTCTTGACGTTCATCTAGTGCATCTCCAGGTTCTTTGCGGCTGCAATGCCAAGGAGAGAGCGGATGGAGGCAAAGGTCACGACGGGCGCAAACGTCTCATCGTACTCGGAGCCCGGGCGTTGAGAGAACCCCTTAGCCACTACCCTTGCCTTGAACTTGTCGATGTTACTGTCTTGCTTCTTCTTCACTCGGAGGATCCACTTGGATCCCACCACGTGGACCTTGTCGGGTCTATCCACCAGCACCCACGTNGTCGCCTTCCGAGAGCGCATTGAGAGTGCTGCAGGTTGAAGCGCTGGCTGTACATCCAGAAGCACATCCCAGCCTTGTGCCCGCAGGTCCCAAGGAATGACCTTCCTTGATCCCACCCTTCCTCCATGTGATGTGTGTACTTCCCCGCAAACTCAAGCGCGAGCAGGACCCTCACCAGCATGTCGTGTGTGCTGGTCACGCGCACCTCGACATCTGCTTTAAGGCTAAAGACCACTTCCTCTACTTCCGAAATACTGCTACACACTTTACGTTTTATCTTTTCTAAACGCTTTGCAAAGCGTTTCGAAAAAATAAAACTCTAGTCTCTATGTATATTTCTTTACATACTGCTACACACTCTAGTCACTGTGTCGCGCATGACCTGACCAGGGTGGTTTTTGCCAACGCACATGCTTACTCCACGGGGCCCTGAATTCTGAGCACCTTCAAGAACTCCACCACACCACAATCGAGAGCGTGATACAAATAGAGGTGTGCCTTGCCCGTTGAAAAACCATGTGGAAAGCGCTCAGCAAGAAGATCCAGTGCAACAATGTCGGCGCTGGCATTGTCGAGCGTGATGCCTGCCATGCACCATCCCAGACCCCAACATCCCCGAATGACAGGCTCTAGCCCAGCCGCGATGCACCTTGCGTCATGCGCTCCAATCATCAACACCAAGCATAATGCACACGTTGAAAGTTGCTCACCATCAGTAATCCACTGCACTTTTTACCCCACGAAACTTTGGCAGGTTAGCACAGGCCTGATGTCCGTGATGAAGCCGAACATTCTGGCAACTGCTAAGATGTAGGCCTGCATGTTCTTGAATCCGTCCACGCTCACAGCATTGATCCAAATGGACTAGGTTTGACAAGGGGGGGCATGAGAGCAATTTCTCATATGCCCCAGTCACCACGAGGAGAAGTGTCTTTCTTTCATTCAAGGGTGAAGGGGATGTTGAACATGGTGAAGGTTTCAGTCATGACCGCTTTGAGATCCTCTTGCTTCTACACAGATTCCCCGATCGCCACGTGCACAGCAACATTCCCAAGCCTCTCAACATTTTTCTTTGCCTTCTCCACTTCTTGCCAAACCCATTCCCTCTCCTCCTCGACAGACTTCGCAGGAAAGAGCTCCTTCCACACCTGTGGGTGCATTGCACGGGGTTGGTTGCATCGAAGCGCCTGCTGAGTGAGAGAGCTGTGTGTGAATGTCTGGAGGCTGAAATCCGTGGGCATAAGCGTCAGAGCGTGTGAGCATTCTAAAAGTGTGAGCTTGTGAAACATGGAGNGGATGGAGGCAAAGGTCACGACGGGCGCAAACGTCTCATCGTACTCGGAGCCCGGGCGTTGAGAGAACCCCTTAGCCACTACCCTTGCCTTGAACTTGTCGATGTTACTGTCTTGCTTCTTCTTCACTCGGAGGATCCACTTGGATCCCACCACGTGGACCTTGTCGGGTCTATCCACCAGCACCCACGTGCCGTTCTCAGCAATGGACGCGAGCTCGCTGTCCACTGCCTCCTTCCATTTGGCCGCATCTGGGCCATTCATTGCCTCCGCCACTGTGGATGGCTCTCCCTGAGCCGTGTCCAACTCACGATCTCTGACAGCTGCGACACCTTGAAGAAGCATAGGCCCAACTGCGTGTCTAGCCATGTGGCCACTGCCCAGCACTCAGGTTGAAGTTTGAAGTGCAGCTCCATCTTGTCCTTATTCCCGCATCCCGCTGCCCCAGGCTCGTTGAAGGAGCCTGGGGTGCACTTGTCACACAGAAAGACCCACGAGAGCGTCGCGTGCTTGTCGCCTTCCGAGAGCGCATTGAGAGTGCTGCAGGTTNCGCGATGCACCTTGCGTCATGCGCTCCAATCATCAACACCAAGCATAATGCACACGTTGAAAGTTGCTCACCATCAGTAATCCACTGCACTTTTTACCCCACGAAACTTTGGCAGGTTAGCACAGGCCTGATGTCCGTGATGAAGCCGAACATTCTGGCAACTGCTAAGATGTAGGCCTGCATGTTCTTGAATCCGTCCACGCTCACAGCATTGATCCAAATGGACTAGGTTTGACAAGGGGGGGCATGAGAGCAATTTCTCATATGCCCCAGTCACCACGAGGAGAAGTGTCTTTCTTTCATTCAAGGGTGAAGGGGATGTTGAACATGGTGAAGGTTTCAGTCATGACCGCTTTGAGATCCTCTTGCTTCTACACAGATTCCCCGATCGCCACGTGCACAGCAACATTCCCAAGCCTCTCAACATTTTTCTTTGCCTTCTCCACTTCTTGCCAAACCCATTCCCTCTCCTCCTCGACAGACTTCGCAGGAAAGAGCTCCTTCCACACCTGTGGGTGCATTGCACGGGGTTGGTTGCATCGAAGCGCCTGCTGAGTGAGAGAGCTGTGTGTGAATGTCTGGAGGCTGAAATCCGTGGGCATAAGCGTCAGAGCGTGTGAGCATTCTAAAAGTGTGAGCTTGTGAAACATGGAGCCGAATCACCTAAGGCAGTGTGGTTACATTAGAGTTCGCGTCGCTCAAGCCAACATGGTTACATCAGAGTTCGCGTCGCCTGAGGTGGCGCGAACTTCAATGAATCTGCGCCGACTAGTGCGGCTCGGTGGCAATCAGTGGGTTCCACAGGTTGTGCAACCCATCGCACGACCAATTCGCGTCGTCATTGCGTCGCTCATCGTATCACATTGGGGCTGCGAATAATGCACCAACCATTAGTGCGTTATGCAGTGCACATCTGCGCAATGCACCGATCGACCCAATAATCCTGTCATCAACTGCCCGTTGACGGTAGGGTGAGTTAACATCGGATATCCATTATTAAGTTTGGTTAATGTTCAATTTCAGTTTGAAGCCAAAACCAATCTGATGGATCTATCAACATACCTCTGATCGGATTCGAACTATCCGAAACCGATCCAATCTTTCCGCCACAGCAACCGATACCCATCCAATCCGAACTCCTCGGATCCGAAACCGAACTGGTACCGGTTCAGTTCACATCTTGGTCGAATAGTTCGGGTAAAATCGGATTGGATCGGAAATCCAATCCAATTTAGCAGCCCTGCCACCTACATTTCCGTGTGACATATGTCTCAGCTTTTTCTTTTCCCACTCTTGAAGCTACAGTGACATCATGCCTGTGATGACGTCGCCGGATTCGGTGACATGATTTTTCACAAAAATCATGGTATGAAGACAGCCAACACAAATCAGCGACGGTTCAGCCGACAACTTTTTTTCCGACAATTCAGCGGCCGAGGACAGTTGCTACGACATGCTACACCTCCCGGACTGCAGGAAGTTTTTAGCAACTCTTTCGCAGCACCCCACAGTTTGCGCATTCTTTGTGGGGTGCAACTCCATAACATGGGTCAATAGTGACACTATCGCGGCAGAAAAATTCTGAAACTTTCTGGCAATGTCATCCTACCAAAGCGAGTCGTTGTGGGTGCTGGTGTGAAAATGCATGCCTGCGATACTTTTTCAAGAGAGGGAATGCAGAATGCAGCTCGGAGATGCTACTGGGCAGTGTGAGGGCAGCATTTCAATAGCCACAGCCACCAGAATTGGCGTCATCTCAAACTCAGCAAAAGCTTGCAGACGTCCTTGCGGACTAATGCAAGCGCTGCATTGCCATCTTACAAGAAAGCTTGGGTCTAACTTTGTTGGAGAGAATTTCCCTACAATACCCCATGTCATATGTGCCAGTGGTCTAGTGGTAGAATAGCACCCTGCCACGGTGCAGACCCGGGTTCGATTCCCGGCTGGCACAGACATTTTGCTGCTCATCTCACAGACGTCGTCATCCCTCTTCACTGTGAGAGTGGATACGATCGGGCACAGATGGCAGATTCAGCCAAAACGATATCAGAGCCAGGTTTCGATCCTGGGACCTGTGGGTTACGGGCCCACCACGCTTCCGCTGCGCCACTCTGATAGCTGACACTTCCTGGAGGCTCATTCCCCCGGACTGGAGTACACTTTATCAGACCACATTCTCTCCTGAGGGTCGAGGATGGACGTTATTGCAGTGTCGGAAGAACCCAAATTTCATCTGCCACAAAATCGCTTGTGACCGNGGGGGGGGAGGGCGGGGTGGGTTGAGCTTTGCACACATCCATGGAATGTGTCATGCGTTGTTGGTGCAAAGACTTGCCGCAACGGTTCCCACCTCCAACAGAGGATGATCGAGTCCGAGAGCGACTGCACACAACCGGTAGAGAATCTCTGTGTGACATAAGCGCACTTCTTGCTTCAGCGTCTACGAGCGGAAGAAATGTCGACAAGCTGGCAACGTCACGATTCGGCCAGACCGAGTTTTGGATCCTTGTATACACACAGGTATCTGCTGCGCACGTGCATGTGGAGGAGCCTAACACGACGACGAGGCCAACACAACGAAGCCCACTTGGCGAAGCCGACACGAGGAGGAGCACGCAAAGGATACACAACAGAGGGAAAGTATTTTTCTCAACCGCTTTGCAAAGCGTTTCAGAAAAATACAAAGGATACACAACAGAGGGAAACCCGACATACCTTTTCACACACGCCGATGGGGTGCGAGTCGAGGGTGTGAGGCAGAGTTGCAGGCGCTCCACAAAGTCAACAACAATGGACGCAAACTCAGCCTTGACCTCTGCGTAACGGTTCGCACCTGCAGCTGCTGCGCCTGCGCGTGCACGTGCGCCTGCCTGTGCGCGTGCGTCACGCTGGCATGCCTGCCTCACTCACCGCCCCCTCGCTGGATGAGGTGGTGGACGTCGGAGGTGGCAGCGGTGACAGCGGTAGTGGCCCTGGCAGCGTCACCATCTGGGGCACTGCAGGTCCTGAATGTGTTGCACTCCGGCATGTCAGTTGGTTGCTCCCAAGCAGTCGTTGACCGCCGGCTGGCTGTAATGTTGGCATGCTGGCACCTTGGAGTGATGGCAAGATGGCTCAGTCATTGTGCCCCAGCTCAGCCACTGAGCCCGGGTCATTCAACACCATCCGCGTCGCGTCTGCGTGCAGCACCCCATAGTTGACCGACCGGATTGTCACTGTCGCTCCGAGGTTCACACACACAATCGACAGGGAGAAGAGGGAGAGGGCACGAGAGATGTCCATCTCTCCTTACCTTGTCGGAGGGTGAAGGAAACAGCCAAAGGTGATTCTTTGGCTTACGGCTGCCTCTCTCCATGGTTCACGCAGTAAGGAAGGGAGGGCAAGGCTTTCTTTGTGGCTGCCTCTCCATGGTTCACACCACAGGGGTGGAGGGCCGCGGATAAGAGGAGTGAGTAGGGGAGGCAGCTCAATGGGTCGTGAATAGAGGAGGCTGGGGAATGGGGGGGGGGGGGGGGGGGGGGAGATTGCCTGCTCTAGAGAGGATATCGTTATGGATGACAGACTCCAAGACTGTTCAACAGGAGCAGACCTTGTCCAATCCACTTCAACACTTCAACTCTCAAAATCAAATTCAATCCAACCCAAACTAATCCGATCCGATCCGATCCAGACTGATTTGGTCCGATCCGATCTGATCCGCTCCGATTTGATCCAAACTGATCCAATCCAATCCGATCCGATCCGATCCGATCCAAAGTCCTATCCAGTGCAATCCAATCCAATCTCATCCAATCCAATCCAATCCAATCCAATCCAATCCAATCTCATCCAATCTCATCCAATCCACTCCAGTCCCGTCCAATGACATCCAACCTGATCCGACCCAATCCAATGTGACCAAGTGCAAAACTGACCCAATCTGGTCTCAAAGAGAGTGAAATGATTCCCCACCGAACTTTCGCTTCAAATCGCGGATTGGTTCACACATCCGATTGCACCAAAGTGCCTAGAGTTTTGATCCCCTCCGATGAGGTCAGATCCTACTATGGTCAACTCTCACCCTCCTCTTTGGTCCTCCCTTTCTGTTTCTTATTTTCTTCTTTCTTCCTCCTCCTCCACCACCTCCTCCTCCTCCTCCTCCTTCTTTGCTCAGTTTTGTGAGTATGCGGAGAACCTAAAGCGCATCATTCTTAGGGGAGATAACTGCTATAAGCTCCGATACTCATTTGCACACACATCCGTCTGGTTTCGAACCGCCTTCTCTTTTGCATTTGTGTCCTCAGGACACAAATGCAAGAGAGCACACAAGAGTGTGAGGACATTGTCCTCACACAATCAGTCCCTCCCTCTCAGACAAACTTTGGAGTTGGGTAAAAAAGGATCGTACCCAGTCTGAATCAGATCGGATGCGGTCATCGGATCCATGCTCTACAACATCCGAAACCAGTCCCATGCAGTACAAGGCCAACAGGATCCGAACCGACCTGTAGCCGCGTCTGACGAGGTCCAGAGCAGACGGGATAGGCTATCCGATCTGATTCGACGGCCTTGGCAATCGATCCCACCCATGGCAAACACCTTTAGGCATGGCCGCGCACCATCATCGCGAGCATTCATG
>SZWC01000948.1:271184-331531 GCA_023375785.1 Penium margaritaceum
CCAACGTGCATCCTGTGATGTGGGAGTGTTGAGTCTCGTTGATGGACGTCACAAGAATGGCGAGAGCCATGTTGTTCTTCATCGTCCATGCTGCAAGGTCAGCCACATGCGTCGTCACGGTCGCATCGGCGGGTGCTGTCTCGATCCCTTTTAGGATGTCGAGGTAGCCACGCACGTTCATGACAATCTCAAATTGCCATTTCTACAAGGGAAAACCTGTCCCCGTGAATTTGGACATACCCGCCTCAAGGCGGGCTGGAGTCGGATCCGCCATTTTTGGCAATTGCTCGTCTTCTCTGCTTCGCTGCTACTCTGCTTCGTTGAGGCCGATGAGGCTGATGAGGCTGCTGACTGCGACCGTTGTCAAAGGTGCAGTTGGTTCCGTTGCATACCCCTCCAGCCGATGATCGCCTAAGTCGATGGTGCCGTCGTGAGGGAACGGACTCGGGATCGTACCACCTTCTAAAAAGGGGTAGAGCTTAATCCCGTTGGGGCTCGAGGGTCNGCCCATAACCCTTTGTCAATGCGCCGGATAGCAACGGTCTAGAAAACGGGTCCCGACATGGGAGGCCGCCAACCGCTCTTGGTATTGCAACCAAGATAACATATCACCCTCGAATGAGGGATCCACACTTTAGGTTCGTTTGGTTTGCAACCTCACGAAGTCCGCATGTTGGTCTTTAGTGTCTACCTTTGGTTGGACACTCTGTGAGGAGTCTCAAAGGCAAGAACTGTGAATGGATGCATGCAAGGTACAGGCTTTTATACTTACAGAGCTTTGCTAAAGCTTCTGCTTGTAGTGGCTCCACTGGAGCCAACCTCAACCTACAGTCCTACATGGCGCGTCCTTAGACCGCCAAGTGTCATCCTCAAGCAAGGCTTTAGTAAGCTTCCTAGAAGCTTCCTGTCCCAATTTTGGCCACAAAGAAAATTGCGGCCATCGCAGGGTTTGAACCCACGACCTCTCGTTTGAGACTCCGGTGCCTAATCAACCATGCCAAAAAGGTATGGTTCCTATGATGAGCCACACGGCACATACCCATTATGGGCAGTGCATTCCTGGCCCATCTCAGAACAGACCAAGGGGACGTACTCCACAGAGCAGTGCATGCCTTTTCTGTATGTGTAGCTAGCCAACTAGGCAGTGGACAAGGTGCATACTATTTCAACAGATCAAGTGTTTATTCCCAATCAATTGAGGCCAAAACTGTTGCCACACTCTCTGACCATCCTTGGAACCAGTTGCCTCCACAGTTTCAGTCTCTCCAAAAACAGTTCGTGGTGTGAACCAGCCATTGCTAGGGACCCTCCAGGGTGCACACTCACCCTCAGGCCAACATTGCCTAGCATTTCCCAGGCATGGCCAGGAATTTCCAAGGAGTGCCAGGCATTTCCAAGCATTGGCACGCATTGCCAGGCGTTGCCCAGGCATTGCGAGACATTGCGTAGGCATTGCCAATTATTGCCCACGCAATGCCAAGCATTGCCAGGCATTGCCAGGCATTCCAAGGCATTGCCCAGGCATTACCCAGGCATTGCCCAGGCATTCCCAGGCATTGCCACGCATTGCCCACGCATTGCCAGGCATTGCCCAAGCATTGCCAGGCATTGCCAGGCATTCCAAGGCATTGCCCAGGCATTACCCAGGCATTGCCCAGGCATTCCCAGGCATTGCCACGCATTGCCCACGCATTGCCAGGCGTTACCAGGCATTGTCCAAGCATTGCCAGGCATTGCCAGGCATTGCCCAGGCATTGCCACGCACTGCTAGGCATTACCCACACATTGCCAGGCATTGCCCAGGCATTGCCAGGCATTGCCAGGCATTGCCCAGGCATTGCCACGCATTGCCAACCATTACCCAAGCATTGCCAGGCATTGCCAGGCATTGCCCAGGCATTGCCACGCACTGCTAGGCATTACCCACACATTGCCAGGCATTGCCCAGGCATTGCCAGGCATTGCCAGGCATTGCCCGGCATTGCCACGCATTGTCGGGAATTGCCCAGGTATTGGCATGCATTGCCAGGCATTGCGAGGCATTGCACGGCATTGCCCAGGCATGGCCAGGCATTTCCAGGGAGTGCCAAACATTGCCTAGGCATTGCTAGGCATTGCTCAGGCATTGCCACGCATTGCCAACCATTACCCAAGCATTGCCAGGCATTGCCAGGTATTGCCCAGGCATTGCCAGACATTTCTAGGCATTCCCAGGCATTGCCTAGGCATTGCTAGGCATTGCCAAGCATTGCCCAGGCATTGCCAGGCATTGCCAGGCATTCCCAGGCATTGCCAGGCATTGCCCAGGCATTGCCAGGCATTGCCCAGGCAATACCAGGCATTGCTAGGCATTGCCAAGCATTTCCAGGCATTGCCATGCATTGTCCAGGCATTGCCCAGGCATTTCCACGCATGGCCAGGCATTGTAGGGCATTGCCCAGGCATTACCAGGCATTGCCAGGCATTGTCAGGTATTGCCAGGCATTGCCCAAGCATTGCCAGGCATTACCCAGGCATTGCCAGGCATTCCTAGGCATTGCCAGGCGTTGCCCAGGGATTGCCAGGCATTGTCCAGGCATTACCAGGCATTGCCATGCATTGTTACGCATTGCCAGGCATTGCCAAGAATTGTCCAGGCATTGTTTAGGCATTGCCAGGCATTGCCAGGCATTGCCCAGGCATTGCCAGGCATTGCCCAGGCATTGCCAGGCATTGCCAGGCATGGCCAGGAATTTGCAGGGAGTGCCAAGCATTCCCAGGCATTGCCAGGTATTGCCAGGCATTTCCCAAACATTGCCAGGCATTGCCACGCATTGCCTAGGCATTGCCAAGCATTGCCAAGGCATTGCCAAGTATTGCCAGGCATTGCCAGGCATTTCCAGGAATTGCAAGGCATTGCCCAGGCATTGTCCAGGCATTACCAGGCATTGCTCAGGCATTGCCAGGCATTACCTCGCATTGCCCAGGCATTGCCAAGCATTGCCAGGCATTGCACAGGCATTTTCATGCATTGCCAGGCATTGCCAGGCATTTCCCAGGCATTGCAAGGCATTGCTAGGCATTGCCCAGGCATTGCCAGGCATTACCAGGCATTGTCCAGGCATTGCCAGGCATTGCCAGGCATTGCCCAGGCATTCCTAGGCATTGCCAGGCATTGCCCAAGCATTGCCAGGCATTGCCCAGGCATTACAAGGTATTGCCAGGCATTGTAAGGAATTGTCCAGGCATTTCCCAGGGATTTCCAGGCATCGCCAAGCATTGCCAGGCGTTGCCCAGGCATTGTTAGGTATTGCCAGGCATTGCCACGCATTGCCAGGCATTGCCTAGGCATTGCCATGCGTTGCTAGGCATTGCCAGGCATTGCCCGGCATTGCCCAGGCATGACCACTTATTTCCAGGGAGTGCTATGCATTGCCTAGGCATTGCTAGGCATTGCCCAACCATTGCTTAGGCATTGCTAGGCATTGCCAGGCATTACCCAGGCATTGCCAGGCATTGCCAGGTATTGCCCAGGCATTGCCAGGCATTGCCCAGGCATTGCCAGGCCTTGCCAAGCATTGCCCAAGCATTGCAAGGCATTGCCATTCATTCCCAGGCATTGCCAGGCATTGCCGAGGCATTGCCAGGCATTGCCCAGGCAATACCAGGCATTGCCAGGCATTTCCAGGCATTGCCAGGCATTGTCCAGGCATTGCCCAGGCATTGCCAGGCATGGCCAAGCAATATAGGGCATGGTCCAGGCATTACCAGGAATTTCCAGGCATTTCCCAGGCATTGCCAGGCATTGCCTAGGCATTGCCAGGCATTGCCCAGGCATTGCCAGGCATTTCCCAGGCATTCCCACGCATTGCCCAGGCATTACCAGGCATTCCCTTGAATTGTTCGGCATTGCTAGGCATTGCCAGGAATTGTCCAGGCATTGCTCAGGCATTGCCAGGCATTGCCAGGCATTCCCCAGGCATTGCTAGGCATTGCCAGGTAATGCCAGGCATTGCCAGGCATTGCCAGGCATTGCCCGGCATTACCCAGGCATGGCCAGGCATTTCCAGGGAGTGCCGGGCATTCCCAGGCAGTGCGAGGATGCCAGGTATTGCCAGGCATTGCCCAGGCATTGCCAGGCATTGCCAGGCATTGTCTAGGCAGTGCCAAGAATTGCCCAGGCATTGCCAAGCCTTGCCAGGCATTGCTAGGCATTGCCAGGCATTGCCAGGAATTGCAAAACATTGCCCAGGCATTGCCCAGGCATTACCCAGGCATTACCAGGCATTTCTCAAGCATTACCAGGCATTGCAAGGCATTGCACAGGCATTGCCAAGCATTTCTAGGCATTGCCCAGGCATTGCCAAGCATTGCCCAGGCATTGCCAGGCATTTCCAAGCATTGCCCAGGCATTGCCAGGCATTTCCCGGCATTGCCAGGCATTGTCCAGGCATTGCCAGGCATTTCCAGGCATTGCCCACGCATTGCCAGGCATGGCAAGGAATTTCCAAGGAGTGCCGGGCATTCCCAGGCATTGCCAGGCATTGCCCAAGCATTGCCAGGCATTGCAAGGCATTGCCTAGGCATTGCCAGGCATTGCCAAGCATTGCCAGGCACTGCCAGGCATTGCCAGGGATTTCAAGGCATTGCCCAGGCATTACCACGCATTGGTCAGGCATTGCCAGGCATTGCCCAGGCATTTCCAGGCATTGCCAGGCATTGCACAGGCATTGCCAGGCATAGCCGGGCATTGCCAGGCATTGCCCAGGCATTGCTAGGCATTGCCCAGGCATTGCCAGGCATTACCAGGCATTGCCAGGCGTTGCCCAGGCATTGCCAGGCATTTCGAGGCATTGCCCACGCATTGCTAGGCATTGCCAGGCATTCCCAGGCATTGCCAGGCATTGCCCAGGCATTGCCATGTGGATGTTGCTGGGAATCCAACGCAACAAATGGCGCTTAAAACAGTGCAGGTTTGAGTATGGTAGAGCCAACCCTAGGTTCCCATGGAAGAAAAATGTGCCTAAGTGCACGAGTAACAGGATGTACCCCTGTTACGGGTGAAGCTCGCTATTTGAGCTTCACCCGTTGGCCGGCGAGCGAAGCTCGCCGGCGCACCTCTAGCCTTGAGGGCGAATTCGCCCTCGAGCCCCAAAACAGCGCGGCTCAGGCCGCGATCACCTTGTGTCACGAACTGGGTCAGCCAGTTAAGAAAACCTATCAGAGACCTACCAACATGCAAGTTTGGGGACACAACTAGGTCTGAGAGAATGAAGTGACCGAAGTGTATCTAACACCAACGTGGGTTTTCTAGCAAGTGAAGAGGAGCAGGCATGGGTCGGCGGTCGGCAAGAAACAGCGGAGGCACGTGGTATGCGGAGGAGAAGGGCCGTGTGCGTAGGCGATACGCTCAGCCTGAGTCACCGCCGACTGCCGGGTCCACATGCACTGCACACCCACGGCCACACGAGGAAAGAAATATATACACAGCGTTATCACGCCCCCTTGGCCGAGGGTGTTGCATGCACGCCCAAGAGATGAAGTTGTGCAAGAAGGTGTGAAGCTGAGAGAGCCTTGGTGAGGAAGTCCGCAAGTTGCTCAGTCCCGCTTACCGCGCACACCCGGACCACACCAGACTCAACAGCCTCACGCACAAAGTGATGCTCGACACTGATATGCTTTGTGCGCGAATGCAACACACTATCATTGGCAGTGATGCGGCGTGCAGCAGAACTGTCACTGTGTAACGGTACAGGCCCCACAGACATTCCCACTTCTTCTAGCAGTTTGCGTAGCCATGTGGCTTTGCATGCTGCCTCACCCAGTGCCATGTACTCTGCCTCTGCTACACTGCGTGCCACACATGACTGTTTTGCGCTGCACCATGAGAAGGTTGTTCCCCAGATGCGGAACATGTATCCCCCCCGACTACGTGCATGTGTGTCCCGTGCATAGTCACTGTCATAGTATCCATCAAGCAAGGGACTAGTGCCTGGGGTGAAGACGAGGCCCATCGAAGCAGTGTCCAACACGTAGCGTAACAGCTTTAGCAAAGCCTTGTGATGCGCAGTGCGGGGAATTTGATTGAAGTGAGCTAGAGTGTTTACTGCGCATGCAATGTTGGGTCATGTGGTGGATGAGAGGTAGGTGAGACTGCCAAAAATTTGTCTGTAGACAGTGGGGTCGGTGTCAGGTCCGTAATCTGTGTTGTGTTCATCAAGGAGGTGTGCGTAAACATCAGGACTCATTGGTGAATGCTGGGGTGGGAGATGCTAGACTAGGCGGCCAAAGCGCTCAGTTAGGTGAGCAATGAACCGACCTTGGTGCAACGTCAGTGTGCGTGCTGTTCTGTCGCGAGTAATGGTCATTCCAAGGAAGTTGTGAGCCTCCCCAAGGTCAGTCATCCGGTAATGTGCCGTGAGCAGTGCTTTGGTGTCTTGAATGAGTGAGAGTGAAGGTGAAAGGATCAAGAGGTCATCCACATACACAATGAGCATGACCGGAACGCGATCCACCCAACGTACAAAAAGGGAAGGATCAGACAGACTTTGCAAAAATCCCCCAACCTCAAGAGTGCGTGGATTCTCTTTGTTCCAGCACCGTGGTGCCTGTTTTGGACCATACAATGCTTTTAGTAGGAGCCATACCCTGTCCGTGCCATCCTCAAATCCCGGTGGTTGTTCCACGTACAGCTCTTCATCCAGAGGACCGTTCAAGAAAGCGTTCTTGACATCCATCTGGTGAATTTCCCAGTCCTCATGTGCCGCTACCCCTAGTAGGGCACGGCTGGAAGTGTACTTGCCCACTGGTGCATACGTTTCTGTGAAATCCTGGCCAGGGACCTGGTGAAACCCTTTGGCCACCAAGCGAGCCTTGTATTTTTCCAGGAGGCCATGCAAGTTGCGTTTGGCTTTAAAGACCCATTTTACATCGATTGCCTTCCGACCAGGGGGAAGTGGCACCAGCTGATAAACGTCATGCTCGAGCAGAGCATTGAGTTCATCGACCATTGCCTTTTCCCATTCCGTTGCATCTGGTCGCCCCCTTGCCTCCGTCACCGTAAGCGGCTCAGGAAGAGGGGTCCCAGGATTTGGTTGCCCCATGACATGATAGAACTGTCGATAGTTTACCCTTGGCACGTCTCTTTGAGAGCGGCAAACTGGACCAGGCTGGTTAGAGGTTTCAGTGGTGACTCTTGTCTCAGGTGTGGGCTCTCGACTAGGAGAATCGTGAGTATCTGTGCTAGTGTGATCAGTTGTAGACACGTCATGGTGGCCTGCCGGTGCATGTCGCTTATCCACACTTGACCCAGCAGGATTTTGTGGCGTTGGTCGCACAGTGGAGACTGGGACAAAGATGGGTATGCTGACATACTCAGGATACTGCTCAGGAACGGTGAGTGTCGGCGCATGTTTCAATGTCTTGAACACCTTGTAGGGCATGTGTTCCATGAATGAGGCATCACGACTTTCAACAAAGGCATGGTGGACGGGGTCCCAAAATCTCCATGCCTTTGAGGCATGGGATACGCCGACAAAGACACACCACCTACCTCGTGGGCTTAGCTTATGTTTGCGCTGAGGATCCGCAAACCAAACACATGCCATTGTGCCCCACACCCGAGCAGGACGTAGATCAGCTTTTTGTTTGAACCATCGTTCCCACGGAGTGACAACCTTCGGCAAGGGCCCCTGGGGTACCCGATTCCACACCCAAGTGATGTATTTCACAGCCTCTTCCCAAAACCCAAAAGACAAGCCTGACTCAGCCAACAGGGTGCGCAATGCATCCCCTAATGTTCTATGCCAGCGTTCAGCCACCCCATTTTGCTGGGGTGTGTAGGNCCAAGAATTCCCCTCCTCGATCCGTGCGCAGGATGCGCAGTGGACAGCCAGTTTGCCGCTCAGCAAGAGGGATCCATTCCATGATCGCTCTCTGTGCATCCGCTTTGGTTTTCAACAAGAAAGCCCAGTGAAATCGACTATAGTCGTCTGTCAGCGTCAGTATATACAGTGACGCATATTGCACCGAGGGGAATGGCATGGGTCCAGTCAGATCGGCATGCACCAGTTCAAGCGGTGCCTCACTCACATGTTGTGAGACTGGAAAGCTTTGGCGGTGAGCTTTTCCTTCCTGACAGTCTAGGCATGCAGATGTCTTCAAACCGTGAGGACAGTCTTGGGGACTGAGGCCGTGTGCAGGTTGATGCCTAAGCATGTCCTTGACCAGATCAGTGTTGATGTGTGCAAGTCGTCTGTGTATGAGGTCCGTGTGATGTGGGTCTGTTGTGGTCATGATGTGGGTCTGTGCTCGGTTAGAATGCAAGGCAGGAAACAGTGTTAGCCTGTAAAGCATGTCTGTATGCAGTGGACCGACAGCCAAGAGTTCCCCTTGCGCATCAAAGATCATGCATTTCTGGTCACGCGTCAGTGCAGACATGCCTGATTGCCGGTCGAGCTGCCCTCCCGACAGCAAGTTCACCTTAAGCCGAGGATTGACAGGACCCCAGTCAGCCACATGACCCCACCCGGCGCTTGCAAGGCGACAGTTCCAATGCCCTCAACACGCAATACTTTCCCAGACCCAGTCCTCACACCATGCACGTCGTGTGTTGCATACAAGGACACGAACAACTGACGATGCGGTGACATGTGATGTGAGCATGCCGTGTCATACAGCCATTCATGCATGGGCAGTGTGTGAGATGTGGTCACGTGGGTGTACGCAAGTCGCGGACCTGACTGCTAAGTCGATGCAGTGGGCTCTGGAGGATGCACTGCAGGTGTCGCCCCCTGTGGGTCGCAAGCGGGCATGGCCTCCATGTTGTCGTACACACGCTGNGCTTGCAAGGCGACAGTTCCAATGCCCTCAACACGCAATACTTCCCCAGACCCAGTCCTCACACCATGCACGTCGTGTGTTGCATACAAGGACACGAACAACTGACGATGCGGTGACATGTGATGTGAGCATGCCGTGTCATACAGCCATTCATGCATGGGCAGTGTGTGAGATGTGGTCACGTGGGTGTACGCAAGTCGCGGACCTGACTGCTAAGTCGATGCAGTGGGCTCTGGAGGATGCACTGCAGGTGTCGCCCCCTGTGGGTCGCAAGCGGGCATGGCCTCCATGTTGTCGTACACACGCTGGGCCCATGATGGGACTGGGGCAGGTGCCATTGCCATGTGGAAGTTGCTGGGAATCCAACGCAACAAACGGCGCTTAAAACAGTGCAGGTTTGAGTATGGTAGAGCCAACCCTGGGTTCCCATGGAAGAAAAACGTGCCCAAGTCCACGAGTAACAGGATGTACCCCTGTTACGGGTGAAGCTCGCTATTCGAGCTTCACCCGTTGGCCGGCGAGCGAAGCTCGCCGGCGCACCTCTAGCCTCAAGGGCGAATTCGCCCTCGAGCTCCAAAACAGCGCGGCTTAGGTCGCGATCACCTTGTGTCACGAACTAGGTCAGCCAGTTAAGAAAACCTATCAGAGACCTACCAACATGCAAGTTTGGGGACACAACTAGGTCTGAGAGAATAAAGTGACCGAAGTGTATCTAACACCAACGTGGGTTTTCTAGCAAGTGAAGAGGAGCAGGCATGGGTCGGCGGTCGGCGAGAAACAGTAGAGGCACGTGGCTTGGGGAGGAGAAGGGCCGTGTGCGTAGGCGATACGCTCAGCCTGAGTCACCGCCGACTGCCGGGTCCACATGCACTGCACACCCACGGCCACACGAGGAAAGAAATATATACACAGGGCTATCATGCCAGGAATTTCCAGGCATTGCTAGGCATTGCCAGGCATTGCCAGGAATTATCCAGGCATTGCCCAGTGATTGCCAGGCATGGCCAGGCATTGCCAGGCGTTGCCCAGGCATTGCCGGGCATTGTCAGGCATTGCCACGCATTGTCAGGCATTGCCTTGCATTGCCAGGTATTGCCAGGCATTGGGCGGCATTGCCCAGGCATGGCCAGGCATTTCCAGGGAGTGCCAGGCATTGCCTAGGCATTGCTAGGAATTACCCAGGGATTTCTCAGGCATTGCCAGGCATTGCCAGGCATTACCCAGGCATTGCCAGGCATTGCCCGGTATTGCCCAGGCATTGCCAGGCATTCCCAGGCAATACCCATGCATTGCCAGGCATTGCCAAGCATTGCCCAGGCATTGCCAGGCATTGCCAGACATTCCCAGGCATTGCCAGGCATTTCCAAGGCATCGCTAGGCATTGCCCAGGCAATGCCAAGCATTGCCAGGCATTTCCAGGAATTTCCAGGCATTGCCAGGCATTGTCCAGGCATTGCCAGGCATGGCCAGGCATTGTAGGGCATTGCCCAAGCATTACCAGGCATTGCCAGACATTTCCCAGGCATTTCCAGGCATTGCCAGGCATTGCCCAGGCATTGCCAGGCATTGCCCAGGCATTGCCCAGGCATTGCCAGGCATTCCTAGGCATTGCCAGGCATTGCCCAGGCATTGCCACGCATTGCCCAGGCATTACTAGGCATTCCCAGGCATTGTTAGGCATTGCCAGGCGTTACCAGGAATTGTCTAGGCATTGCTCAGGCATTGCAAAGCATTGCCAGGCATTGCCAGGCATTGCCCAGGCATTGCCGGGCATTACAAGGAATTGCCAAGCATTGCCAGGCATCGCCCGGCATTGCCCAGGCATGGCCAGGCATTTCCAGGGAGTGCCGGACACTTACAAGTATTGCCAGGATGCCAGGCATTGCCACGCATTTCCCAGGCATTACCAGGCATTGCCTAGGCATTGCCAAGCATTACCCTGGCATTGCCAAGCATTGACACGCATTGCCAGGCATTGCCAGGAATTGCAAGGCATTGCCCAGGCATTACCCAGGCAGTACCACGCATTGCTCAGGCATTACCAGGCATTGCCAGGCATTGCCAAGGCATTGCCAGGCATTGCCAGGCATTGCCCGACATTGCCACGCATTGCCAAGCATTGCCCAGGCATTGCCAGGCATTGCCCGGCATTGCCAGGCATTGCCAGGAATTGCCCGGCATTGCCAGGCATTGCCCAGGCATTGCCACGCATTGCCAGGCATTGCCAGGCATTGCCCGGCATTGCCAGGCGTTGCCCAGGAATTGCCAGGCATTCCCAGGCATTGCCCATGCATTACGAGGCATTGCCAGGCATTGCCAAGCATTTTTGACACATTGCCCAGGAATTGCAAGGCATTGCTAGGCATTGCCAGGCATTGCCCAGGCATTGCCAGGCAATCCCAAGCATTGCCAGGCATTGCCCAGGCATCGCCAGGCATTGCCAGGCATTGCCCGGCATTGCGTAGGCATGGCCATGCATTTCTAGGGAGTGCGAGGCATTTCCTAGCCATTGCTAGGCATTGCCCAGGCATTTCTCTGGCATTGCGAGGCATTCCTAGGCATTTCCCAGGCATTGCCAGGCATTTCCAGGCATTGCCCCGGCATTGCCACGCTTTGCCAGGCATTGCGAGGCATTGCCCAGGCATTACGGGGCATTGCCCAGGCATTGTCAGGCATTGCCACGCATTCCCAGGCATTGCCATGCATTGCCCAGGCATTGTTAGGCATTGTTAGGCATTGCGAAGCATTGACCAAGCATTGCCTAGGCATTGTGAGGCATTGCCAGGCATGACCATGCCTTGCCAGGCATTGTCTAGGCATTTCCAAGCATTGTCCAGGCATAACCAGGCATTGCCAAGCATTGCCCAGACATTGCTAGGAATTGCCAGGCATTGCCCAGGCATTGCCACGCCTTGCCAGGCATTCCCAAGCATTGCCAGGCATTGCCCAAGAATTGCCAGGCATTGCCCAGGCAGTACCAGGCATTGCTAGGCATTGCCAGGCATTGCCTGGCATTGTCAAGGCATTGCCCAGGCATTGCCACGCATTGCAAGGCATTGCCAGGCGTTGCCAGGCATTGCCCAGGCATACCAAGCATTGCCAGGCATTGCCAGGCATTGCCCAGGCATTACGAGGTATTGCCAGGTATTGCTCGGCAGTGCCCAGGCATGGCCAGGCATTTCCATGGAGTGCCAGGCATTGCCAGGCATTACCCGGCATTGCCAGACATTGCAGGGTATTGCCAGGCATTTCTAGGCATTGCCCAATCATTGCCAGGCATTGCCCAGGCATTGACAGGCATTGCCTAGGCATTGCCACGCATTGTCCAGGCAATGCCCAGGCATTGCCAGGCATTGCCCAGGCATTGCTACGCATTACCAGCCATTGCGAGGCATTGTCCAAGCATTGCCAGGCATTGTCCAGGCATTGCCCAGGCATTGCCAGGCATTCCCAGGCATTGCCAGGCATTGCCCAGGCATTGCCAGGCATTGCGAGGCATTGCCTAGGCATTGTTAGGCATTGCCAGGCATTGCTCGGCATTGCCCTGGCATGGCTAGGCATGTCGATGGAGTACCAGGCATTGCCTAGGCATTGCCCAGGACTTACCAGGTATTGCTCAAGCGTTGCCAGGCATTGCCAGGCATTGCCAGGCATTGCCAGGCATTGCCAGGTATTGCCAAGCATTGCCCAGGCATTGCCAGGCATTGCCAGGCAGTGCCCAGGCATTGCCAGGCATTGCCAGGCATTCCCATGCATTGCGACGCATTGCCCAGGCATTTTCAGGCATTGCCCAGGCATTACCAGGCATTGCCAGGCATTGTCCAGGCATTGCCCATGCATTGCCAGGCATTGCCAAGCATTGCCAGGCATTGCCCAGGCACTGCCAGGCATTGCTAGGCATTTCCAGGCATTACCCAGGCATTGCCAGGCATTGCCCTGCATTGCCCAGGCATGGCCAGGCATTTCCAGGGAGTGCCAGGCATTGCCTATGCATTACTAGGCATTGCCCAGGCATTGCTCAGGCATTGCCAGGCATTGCCAGGCATTACCTAGGCATTTCCAGGCATTTCTCGGGCACTGCCAGGCATTGCCAGACATTGCAAGGCATTTCCCACGCATTGCCATGCATTGCTGGCATTGCCTAGGCATTGCCAGGCATTGCCAGGCATTCCCAAGCATTGCCAGGCGATGCCTAGGCATTGCCAGGCATAGCCCAGGCATTACCAGGCATTCCCAAGCATTGCCAGGCACAGGCATTGCCAGGCATTGTCCAGGCATTGCCAGGCATGGCCAGGCATTGCCAGGCATTACCAGGCATTTCCGGGCATTACTCAGGCATTGCCAGGCATTGCGAGGCATTGCCCAGGCATTGCCAGGCATTGCCAAGCATTGCATAGGCATTGCCAGGCATTCCCAGGCAAAGCCAGGCATTGCCCAGGCATTGCCAAGCATTGTCTAGGCATTGCCCAGGCATTGCCAGGCATTCCCAGGCATTGTCCAGGCATTGCCAAGCATTGCCAGGAATTTCCAGGCATTGCCCACGCATTGTCCGGCATTGCCCAGGCATCGCCAAGCATCTTAGGGAGTGCCACGCATTACGTAGGCATTGCTAGGCATTGTCCAGACATTGCCAGGCATTGCTGGGCATTGCCCAGGCATTGCCAGGCATTGCCAGGCATTGCCCAGGCATTGCCTGGCGTTGCTAGGCATTACCCAGACATAGCCAGGCATTGCCAGGCATTCCCAGGCATTGCTAGGCATTGCCCACGCATTGCCAGGCATAGCCCAGGCATTACCAGGCATTGCCAAGCATTGCCAGGCATGGCCAGGCATTGCCACACATTGCCCGGACATTACGAGGCATTGCCAGACATTGCCCAGGCATTCCCAGGCATTGCCAGGCATTGCCCAGGCATTGCCAAGCATTGCCAGGCATTGCCCGGCATTACCCAGGCATTGCCATGCATTGCCAAGCATTCCTAGGCATTGCTAGGCATTGCTGAGGCATAGCCAGGCATTGCCCAGGCAATACCAGGCATTGCCAGGCATTTCCAGACATTGTCCAGGCATTGCTTAGGCATTGCCAGGCATTGCTCAGGCATTGCCAGGCATTGCCAGGCTTTGCCACGCATCACCAGACACTGCCGAGGCATTGCTAGGCATTGCCAGGCATTGCCCGGCGTTGCCCAGGCATGGCCAGGCATTTCGAGGGAGTGCCAGACATTCCCAAGCATTAACAGGCATTGCCAGGCATTGCCCACGCATTGTAAGGCATTGCCTAGCATTTCCTAGGCATTGTCAGGCATTGCTCAGGCATTTCCAAGCTTTGCCAGGCATTGACAGGCATTGCCAGGCATTGCAAGGCATTGCCCAGGCATTGCTCAGGCATTGCCAGGCATTGCCCAGGCATTGCCATGCATTGCCAGGCATTGCCCAGGCATTGAGAGGCATTGCCAGGCATTGCCAAGGCATTGCGAGGCATTTTTAGGCATTGCCCAGGTATTGCAAGGCATTTCCAGGCATTTCTAGGCATTGCTTAGGCATTACCAGGCATTGCCAGGCATTGCCAGACATTGCCGGGCATTGCCAGGCATGGTCCAGGCATTGCCCAGGCATTGCCAGGAATTGCCAGGCATTGCCCAAGCATTGCCGGGCATTGCCAGGAATTTCCAGGCATTGCCAGGCATTGCCAGGCATTGCCAGGCATTGCCCAGGCATTGCCAGGCATTGCCAGGCATTGCGAGGCATTGCGAGGCATTGCGAGGCATTGCCAAGCATGGCAAGGCATTGCCAGGTATTGCCCATGCATTACCACGCATTGCCAGGCATTGCCGAAGCATGGCCAGGCATTTCGAGGGAGTCCCAGGCATTGTCCAGGCATTGCCAAGCATTGCCCGGCATTGCTAGACATTGCGAGGCCTTGCCATGCATTGCCCAGGCATTGCTAGTCATTGCCCGTGCATTGACAGGCATTGCCCAGGCATTGCCAAGCATTGTCTAGGCATTGCCCAGGCATTGCCTAGGCATTGCCAGGCAGTACCAGGCATTGCCAGGCATTCCTAAGCATTGCATAGGCATTGCCAGGCATTGTCCAGGCATTGCCAGGCATTGCCTAGGCATTGCTCGGCATTCCCAGGCATTACGAGGCATTTCCAGGCATTGCCTAGGCATTGCCAAGCATTGCCAGGTGTTGCCCGGCATCGCCCATGCATGGCCAGGCATTTCAAGGGAGTGCCAGGCATTGCCTAGGCATTGCCCAGGACATACCAGGCATTGCTGTAGCATTGCCAGCAATCCCCAGGCATTGCCAGGCATTGCCACGCATTGCCTAGGCATTGCCAGGCATTGCCCAGGCATTGCCAGGCATTGCCCAGGCATTACCAGGCATTGCCAGGCATTGTCCAGGCATTGTCCAGGCATTGCCCAGGCATTGCCAGGCATTGTCAAGCATTGCCAAGCATTGCCAGGCATTGCCAGGCATTGCCAGACATTGTCCAGGCATTGCTTAGGCATTGCCAGGCATTGCCAGGCATTGCCACGCATCGCCAGACATTCCCCAGGCATTGCTAGGCATTGCCAGGCATTTCCCAACATTGCCTAGGCATGGCCAGGCATTTCCAGGGAGTGCCCGACATTCCCAAGCATTGCCAGGCATTGCCAGGCATTGCCCAGGCATTCCAAGGCATTGCCTAGCACTGCCTAGGCATTGTCAGGCATTGCTCAGGCATTTCCAAGCATTGCAAGGCATTGACAGGCATTGCCAGGCATTGTAAGGTATTGCCTAGGCATTGCTGAGGCATTGCCAGGCATTTCCAGGCATTGCCCAGGCATTGCCAGGCATTGCCCAGGCATTGCCGAGGCATTGCCAGGCATTGTCGGGCATTGCCAAGGCATTACGAGGCATTTCTAGGCATTGCCCAGGCATTGCCAGGCATTCCCAGACATTGCCAGGCATTGCCCAAGCATTGCCAGGCATTGCTTAGGCATTACCAGGCATTGCCAGGCATTGCTAGGCATTGCCGGGCATTGCCAGGCATTGTCCAGGCATTGCCCAGGCATTGCCAGGAATTGCCAGGCATTGCCCAGGCATTGCCGGGCATTGCCAGGAATTTCCAGGCATTGCCAGGCATTGCCAGGCATTGCCCAGGCATTGCCAGGCATTGCCAAGCATTGTCCAGGCATTGCCCAGGCATTGCCAGGAATTGCCAGGCATTGCCCAGGCATTGCCGGGCATTGCCAGGAATTTCCAGGCATTGCCAGGCATTGCCAGGCATTGCCCAGGCATTGCCAGGCATTGCCAGGCATTGCGAGGCGTTGCCAGGCATTGCGAGGCATTGCGAGGCATAGCCAAGCATGGCAAGGCATTGCCAGGCATTGTCCATGCATTACCAGGCATTGCCTGGCATTGCCCAAGCATGGCCAGGCATTTCCAGGCATTGCCAGGCATTGCAAGGCGTTGCCAGGCATTGCGAGGCATTGCGAGGCATAGCCAAGCATGGCAAGGCATTGCCAGGCATTGTCCATGCATTACCAGGCATTGCCTGGCATTGCCCAAGCATGGCCAGGCATTTCCAGGGAGTCCCAGGCATTGTCCAGGCATTGCCAAGCATTGCCCGGCATTACTAGACATTGCCAGGCCTTGCCACGCATTGCCCAGGCATTGCCAGTCATTGCCCGTGCATTGACAGGCATTGCCCAGGCATTGCCAAGCATTGTCTAGGCATTACCCAGGAATTACCAGGCATTGCCAGGCATTGCTAAGCATTGCATAGGCATTGCCAGGCATTGTCCAGGCATTGCCAGGCATTCCCCAAGCATTGCTCGGCATTCCCACGCATTAGGAGGCATTGCCAGGCATTGCCTAGGCATTGCCAGGCATTGCGAGGCGTTGCTCGGCATCGCCCAGGCACGGCCAGGCATTTCCAGGGAGTGCGAGGTATTGCCTAGGCATTGCCTAGGACATACCAGGCATTGCTCTGGCATTGCCAGCAACCCCCAGGCATTGCCAGGCATTGCCACGCATTGCCTAGGCATTGCCAGGCATTGCCCAGGCATTGCCAAGCATTGCCCAGGCATTACCAGCCATTGCCACGCATTGTCCAAGCATTGCCCAGGCATTGCCAGGCATTGCCAAGCATTGCCAGGAATTGCCAGGTATTGCCCAAGCATTGCCACGCATTGTCAAGCATTGCCCGGCATTGCCCAGGCATGGCAAGGCATTTCCAGGGAGTGCCAGGCATTGCCTAGGCATTGCCCAGGGATTGCCATGCATTTCCTAGGCAATGCCAAGCATTGCTAGGCATTCCCTGGCATTGCCACGCATTGCCCAGACATTGCTGATTGCCCAGGCATTCCCAGGCATTGCCAGGCATTGCGAGGCATTGCCAGGCATTGCTAAGCATTCTCCAGGTAGTGCCCAAGCATTGCCAGGTAGTGCCAGGCATCGCCAAGAATTACGCAGGCATTGCCGGGCATTGCCAGGCATAGCCAGGCATTGCCAGGCATTGCTAGGCATTGTCAGGCATTGCCAAGCATTGCAAGGTATTGACAAGGCATTGCCCAAGCATTACCCGGCATTGCTCTGGCATAGCCAGGCATTGCCAGGCATTGCCAGGCATTGCCTAAGCATTGGCAGGCATTGCGAGGCATTTCCCAGGCATTGCCAGGCATTGCCAGGCATTGCCCAGGCATTGCCAGGCATTGCCCAGGCATTGCCAGGCATTGCCCAGGCATTGCCAGGCATTACTAGGCATTGCCATGCATTGCCCAGGCATTACCAGGCATTGCCAGGGATTGCCAGGCATTTCCTAGGTATTTCCAGGCATTGCCAGGCATTGCCAGGCATTCCCAGGCATTGCCAAGCATTGCCCAGGCATTGCCAGGCATTGCCCAGGCATTACCAAGCATTGCGAGGCATTGCAAGGCATTGCCAGGCATTGCCAAGCATTGTCCAGGCATTGCCCAGGCATTGCCAGGCATTGCCAGGCATTGCTAGGCATTGCCAGGCATTGTCCAGGCATTGCCAGGCATTGCCCAACATTGCCTAGGCATGGCCAGGCATTTCTAGGGACTGCCAAGCATTGCCTAGGCTTTGCTAGGCATTGCCCACGTATTGCTCAGGCATTGCCACGCATTGCCCAGGCATTGCCAGACACTTCCTTGCATTGCCCAGGCATTGCCAGGCATTGCTAGGCATTATCCAGGCATTGCACAGGCATTGCCAGGCTTTGCCCAGGCATTGCCAGGCATTGCTAGGCATTGCCCAGGCTTTGCCAGGCATTACTAGGCATTGCCAGGCATTGCCCAGGCATTGCGAGGGATTGCCCAGGCATTGCCAGGCATTGCTAGGCATTATCCAGGCATTGCCCAGGCATTGCCAGGCATTGCCAGGCATTGCTAGGCATTGCCCAGGCATTGCCAGGCATTTGTAGGCATTATCCAGGCATTGCCCAGGCATTGCCAGGCATTGCCCAGGCATTGCCATGCATTGCTAGGCATTGCCAAGGCATTGCCAGGCATTACTAGGCATTGCCAGGCATTGCCCAGGCATTGCCAGGCATTCTCAGACATTCTCAGGCATTGCCAGGCATTGCCAGGCATTGCAAGGCATTGCCTAGGCATTGCCCAGGCATTACCAGGCATTGCTCAGGCATTGCGAGGCATTGCCAGGCATTGCCTAGGCATTTCCAGGCATTGCCAGGCATTCCCAGGCATTGCCAGGCATTGCCCAGGCATTGCCAGGCATTGCCCAGGCATTACCAAGCATTGCTAGGCATTGCCAGGCATTTCCAGGCACTATCCTGGCAGTGCCCAGGCATTGACCAAGCATTGCGAGGCATTGCAAGGCATTGCCAGGCATTGCCAAGCATTGTCCAGGCATTGCCCAGGCATTGCCAGTCATTTCCAGGCATTGCTAGGCATTGCCAGGCATTGTCCAGGCATTGCCAGGCATTGCCCGACATTGCCTAGGCATGGCCAGGCATTTCTAGGGACTGCCAAGCATTGCCTAGGCTTTGCTAGGCATTGCCCAGGCATTCCTCAGGCATTGCCACGCATTGCCCAAGCATTGCCAGGCACTGCCTTGCATTGCCCAGGCATTGCGAGGCATTGCTAGGCATTATCCCGGCATTGCCCAGGCATTGCCAGGCATTGCCCAGGCATTGCCAGGCATTGCCCAGGCATTGCCAGGCATTGCTAGGCATTGCCCAGGCATTGCCAAGCATTACTAGGCATTTCCAGGCATTGCCCAGGCATTGCCAGGGATTGCCCAGGCATTGCCAGGCATTGCTAGGCATTACCCAGGCATTGCCCAGGCATTGCCAGGCATTGCCCAGGCATTGCCAGGCATTGCTAGGCTTTGCCCACGCATTGCCAGGCATTGCTAGGCATTATCCAGGCATTGCCCAGGCATTGCCAGGCATTTCCCAGGCATTGCCAGGCATTGCTAGGCATTGCCCAGGCATTGCCAGGCATATCTAGGCATTGCCAGGCATTGCCCAGGCATTCCCAGGGATTGCCAGGCATTGCCTAGGTATTTCCAGGCGTTGCCAGGCATTGCCAGGCATTCCCAGGCATTCCCATGCATTGCCAGGCATTGCCAGGCATTGCAAGGCATTGCCTAGGCATTGCCCAGGCATTACCAGGCATTGCTCAGGCATTGCGAGGCATTGCCAGGCATTGCCTAGGCATTGCCAGGCATTTCCAGGCATTCCCAGGCATTGCCAGGCATTGCCCAGGCATTGCCAGGCATTGCCCAGGCAATACCAAGCATTGCCAGGCATTGCCAGGCATTTCCAGGCACTGTCCTGGCATTGCCCAGGCATTGCCCAGGCATTTCCTAGGCTTTGCCAGGCATTGCCAGGCATTGCCCAGGCATTGCCAGGCATTGTCAGGCATTGCCCGGCATTGCCTAGGCATGGCGAGGAATTTCTTGGGAGTCCTAGGCATTGCCTAGGCATTGCTAGGCATCACTTAGGCATTGCCCAGGCATTGCCAAGCATTGCCAGGCATTCCCAGTCATTGCCAGGCATTGCCCACGTATTGCCAGGCATTGTCCAGGCATTACAAGGCATTGCCAGGCATGGCCAGGCATTGCCAGGCATTGCCCAGGCATTACGAGGCATTGCCAGGCATTGCCCAGGCATTTCCAGGCACTGCCAGGAATTGCCTAGGCAATGCCAAGCATTTCCAGGCATTGCCCAGGCATTACTAGGCATTGCCAGGCATTGCAAGGCATTGCGCAGGCATTGCCCAATCATTGCCAGGCATTGCACAGGCATTACCAGGCATTGCTAGGCATTGCCAGGCATTGCCAGGCATTTTCCAGGCATTACCTAGACATTGCCAGGCATTGCCAGGCATTGCTCAAGAATTGCCAGGCATTGCCAGTCATTGCCACGCATTGCTAGGCATTGTCCAGGCATTGCCTAGGCATTGCCAGGCATTGCCCAATCATTTCCAGGCTTTGCAAAGGCATTACCAGGCATTGCCAGGCATTGCCATGCATTGTCCAGGCATTGCCTAGGCATTGCCAAGCATTGCCAGGCATTGCTCAAGAATTGCCAGGCATTGCCACGCATTGCAAAGCATTGTCCAAGCATTGCCAGGCATTGCCACGCATTTCCCGGCATTGCTTAGGCATAACCAAGCATTTCCAGGGAGTGTCAGGCATTCCCAGGCATTACCAGGCATTGCCAGGTATTGCCAGGCATTGCCTAGGCATTGCCAGGCATTGCCCAGGCATTGCCAAGCATTGCTAGGCATTGCTAGGCATTGCCAGGCATTGCAAGGCATTGCCCAGGCATTGCCAGGCATTGCTCAGGCATTACCAGGCATTGCCAGGCATTGCCATGGCATGGCCAGGCATTTCCAGGGAGTTCCACGCATTGCCCAGGCATTGCCAAGCATTGCCGGGCATTGCCAGACATTGCCGGGCCTTGCCAGACATTGCCCAGGCATTGCAAGTCATTGCCCAGACATTGACAGGCATTGCCCAGGCAGTGCCAGGCATTGCTTAGGCATTGCCCAGGCATTACCCAGGCATTGCCAGGCATTGCCCAGGCATTCCTAGACATTTCCCAGGCATTGCCAGGCATTGCCCAGGGATTACCAGGCATTGCCAGGCATTGCCAGGCATTGCCGAGGCATTACCAGGCATTGTCCAGGCATTGTCCAGGCATTGTCCAGGCATTGCCAAGCATTGCCAGGCATTGCCAGGCATTGCCCAGGCATTGCCAGGCATTCCTAGGCATTGCCAGGCATTGCCCACGCATTGCTTGGCATTGCCAGGCATTGCCCAGGCAT
Organism: Penium margaritaceum; assembly: GCA_023375785.1. Lineage (NCBI taxonomy): Eukaryota > Viridiplantae > Streptophyta > Zygnematophyceae > Desmidiales > Peniaceae > Penium > Penium margaritaceum. The sequence goes on from SZWC01000948.1 coordinate 292,308, forward strand.
GGCCGGGCATTTCCAGGGAGTGCCAAGCATTGCCTAGGCATTGCCTAGGACTTACCAGGCATTGTTCTGGCATTGCCAGGCATTGCCAGGCATTGTCCAGGCATTGCCAAGCGTTGCCCAGGCATTGCCAGGCATTGCTTAGGCATTGCCAGGCATTGCCAGGCATTCCCTGGCATTGCCAGGCATTGCCCAGGCATTGCCACGCATTGCCCACACATTACCAAGCAATGTCAGGCATTGTCCAGGCATTGCCCGGGCATTGCGAGGCATTGCCAACCATTGCCAGGCATTGCCAGGCATTTCCCAGGCATTGCCAGGCAATCTAGGCATTGCAAGGCATTGCTCAGGCATTACCAGGCATTGCCCAGGCATTGTAAGGCATTGCTAGGCATTGTCCAGGCATTTCCCAGGCATTGCCAGGCATTGCCAGGCATGGCCTAGGTATTGCCAGGCATTACTAGGCATTGCCAGGCATTGCCTAGGCATTGCCAGGAATTGCCAGGGATTGTCAGGCATTGCCTAGGCATTGCCAGGCATTGCCAAGGTATTGCCAGGCATTGCCTGGCATTGCAAGGCATTGCCAGGCGTTGCCAGGCATTGCATGGCATTGCTAAGCATTGTCCAGGCATTTCCCAGGCATTGCCCAGGCATTACCAAGCATTGCTCAGGCATTGCCAGGCATTGCATAAGTATTGCCAGGCATTGCCCGACATTGCCCAGGCATTGCCAAGCATTGCCCAGACATTGCCCAGGCATTACCAAGCATTGCTAGGCATTGCCAGCCATTGCCAAGCATTGCTAGGCATTGTCCAAGCATTGCCAGCCATTGCCGTGCATTGCCTTGGCATTGCCAGGCATTGCTAGGCATTGCCATGCATTGCCTGACATTGCTCAGGCATGGCCAGACATTTCTATGGAGTGCCACGCATTTCCTAGGCATTGCTAGGCATTGCCCAGGCATTGCTCTGGCATTGTTCAAGCATTACCCAGGCATTGTCAGGCATTGCCATGCATTGCCCGGCATTACCCAGGCATTGCCAGGCATTGCCCAGGCATTGCCTGGCATTGCCAGGCATTCCCAGGCATTACCAAGCATTACCCACGCATCGCCACGCATTGTCCAGGCATTGCAAGGAATTGTCCAGGCATTTCCCAGGCACTGCCAGGCATTGCCAGGCATTACCAGGCATGGCAAAGCAATGCTAGGCATTGCCCAGTCATTATGAGGCATTGCCAGGCATTGTCCGGCATTCCGAGGCATTGCCAGGCATTGCCCTGTCATTGCCAGGCATTTCCCACGCATTACCAAGCATTGCCTGGCATTGCAAGGCATTGCCAGGCACTGTGCAAACATTTCCCAAGCATTGCCAGGCATTTCTAGGCATTGCCTAGGCATTGCAATGCATTGCCATGCATTGCCAGGCATTGCACAGGCATTTCCAGGCATTGCCCGGCATTGCCAAGGCATGGCCAGGCATTTCCAGGGAGTGCTAGGCATTCCCACGCATTGCCCACGTATTGCCAGGCATTGCCCAGGCATTGCCAAGCATTGCCAGGCATTGCAAGGCATTGCAAGGCATTGCCCACGCATTGCTCAGGCGTTACGAAGCATTTCTCAGGCATTGCCAGGCATTGCCCAGGCATTGCCACGGATTGCCAGGCATTGCCCAGGCATTCAGAGGCATTGTTAGGCATTCCCCAGGCATTTCCAGGCATTGCCAGGCATTCCTAAGCATTGCCAGGCATTGCCCAGGCATTACCAGGCATTGCCTGGCAGTGCCAGGTATTGCCAGGCATTGTCCAGGCATTGTCTAGGCATTGCCAGGCATTGCCCAGGCATTGCGAGGCATTGCCAAGCATTTCCACGCATTGCCCAGGCATTACGAGGCATTGCCTAGGCATTACAAGGCATTGCCAAGCATTGCCCAGGCATTACCTGGCATTGCCAGGCATTGTCCAAGCATTCCCTTGGCATTGCCAGGAATTGCCAGGCATTGCCACGCATGGCCAGGCATTGCCAGGCATTACCGAGGCATTACCAGGCATTGCCAAGCATTGCCCAGGCATTGCCAGGCATTACCAGGCATTGCCAGGCATTCCCCAGGCATTACCAGGAATTGCCAAGCATTGCCCAGACATTGCCAGGCATTTCCCAGGCATTGCCAGGCATTCCCAGGCATTCCCTGGCATTGCCACGCATTGCCCAAGCAATACCAGGCATTGCTAGGCATTGTCCAGGCATTGCCAAGGCATTTCTAGGCATTTCCAAGCATTGCCACGCATTGCCAGGCATTGCCCACGCATTGCCAGGCATTTCCCAGGCATTGCTAGGCATTGCCAAGCATTGCCCGGCATTGCCCAGGCATGGCAAGGCATTTCCAGGGAGTGCCAGACATTGCCTAGGCATTGCTAGGCATTGCCAAGGCATTGCTCAGGTATTGCCAGGCATTGCCCAGGCATTGCCAGGCATTGCCCAGGCATTGCTAGGCATTTCCTAGGCATTGTCAGGCATTGACAGGCATTCCTTGGCATTGCCAGGCATTGCCCAGGCATTGCCAGGCATTGCCCAGGCATTGCTCAGGCATTGCCACGCATTGCCCAGGCATTGCCAGGCATTGCCCAGGCATTGCCAAGCATTTCCAGGCATTGTCCAGGCATTGCCCAGGCATTGCCAGGCATTGCAAGGCATTGCAAGGCATTGCCCAGGCATTGCCAAGCATTGAAAGGCATTGCGAGGCATTGCCCAAGCATTGCCTGGCATTGCTAGGGATTGTCAGGCATTGCCTAGGCATTGCCAGGCATTACCAGGCATTGCCAAGGCATTGCCAAGCATTGCCAGACATTGCCAGGCATTGCCACGCATTGCCAGGCATTGCAAGGTATTGCCCAGGCATTGCGAAGGCATTACCTGGCATTGCTCAGGAATTGCCTAGGCATTGCCAGGCATTTCCAAGCATTGCCCAGGCATTGCCAGGCATTGTTTTTGCATTGCCGGACATTGCCAGGCATTGCCCAGGCATTGTCAGGCATTGTCAGGCATTGCTACGCATTGCCAGGCATTGTCCAGGCATAGCTAGGCATTACCAGGCATTGCGAGACATTGTTCAGGCATGGCGAGGCATTTCCAGGGAGTGCCAGGCATTGCTAGGCATTGCCCAGGCATTGCTCAAGCATTGCCAGGCATTGCTTAGGCATTGCCAGGCATTGCCATGCATTGCCAGGCATTGCCAGGCATTACTTAGGCATTACCAGGCATTGCAAGGCATTGCCAGGCATTTCCAGGCATTGCCAAGGCATTGCCAGGCATTGCCAAGCATTGCCAAGGCATTGCTAGGCATTGCCTGGCATTGCAAGGCATTGCCCGGCGTTGCCAGGCATTGCATGGCATTGCTAGGCATTGTCCAGGCATTGCCCAGGCATTTCCCAGGCATTGCCCAGGCATTGCCCAGGCATTACCAAGCATTGCTCAAGCATTGCCAGGCATTGCCAGGCATTGCATAGGTATTGCCAGGCATTGCCAGGCATTGCCCAGGCATTGCCAAGCATTTCCCAGACATTGCCAGGCATTGCCACGCTTTGCCAAGGCATTGCCAGGCATTGCCAGGAATTCCCAGGCATTGTCAGGCATTGCCCAGGCATTGCAAGGCATTGCCCAGGCATTGCCCAGGCATTACCAAGCATTGCTAGGCATTGCCAGCCATTGCCAAGCATTGCTAGGCATTGTCCAAGCATTGCCAGCCATTGCCGGGCATTGCCTTGGAATTGCCAGGCATTGCTAGGCATTGCCATGCATTGCCAAGCATTGCCCGACATGGCCAGGCATTTCCATGGAGTGCCAGGCATTTCCTAGGCATTGCCAGGCATTGCCCAGGCATTGCTCAGGCATTGCTCAAGCATTACCCAGGCATTGCCAGGCATTGTCATGCATTGCCAGGCATTACCCAGGCATTGCCAGGCATTGCCCACGCATTGCCTGGCATTGCGAGGCATTCCCAGGCATTGCCAAGCATTGCCCACGCATCGCCAGGCATTATCCAGGCATTGCCAGGTATTGTCCAGGCATTGCCCAGGCATTGCCAGGCATTGCCAGGCATTACCAGGCGTGGCAAAGCAATGCTAGGCATTGCCGTGTCATTATGAGGCATTGCCAGGCATTGCCCGCCATTCCCAGGCATTGCCAGGCATTGCCCAGTCATTGCCGGGCATTTCCCAGGCATTACCAAGCATTGCCAGGCATTGCCAGGCATTGCCAGGCATTGTCCAAACATTGCCCAAGCATTGCCAGGCATTTTCAGGCATTGCTTAGGCATTGCAATGCATTGCCATGCATTGCCAGGCATTGTCCAGGCATTGCCAGGCATTGCCCGGCATTGCCCAGGCATAGCCAGGCATTTCCAGGGAGTGCTAGGCATTCCAACGCATTGCCCAAGCATTGCCAGGCACTGCCTAGGAATTGCCAGTCAATGCCCAGGCATTGCTAACCATTGCCAAGCATTGCCAGGCATTGGAAGGCATTGCAAGGCATTGCCCAGGCATTGCTCAAGCGTTACCAGGCATTGCTCAGGCATTGCCAGGCATTGCCCAGGCATTGCCACGGATTGCCAGGCATTGCAAGGCATTGCTAGGCATTGCCCAGGCATTCAGAGGAATTGTTAGGCATTCCTTAGGCATTGCCAGGCATTGCCAGGCATTCCTAAGCATTGCCAGGCATTGCCCAGGCATTGCCCAGGCATTGCCCAGGCATTACAAGGCATTGCCTGGCAGTGCCAGGTATTGCCAGGCATTGTCCAGGCATTGTCCAGGCATTGCCAGGCATTGCCCAGGCATTGCCAGGCATTGCCCAGCATTGCCACGCATTGCCCAGGCATTGCCAGGCATTGCCTAGGCTTTACAAGGCATTGCCAGGCATTCCCAGGCATTGCCAGGCATTGGCCAAGCATTGCCAGGCATTGCTTAGGCATTACCTGGCATTGCCACGCATTGCAAGGCATTGTCCAAGCATTGCCTTGGCATTGCGAGGAATTGCCAGGCATTGCCACGCATGGCCAGGCATTGCCAGGCATTACCCAGGCATTACCAGGCATTGCCAAGCATTTCCCAGGCATTGCCAGGCATTGCCAGGCATTGCCAGGCATTCCCCAGGCATTACCAGGAATTGCCAGGCATTGCCCAGACATTGCCAGGCATTTCCCAGGCATTGCCAGGCATTCCCAGGTATTCCGTGGCATTGCCACGCATTGCCCAGACATTACCAGGCATTGCTAGGCATTGCCCAGGCATTGCCAAGGCATTTCCAGGCATTGCCAAGCATTGCCACGCATTGCCAGGCGTTGCCCAGGAATTGCCAGGCATTGCAAGGCGTTTCCCAGGCATTGCCAGGCATTGCCAAGCATTGCCCGGCATTGCCCAGGCATGGCAAGGCATTTCCAGGGATTGCCAGACATTGCCTAGGCATTGCTAGGCATTGCCAAGGCATTGCTCAGGTATTGTCAGGCATTGCCCAGGCATTGCCAGGCATTGCCCAGGCATTGCTAGGAATTTCCTAGGCATTGCCAGGCATTGCCAGGCATTGCCTAGGCATTGCCAGGCATTGCCTAGGCATTGCCAGGCATTGCCTAGGCATTGCTCAGGCATTGCCAGGCATTGCCACGCATTGCCCAGGCATTGCCAGGCATTGCCCAGGCATTGCCAGGCATTTCCAGGCATTGTCCAGGCATTGCCCAGGCATTGCCAGGCATTGCAAGGCATTGCCCAGGCATTGCCAAGCATTGAAAGGCATTGCCAGGCATTGCCCAAGCATTGCCTGGCATTGCTAGGGATTTCCAGGTATTGCCTAGGCATTGCTAGGCGTTACCAAGCATTGCCAAGCATTGCCAGACATTGCCACGCATTGCCACGCATTGCCAGGCATTGCAAGGTATTGCCCAGGCATTGCCCAGGCATTATTTGGCATTGCTCAGGCATTGCTAGGCATTGCCAGGCATTGCGTAGGCATTGCCTAGGCATTTCCAGGCATTGCCTAGGCATTGCCAGGCATTGTTTTGGCATTGCCGGACATTGCCAGGCATTGCCCCGGCATTGCCAGGTATTGCTAGGCATTGCCTGGCATTGCCCAAGCATAGCCAGGCATTACCAAGCATTGCCGGACATTGTTCAGGCATTGCGAGGCATTTCCAGGGAGTGCCAGGCATTGCAAGGCATTGCCCAGGCATTGCTCAAGCATTGCCATGCATTTCTCAGGCATTGCCAGGCATTGCCAGGCATTGCTTAGGCATTGCTAGGCATTGCCAGGCATTGCCAGGCATTTCCAGGCATTGCCAAGGCATTGCCAGGCATTCCCAGGCATTGCCAGGCATTGCCCACGCATTGCCAGGCATTGCCCACGCATTACCAGGCATTGCCAAGCATTGCCAGGCATTCCCAGGTATTGTCAAGGCATTGCCAGGCATTACGAGGCATTGCGAGGCATGGCCAAGCATTGCCAGGCATTGCTAAGGCATTAAGAGGCATTTCCAAGCATTGCCCAGGCATTGCCAGGCATTGCTCGGGCATTGCCAGGCATTTTCTAGGCATTGTCCAGGCATTGCCTGGCATTGCGAGGCATTGCCAGGCATTGCCCAGGCATTGCCAGGCATTAGTAGGCATTGCCAGGCATTGCCCAGGCATTGCCAGGGATTGCCAGGGATTGCCAGGCATTGCCGAGGCATTGCCTGGCGTTGCAAGGCATTTCCGAGGCATTGCCGGGCATTACCAGGCATTGCAAGGCATTGCCCAAGCATTACCTGGCATTGCTCATGCATTGCCAGGCATTGCCAAGCATTGCGTAGGCATTGCCAGGCATTGCCTAGGCATTGCCAGGCATTGCCAAGCATTGCCCAAGCATTGCCATGCATTGCAAGGCTTTGCCCAAGCATTGCCAGGCAATGCCAGGCATTGCCGAGGCATTGCCAGGCCTTGCCATGCATTGCCAGGCATTTCCCAGGCATTGCCAGGCATTGCCAGGCATTTTCCAGGCATTACCAGGCATTGCAAGGCATTATCCAGGCATTGCCAGGCATTGCCATGCATTGCCAGGCATTGCTACGCATTGCCCAGGCATTTCCTTGCATTGCCAGGCATTCCCAGGCATTGCCAGGCATTGCCAGGCATTGCCTAGGCATTGCCAGGCATTGCCAAGCATTGCCCAAGCATTGCCATGCATTGCAAGGCTTTGCCCAAGCATTGCCAGGCAATGCCAGGCATTGCCGAGGCATTGCCAGGCCTTGCCATGCATTGCCAGGCATTTCCCAGGCATTGCCAGGCATTGCCAGGCATTTTCCAGGCATTACCAGGCATTGCAAGGCATTATCCAGGCATTGCCAGGCATTGCCATGCATTGCCAGGCATTGCCACGCATTGCCCAGGCATTTCCTTGCATTGCCAGGCATTCCCAGGCATTGCCAGGCATTGTCCACGCATTGCCAGCTATTGCCCAGGCATTACCAGGCATTGCAAGGCATTATCCAGGCATTGCCAGGCATTGCCATGCATTGCCAGGCATTGCCACGCATTGCCCAGGCATTTCCTTGCATTGCCAGGCATTCCCAGGCATTGCCAGGCATTGTCCACGCATTGCCAGCTATTGCCCAGGCATTACCAGGCATTGCCACGCATTGCTAGGTATTGTCCAGGCATTGCCCAGGCATTGCCATACATTGCCAAGCATTGCCAGGCAATGCCCAGGCATTATGAGGCATTTCCAGGCATTGCCCAGGCATTGCCAGGCACTACCAGGCATAGCCCAAGCAATGCCCAAGCAATGCCCAAGCATTGTGAGGCATTGCCACGCATCGCCAGACATTCCCATGCATTGCGAGGCATTGCCTAGGCATTGCGAAGCATTTCCCAGGCATTACCAAGCATTTCCAGGCATTACCGCGCATTGCCAGGCATTGTCCAAACATTGCCCAGGCACTGTCAGGCATTGCTAGGCATTGCCAGGCATTGCCCAGGCATTGCCAGGCCTTGCCCGGCATTGCCCAGGCATGACAATGCATGGCAATGCCTGGCATTGCCGAGGCATTTCCAGGCCTTGCCCGGCATTGCCCAGGAAGTTCAAGGCATTCCCAGGCATTGCCAGGCATTGCCAGGCATTGCCCTGGAACTTTGAGGCATTGCCAGGCATTGCCAGGCATTGCAAGGCATTGCCCAGGCATTACCAGGCATTGCTCAGGCATTGCCAGGCATTGCCAAGGCATTGCCACGGATTGCGAGGCATTGCCAGACACTGCCCAAGCATTCCCAGGCATCGCCAGGCATTGCCCAGGCATTTCCAGGCATTGCCAGGCATTCCTAGGCACTGCAAGGCATTGCCCAGGCATTGCCCAGGCAATACCAGGCATTGCCAGGCATTGCCAAGCATTACCAGGCATTGTCCAGGCATTGCCAGGCATTGCCTAGGCAGCAAAAAAATTGCCAAGCATTCCCAGGCATTACCAGGCATTGCCCAGGCATTGCCAGGCATTGCCTAGGCATTACGTGGCATTGCCAGTCATTGCAAGGCATTGTCCAGGCATTGCCCAGGCATTGCCAGGCATTCCTAGGCATTGCCAGGCATTTCCCAGGCATTGCCAAGCATTTCGAGGCATTGCCAGGCATTCCAAGGCATTGCCCAGGCATTGCCCAGGCAATGCCAAGGCATTATCAGGCATTCCTCAGGCATTGCTAGGCATTGCCAGGTATTGCCCCGGCATTTCCAGGCACTGCCAGGCGTTTCCCAGGCATTGCCAGGCATTCCTAGGCATTGCCAGTCATTGCTCAGGCATTGCAAGGCATTGTCCAGGCATTTCCAGGCATTCCCAGACATTGCCAGGCATTACCAGGCATTGCCCAGGCATTACGAGGCATTGCCAGGCATTGCCCGGCATTGCCCAGGCATGACCAGGCATTTCGAGGGAGTGCTAGGCATTCCCACGCATTTCCAGGCATTGCCCACGCATTGCCAGGCACTGCCTAGGAATTGCCAGTCAATGCCCAGGCATTGGCAAGCATTGCCAGGCATTGCCAGGCATTGCAAGGCATTGTCCAGGCATTGCCCAGGCGTTACCAGGCATTGCTCGGGCATTGCCCTGGCATTGCCACGGATTTCTAATCCTGCCAAGCATTGCAAGGCATTGCCAGGCATTGCCCAGGCATTCACAGGCATTGTTAGGCATTCCCCAGGCATTGCCAGGCATTGCCTGGCATTCCTAAGCATTGCCAAGCATTGCCCAGGCATTGTCCAGGCATTACACGGCATTGCCAGGCAGTGCCAGGCATTGCCCAGGCATTACCAGGCATTGCTCAGGCATTGCTAGGCATTGCCAAGTATTACCCAGGCATTTCCAGGCACTGCCAGGCATTACCAGGCATTGCTAGGCATTGCCAGGCATTGCTCAGGCATTGCAAGGCATTGTCCAGGCATTTCCAGGCATTGCCAAGCATTCCCAGGCATTGCCAGGCATTGCCTAGGCATTGCCAGGCATTGCCAGGCATTGCCCAGGCATAACCAGGCATTGCCAGGGATTGCCAGGTATTGCCCAGGCATTTCCAGGCACTACCAAGCATTGCCAGGAATTGCCAAGGCATTTCCAGGCATTGCCAGGCATTGCTAGGCATTGTCCAGGCATTGCCCAGGCATTGCCAGGAATTGCCAGGCATTGCCCAGGCATTGCCATGCATTGCTAGGCATTGCGAGGCATTGCTAGGCATTGCCAAGCATTGCCAGGCATTGCCCAGGCATTACCAGACATTGCCAGGCATCGCCAGGCATTACCATGCATTACCCAGGCATTGCCAGGCATTCCCAGGCATTGCCACGCATTGCCAGGCATTACGAGGCATTGCCCAGGCATTGCCAGGCATTGGCAGGCATTGCCCAGGCATTGCCAGCCATTGCCAGGGATTGCTAGGCATTGCCCAAGCATTGCTAGGCATTGCCCGGCATTGCCCAGGCATGGCCAGGCATTGCCACGAAGTGCTTGGCATAGCCTAGGCATTGCCAGGCATTGCCCAAGCATTGCCAAGCATTTCCAGGCATTGCGAGGCATTGCCACGCATTGCAGGGCATTGCCCATGTATTGCCTTGGCATTGCTGAGGCATTGCCAGGGATTGCCAGGCATTGCCCAGGCATTGCCAGGCATTGCCACGCATTGTCCAGGCATTACAAGGCATTGCTAGGCATTGCCGAGGCATTACCAGGCATTGCCAGGCTTTACCCTGGCCTTTCCAGGAATTCCCAGGCATTGCCAGGCATTGCCCAGGCATTGTCAGGCATTGCCCAAACATTACCAGGCATTGCTAGGCATTGCCGGGCATTGTCCAGGCATTGCCCAGGCATTGCCACACATTGCCAGGCATTGCCCAGGCATTGCCCAGGCATTGCCAGGCATTGCGAGGCATTGCTAGGCATTGCCCAGGCACTGCCAGGCATTGCGAGGCATTGCCTAGCATTACCCAGGCATGGCGAGGCATTTCCACGGAGAGCCAAGCATTGCCTAGGCATTGTCAGGCATTGCCCAAGCATTGCGAGGCATTTCCAGGCATTGCCCAGGCCTTCCAAGGCATTGCCAGGCATTGCCCAGGCATTGTCAGGCATTGCCATGCATTGTCAGGCATTGCCAGGCATTGCACGGCATTGCGTAGGCATGGCCAAGCATTTCCAGGGAGTGCTAGGCATTGCCTAGGCGTTCCTAGGCATTGCCCAGGCATAGCCAGACATTGCCAGGCATTGTCCAGGCATTGCCAGGCATTGTCCATGCATTGCCATGCATTGCGAGGCATTGCCAGGCATTGCTTAGGCATTGCCAGGCATTGCCACTCATTGCCCAGGCATTGTCAGGCATTGCCAAGCATTCCCAGGCATTGCCAGGCAATGCCCAGGCATTGCCAGGCATTGCCCAGGCATTACGAGGCGTTGCCAAGCATTGCCACGCATTGCCTGGCATTGTCTAGGCATTGCCCAGGCATTACCACGCATTGCCTGGCATTGCCAGGCATTGCCCATGCATTGCCAGGCATTGCCAGGCATTGCCCAGGCATTGCCAGGCATTGCGAGGCATTGCCCAACATTGCCCAGGCATGGCCAGGCATTTCCAGGGAGTGCCAGGCATTGCCTAGGCATTGCAAGGAATTGCCCACGCATTGCCAGGCATTGCCAGGCATTGCCAGGCATTGTCAGGCATTGCCAGGCATTGCGCAGGCATTGCAAGGCATTGCCAAGCATTGCCGGGCATTTCCTAGGCATTGCCAGGCATTACTAGGCATTGCCCAGGCATTGCCAGGAATTGCCATGCATTCCCACACAGTGCCAGGCATTGTCCAGGCATTTCCATGCATTGCCCTGGCAATACCAGGCATTGCCAGGCATTGCCAGGCATTGCCCAGGGATTGCTAGGCATTGCCAGGCATTGCCAGGCATTGCTAGGCATTGCCCAAGCATTGCCAAGCATTGCTAGGCATTGCCCAGGCATTGCCAGGCATTGCCAGGCATTCCCACGCATTGCCAGGCATTGCCCAGGCATGGCCAGGCATTGCCCAGGCATTGCCAGGCATTGCCCAGGCATTGCCGAGCATTGCTAGGCATTGCCCGGTATTGCCCAGGCATGGCCAGGCATTTCCAGGGAGTGCCAGGCATTGCCCACGCATTGCTAGGCATTGCCCGGCATTGCCTGATATTGCGAGGCATTGCCAGGGATTGCCAGGCATTGCCCAGGCATTGACAGACATTACAAAGGCATTGCCAGGCATTGTCTAGGCATTGCCAAGGCATTACCCAGGCATTGCCAGGCATTTCCCAGGCATTGCCAGACATTCCCAGGCATTGCCAGCCATTGCCCAGGCATTGCCAGACATTGCCCGGGCATTACCAGGTATTGGCCAGGCTTTGCGAGGCATTGTCCAGGCATTACCAGGCATTGCCAGGCATTGCCCAGGCATTGCGAGGCATTGCCAGGCATTGCCAAGGCATTGCCAGGCATTGCCACGCATTGCACGGCATTGCCCACGCATGGCCACGAATTTCCTGGGAGTGCCAGGCATTGCCTAGGCATAGCTAGGCATTGCCTAGGCATTGCTCAAGCATTGCCAGGCATTGCCAGGCATTGTCGAGGTATTGCCAGGCATTGCCAGGCATTGCCCAGGCATTGCCAGTCATTGCTATGCATTGCCAGGCATTGCCTACGCATTGCCAGGCATTGTCCAGGCATTGCCCAGGCATTGCCAGGCATTACCTGGCATTACCGGACATTGTCAGGCATTACCAAGCATTGCCATGCATTGGTAGGCATTCCCAGGCATTGCTACGCATTGCTTAGGCATTGCCAGGCATTGCCCTGGCATTGCCCAAGCATTGCCAGGCAGTGCCAGGCATTGCCGAGGCATTGCCAGGCATTGGGAGGCATTGCCCAGCAATGCCCAGGCATGGCCGGGCATTTCCAGGGAGTGCCAGGCATTGCCTAGGCATTGCTAGGCATTGCCCAGGCATTGCTCAGGCATTGCCAGGCATTGCCAAGGCATTGCCAGGCATTGCCAGGCATTGCCGAGGTATTGCAAGGCATTGCCAGGCACTGCCAGGCATTGCCCAGGCATTGCCAGGCATTACCTAGGCATTGCCAGGCATTGCCAGGCATTCCCAGGCATTGCCAGGTTTTGCCCAGGCATTGCCAGGCATTGCCCAGGCATTACCAGGCATTGCCAGGCATTGTCAGGCATTGCCATGCATTGTCCAGGCATTGCTAGGCATTGTCCAGGCATTGCTAGGCATTGCCGGGCATTGCCAAGGCATTGCCAGGCATTCCCAGGCACTACCAGGCATTGCCCAGGCATTCCCAGGCATTGCCAGGCAATGCCCAGGCATTGCCAAGCATTGCCAAGGCATTCCCAGGCATTGCCAGGCATTGCCCAGGCATTTCCAAGCATTGCCAGGCATTGTCAAGGCATTGCCCAGGCAATGCTAGGCATTGCAAGGCATTGCCTAGGTATTGCCAAGCATTGCTAGGCATTGCCAGGCATTGCCATGCATTGCCTAGGCATTGCCAGGCATTGCAAGGCATTGCCCGGCATTGCCTAGGCACGGCCAGGCATTTCCAGGGAGTGGCAAGAATTGCCCAGGCATTGGTACGAATTGCCCGGCATTGCCAGACATTGCCAGGCATTGCGAGGCATTGCCCAAGCATTGCTGAGCATTGCCCAGGCATTGACAGGCATTGCCAAGGCATTGCCAGGCATTATCAAGGCATTGCCCAGGCATTGCCCAAGCATTGCGAGGCATTGCCAGGCATTGCCAAGGCATTGCGAGGCATTGCCAGGCATTCGCAGGCATTGCCGGACATTACCCAGGCATTACCAAGCATTGCCAGGCATTTCCAAACATTGCCCAGGCATTGCGAGGCATTTTCCAGGCATTATCGCTAGGCATTGTCAGGCATTGCCAGACATTGCCTACGCATTGCCACGCATTGCACGGCATTGCCTAGGCATGGCTAGGAATTTCCTTGGAGTGCCAGGCGTTGCCTAGGCATTGCTATGCACTTCCTAGGCATTGCCAGGCACTGCCAGGCGTTGCCTAGGCATTGCTTGACATTGCCTGGCATTGCCTAGGCATTGCCAAGCATTCCCAGGCATTGCCAGGTTTTGCCCACGCATTGCCAGGCATTGACCAGGCATTACCAGGCAATGCCAGGCATTGTCAGGCATTGTCAAGCATTGCAAGGCATTGCCCAGGCATTGCCAGGCATTTCCAGGCATTGGCAGGTATGGCCAGGCATTGCCAGGCATTGCGCAGGCATTGCCACGCATTGCCGGGCATTGCCGAGGCATTGCCAGGCATTCCCAGGCATTGCCAGGCATTACCCAGGCATTGCTAGGCATTGCTATGCATTGTCCAGGCATTGCCAAGCATTGCCTAGGTATTGCCAGGCATTGCAGAGGCATTACCAGGTATTGCCAGGCATTCCCCGGCATTGTCTAGGCATTGCCTAGGCAATGCCACGCATTGCGAGGCATTTCCTAGGCATTGCCGGGCATTGCTAGGCATTGCCAGGCATTGCCCAGGCATTGCCACGCATTGCAAGGCATTGCCAGGCATTGTCAGGCATTACCAGGCATTATCAGGCATTGCCCGGCATTTCCCAGGCATGGCGAGGCATTTCGAGGGAGTGCCAGGAATTGCCCAGGCATTTCTTGGAATTGCCCGGCATTTCCAGACATTGCCAGACATTGCCGGGCATTGCGAGGCATTGCCCAAGCATTGCCAGGCATTGCCCAGGCATTGACAGGCATTGCCAAGGCATTGCCAGGCATTGTTCAGGCATTGCCCAGGCATTGCCCAAGCATTGCCAGGCATTGCCCAGGCATTGCGCGGCATTGCCAGGCATTCCTAGGCATTGCCAGGCATTGCCAAGCATTGCCAAACATTGCCAAACATTGCCCATGCATTGCGAGGCATTGTCCAGGCATTGCCAGGCATTGCCAGGCATTGCCCAGGCATTGCCAGGCATTGCCAGGTATTGCCAGGCATTGCCCACGCATTGCCACGCATTGCACGGCATTGCCCAGGCATGGCCAGGAATTTCCTGGGAGTGCCAGGTGTTTCCTAGGCATTGCTAGGCATTGCCAAGGCATTGCAAGGCATTCCCAGGCACTGGAAGGCATTTCCCAGGCATTGCCAGGCATTGCCTAGGCATTGCCAGGCATTCCCACGCATTGCCTGGTTTTGCCAAGGCATTGCCAGGCATTGCCCAGGCATTACCAGGCATTGCCAGGCATTGCCAGGCATTGTCAGGCATTGCCAGGCATTGTCCAGGCATTGCCCAGGCATTGCCAGCATTGCCACGCATGGCCAGGCATTGCCAGGCATTGCCCAGGCATTGCTAGGCATTGCCGGGTATTGCCCAGGCATTGCCAGGCATTGCCAGGCATTGCCAGGCATTCCCAGGCATTGCCAGGCATTGCCCAGGTATTGCAAGGCATTGCCAAGGCATTATTAGGCATTGCCAGGCATCGGTAGTCATTGTCTAGGCATTGCCCAGGCAATGCCAGACATTGCAAGGCATTGCCTAGGCATTGCCGGGCATTGCCAGGCATTACCAGGCATTGCCCAGGCATTGCCAGGCATTGCAAGGCATTGCCCGGCATTGCCCAGGCATTACCAGGCATTCCTCAGGCATTGCGAGGCATTGCCAGGCATTAGCCAGGCATTGCCAGGCATTGCCAAGGCAATACTCAGGCATTGCCAGGCATTGCCCAGGCATTACCAGGCATTTCCCACGCATTACAAGGCATTACCAGGCATTGCCAGGCATTGTCCAGGCATTGCCCAGGCATTGCCAGGCATTGCCAGGCATTGCCCAGACATTGCTAGGCATTGCCACGCATTGCCAGGCATTTCCCAGGCATTGCCAGGCACAGCCCGGCATTGCCCACGCATGGCCAGGCATTTCCAGGGAGTGCAAGGCATTGCTTAGGCATTGCTTGGCATTGTCTAGGCATTGCTCAGGCTTTGCAAGGCATTCCCAGGCATTGCCGAGGCATTGCGAGGCATTCCCCAGGCATTGCTAGGCATTTCCAGGCATTGTCGAAACATTGCCAGGCACTGCCACGCATTGCCCAGGCATTGCCAGGCATTGCTTAGGCATTACCAGGCATTGCCACGCATTTCTAGGCATTGCCAGGAATTCTCCAGGCATTGCCAGGCATTGCCCAGGCATTGCCAGGCATTGCCAGGCATTGCCAGGCATTGTCAGGCATTGTCCAGGCATTGCCCAGGCATTGCCAGTTATCGCCAGGCATTGCCGAGGCATTGTCAGGCATTGCGAGGCATTGCCATGCATTGCCAGGCATTGCCCAGGCATTGCTAGGCATTGTCTGGCATTGCCTGGCACTGGCCAGGCATGGCTAGGCATTTCCAGGAAGTGCCAGGCATTCCCAAGCATTGCCAGGCAATACCAAGCATTGCCCAGGCATTGCCAGGCATTGCCAGGCATTGCCTAGGCATTGCCAGGCATTGCCCAGGCATTGCCAAGCATTGCCATGCATTGCTAGGCATTGCCAGGCATTATAAGGCATTGCCCAGGCATCGCCCAGGCATTACCAGGCATTGCTTAGGCATTGCGAGGCATTGCCAGTCATTGCCCAGGCATTGCCAGGCATTGCCAGGCTTTTCCCAGGCATTGCCGGGCATTGCCAGGCATTGCCCAGGGATTGCCAGGCATTGCGTAGCATTGCGCAGGCACTGCCCAGGCATTGCCAGGCATTCCCAGGCATTGCCATGCATTGCCAAGGCATTACCAGGCATTGCCCAGGCATTACAAGGCATTGCCAGGCATTGCCAGGCATAGTCCAGACATTGCCCAGGCATTGCCAGGCATTGCCAGGCATTGCCCAGGCATTGCAAGGCATTGCCAAGCATTGCCCAGGCATTGCCAGGCATTACCTAGCATTGCCCAAACATGCCCAGGCGTTGCCAGGCATTGCCAAGTATTGCCAGGCATTGCCAAGCATTGCCAAGTATTGCTAGGCATTCCATAGGAATAGCTAAGCATTGTTGTGGCATTGCTCAGGCATTACTAGGCATTGCCCAGGCATTGCCAGGCATTACTAGGCATTGCCAAGCATTGCTAGGCATTGCCAAGCATTGCCAAACATTTCAAGGCATTGCCAAGCATTGCCCAGGCATTGCCAGGCATTGCTTGGCATTGCTAGACATTGCCTAGGCATTGCGAGGCATTGCCAGGCATTCCCAGGCATTGCCAGGCATTGCCCAAGCATTACCAGGCATTGCGAGGCATTACAAGGCATTGCGAGATATTTGCCAGGCATTGTCCGGGCATTTCAGGCATTCCCCAGGCATTGCCAGGCATTGCCGAGGCATTGCCAGGCATTGGCAGGCATTCCTAGGCATTACCCAGGCATTAACAGGCATTGCCAGGCATTGCAAGGCATTGCCCAGGCATTGCCAGGCATTCCTAGGCATTGCCCAGACATTACTAGGCATTGCAAGGCATTGCCAGGCATTGTCCAGGCATTTTCCAGGCATTGCCAGGCATTGCCAGCCATTTCCGAGGCATTGCGAGGCATTGCCTAGGCATTGCCAGGCATTGCCACGCATTGCCCGGGCATTGCCAGACATTGCCTGGCATTGCTAGGCAATGCCCGGGCATTGCCAGGCATTGCCCGCGCATTGCCAGGCATTGCCCGCGCATTGCCAGGCATTGCCCGGGCATTGCCAGGCATTGCCAGGCATTGCCCGGGCATTGCCAGGCATTGCCAGGCATTGCTAGGCATTGCCCGGGCATTGCTAGGCATTGCCACGCATTGCCCGGGCATTGCCATGGCCGGGCATTTCCACGGAGTGCAAGGCATTGCCAAGGCATTGCAAGGCATTGCCCGGCATTTCCAGACATTGCCAGGCATTGCTAGTCATTTCCAGGCATTGCTAGGCATTACCCAGGCATTGAAAGGCATTGTCCAGGCATTGCCACGCATTGTCTAGGCATTGACCAGGCATTGCTAGGCATTGCCAGGCTTTACCCAGGCATTGCCAGGCATTGCGCAGGCATTACCAGGCATTGCCAGGCATTGCCCAGGCATTACCAGGCATTGTCCACGCATTCCCCAGGCATTGCCAGGCATTGCCCAGGCATTGCCAGGCATTTCCCGGCATTGCCCGGCATTGCCCAGGCATTGCCAGGCATTTCTAGGGAGTGCCAGGCATTGCCTAGGCATAACCCAGGCATTACCAGGCTTTGCTCACGCATTGCCAGGCATTGCCCAGGCATTGCCAATCATAGCAAGGCATTGCCCAGGCATTGTCAGGCATTGCCAGGCATTGTCTAGGTATTGCCAGGCATTGCGAGGCATTCCTAGGCATTACCAGGCATTACCCACGCATTGCCTCGCATTGCCCAGGCATTACCAGGCATTGCCAGGCGTTGCCAGGTATTGCCAGGCATTGCCAGGCATTGACCAGGCATTGCCAGGCATTGCCAGGCATTGCTCAGCATTGCCCAGGAATGGCCAAGCACTTCTAGGGAGTGCCACGCATTGCCTAGGCATTGCTAGGCATCGCGCAGGCATTGCTCACGCATTGCCACGCATTGCTAGGCATTGCTTAGGTATTGCCAGGCATTGCCAGGCATTGTCCAGGGATTGCCAGGCATTGCCCAGGCGTTGCCAGGCATTGCCAGGCATTCCCTAGGGAACTCCACGCATTTCCAGGCATTCCCAGGCATTGCCGGGCATTACCGAGGCATTGCCAAGCATTGCCCAGGCATTACCAGGCATTGCCAGGCATTGCCCATGCATTACCAGGCATTGTCCAGGCATTCCCCAGGCATTGCCAGGCATTGCCAGGCATTGCCCAGGAATTGCTAGGCATTGCCAGGCATTGCCCGGCATTGCCCAGGCATGGCAAGGCTTCCCAGGGAGTGCAAGGCATTCCCTAGGCATTGCCCAGGCATTACAGGCATTGCTCAGGCATTGCCAGGCATTGCCCAGACATTGCCAGGCATTGCCGGGGCATTGCCATTCATTGCAAGGCATTGCCCAAGCATTGTCAGGCATTGCCAGGCATTGTCCAGGTATTGCCAGGCATTGCGAGGCATTCCCAAGCATTGCCAGGCATTACCCAAGCATTGCGAGGCATTGCTCAGGCATTACCAGGCATTGCCAGGCATTGCCAAGCATTGCCAGGCATTGTCCAGGCATTGCCAGGCATTGCCAAGCATTGCCCAGGCACAGCCCAGGTATTGCCAGGCATTGCCAAGCATTGCTAGGCATTGCCAAGCATTGCTAGGCATTGCCAAGCATTGCCAGGCATTACCCAAGCATTGCGAGGCATTGCTCAGGCATTACCAGGCATTGCCAGGCATTGCCAAGCATTGCCAGGCATTGTCCAGGCATTGCCAGGCATTGCCAAGCATTGCCCAGGCACAGCCCAGGTATTGCCAGGCATTGCCAGGCATTGCTCACCATTGCCCAGGAATGGCCAGGCATTTCCAGGGAGTGCCACGCATTGCCTAGGCATTTCTAGGCATTGCCCAGGCATTGCTCAGGCATTGCCAGGCATTGCTCACCATTGCCCAGGAATGGCCAGGCATTTCCAGGGAGTGCCACGCATTGCCTAGGCATTTCTAGGCATTGCCCAGGCATTGCTCAGGCATTGCCAGGCATTTCCAGGCATTGCCCAGGTATTGCCAGGCATTGCCAGGCATTATCGAGGTATTGCCAGGCATTGCCAGGCATTGCCCAGGCATTGCAAGGCATTGCCAGGCATTGCCCAGGCATTGCCAGGCATTGCCAGGCATTGCCCAGGCAACGCCACGCATTGCCAAGCATTCCCAGGCATTGCCAGGCATTGCCAAGGCATTGCCAGGCATTGCCCAGGCATTACTAGGCATGGCCAAGCGTTGCCAGGCATTGCCTGGAATTGCCAGGCATTGTCTAGGCATTGCCAGGCATTGTTAGGCATTTCCAGGCATTGGCCTGGCATTGCCAGGCATTGCCCAGGCATTGCCAAGGCATTACCACGCATTGCTCAGGCATTGCCAGGCATTGCGAGGGATTGCCGAGGGATTGCCAGGCATTGCCAGGCATTGCCCAGGCATTGCCAGGCATTGTCAGGCATTGCCAAGCATTGTCCAAGCATTGCCAGGCATTGCCCAGGCATTGCCACGCCTTGCCCAGGCATTGCGAAGCATTGCCCAGGCATTGCAAGGCATTGCCTAGGAATTTCCAGGCATTGCCAGGCATTGCCCAGGCATTGCCACGCCTTGCCCAGGCATTGCGAAGCATTGCCCAGGCATTGCAAGGCATTGCCTAGGAATTTCCAGGCATTGCTAAGCATTGCCACGCATTGAAAGGGATTGCCAGGCATTGCCGAGGCATTGCCATGCATTGACCAGGCATTGCCCACGCATTGCCAGGCATTTCCATGCATTACCCGGCATTGCCCAGGCATTGCCAGGCATTTCCATGCATTGCCAGACATTGCCCACGCATTGCGAGGCATTATCTAAGCATTGCCAGACATTACCCATGCATTGTCCAGGCATTTCCAGGCATTGCCAGGCATTGCCGAGGCATTGCCATGCATTGACCAGGCATTGCCCACGCATTGCCAGGCATTTCCATGCATTACCCGGCATTGCCCAGGCATTGCCAGGCATTTCCATGCATTGCCAGACATTGCCCACGCATTGCGAGGCATTATCTAAGCATTGCCAGACATTACCCATGCATTGTCCAGGCATTTCCAGGCATTGCCAGGCATTGCTAGGCATTGCCCAGGCATTACCAGGCATTGCCAGGCATTACCAAACATTATGAAGGTATATTCCAGACATTTCTAGGCATTGTCCATGCATTGTCTACGCGTTGCTAGGCATTTTTGATGCATTGCCAGGCATTGCCGAGGTTTGCTAGGCATTGCCTACGCATTGCCATGCATTGCCCAGGCATTTCCACGCCTTGCCAGGCATTGCCATGCATTACCCAGGCATTGCCCAGGCATTGCCAGGCATTGCCCAGGCATTGCCAGGCATTGCCCAAGCATTGCCATGAATTGCCAGGCATTGCAAGGCATTGCCAAGGCATTGCCAGGCATTGCCGAGGCATTGACAGGCATTGTCCAGGCATTGTTAGGCATTGCCAGGCATTGCGAGGCATTGCCCAGGCATTGCCGAGGCATTGCAAGGCAGTGCCAGGCAATGCCCAGGCATTTCCAGGCATTACCAGGCATTACCCAGGCATTACCAGGCATTGCCCAGGCATTGCCAGGCATTGTCCAAGCATTGCCATGCATTGCCCAAACATTGCCAGGCATTGCCCAGGTATTGCGAGGCATTGCTTAGGCATTGCCAGGCATTGCTCAGGCATTTCCAGACATTGTTAGGCATTGCCACGCATTTAAACGCATTGCCAGGCATTGCCCAGGTATTGCCATGCATTACCCGGGCATTGTCCACGTATTGCAAGGCATTGCCAGGCGTTGCCCACGCATTGCCAGGCATTTCCATGCATTGTCAGGCATTGCCCACGCATTGCCATGCATTACACAGGCATTGCCAGGCCTTGCCTAGGCATTGCCCACGCACTGTCAAGGCATTGCCAGGTATTGCCAGGCATTGCCAAGGCATTGCCAGGCATTGCCTAGGCATTGCGAGGCATTGCCGAGGAATTGCCTTAGCATTACCAGGTATTGCCCAGGCATTGCCTAGGCATAGCCAGGCATAGCCAGGCATTGCCAGGGATTGCCCAAGTATTTCCAGGCATTGCCCAGGCATTACCAGGCGTTGCCGAGGCATTGCCGGGCATTGCTTAGGCATTGCCAGGCATTCCTCAGGCATTTCTAGGCATTGTTATGCATTGCCACGGATTAAAAGGCATTGCCAGGCATTACCCAGGCATTGCCATGCATTGTCCGGGCATTGCCCATGCATTGCAAGGCATTGCCTGGCATTTCCCAGGCATTGCCAGGCATTTCCATTCATTGTCAGGCATTGCCCACGCATTTCCATGCATTACCCAGGCATTGCGAGGCATTGCCAGACATTGCTATGCATTGCCCAGGCATTGCCAGGCATTGCCCAGTTATTGCCAGGCATTGCCCTGGCATTGTCAGGCATTGTCCAGGCATTACGAGGCATTGCCCAGGCATTGCCAGGCATTGCCTAGGCATTGCCAGGCATTGCCAAGCATTGTCCAAGCATTTCCATGCATTGCCCAAGCATTGCCAGACATTGTCCAGGCATTGCCAGGCATTGCCCAGGCATTGCAAGGCATTACCCAGGCATTTCCAGGCGTTGCTAGGCATTACCACGCATTAAAAGGCATTGCCAGGTATTGCCAAGGCATTCCCATGCATTGACCAGGCATTGCCCACGCATTGCCAGGCATTTCCATGCATTGCCAGGCATTGCCAGGCATTTCCATGCATTGCCAGACATTGCCCACGCATTGCCAGGCATTATCTAGGCATTGCCAGGCATTGCCCAGGCATTGCCCACGCATTTTCCAGGCATTGCCAGGCATTGCTAGGCATTGCCGAGGCATTGCTAGGCATTGCTAGGCATTGTCCAGGTATTGTCCAGACATTGCCAGGCATTGCCCACGCATTGTCTAGGCTTGCTAGGCAGTTTTGATGCATTGCCAAGTATTTCCGAGGTTTGCTAGGCATTGCCTAGGCATTGCCAGGCATTTCCCAGGCATTGTCAGGCATTGCCAGGCATTGCCCATGCATGGTCAGGCATTGCCCAGGCATTGCTAGGAATTGCCCAAGCACTTCCAGGCATTGCCCATGCATTGTCAAGCATTCCCCAGGCATCACCAGGCATTGTCCAGGCATTGCTAGGCATTACCACGCATTACCAGGCTGTACCAAGTATTGCCCAGGCATTACCATGTGAGAAATATGACTGCGAAAGGTCCTCCTCATAATATACACCCCTCGGATAATCCGAGCTCTCGATACAGGTTCAGGTCTCGCACTAAACCTCGTTGACAACGGCTGGTCAGTCACGAGCGTTCCACTAGAGTCGAGCCGCTCCTAATAAGCGACCACGTGGGTACGCGTACGGCTAGCTAAAAGAAGCTTTTAATTCTTGTTTTTTTCTCATCTGTTGTATTTACGGATGATGTTCATTCGCTCCCAAGTTGAACCCAAAACCGTTTATTCATCATGTTTGCCTTTGAAAAGGCGAACATGATGCCGCGGCTTCGCCGCCGTGTCTTTGTCTGCTCGCTCATCACTTCCTCTGCCCTCGTCGTCTACTCTTGGTTCACGACTCCTCGCTCCGCCACTCTCGCTCCGTCCTCGCTGATCCAACACTCTCACTCCGTCTCAACTGTCTCTTATCCGGCTACCTGTCTACCTCACACTTCTATCAAATGCATCACTTGTCCTTGCTCTCCTGTGACTAACTCTTACTGTTGTTTCTCATCTCTTTTATACTACTAACACACTTCCGCACGACACCGTGCTTCTACTTGCTTCTTCCATTGCCATCTCCGCATACTACATTCTTCTAACGTGGTATCAGAGCATCAGGTAACATCACCTGGTACCCAGTGACCCAGTCATCACCTCACTGCCTCAACTGCTCCACTCCTCTGCCCGACATTCATCTGCCGCCTCCACTGCCACTCCTCATCGCCCCGCTTCGCTAGCAGCTGACATCAGCCGCATTGCTTTGATTTCTTCTCAGACGAAAGCGACACCTCATCATCCCGACCAAAGCCCTGCGCCCAGTTCCGCGCTAGTGGCCAACAGTTGGTGATGCAACGTTAATAACAGCTGAGAACAGCTCCGGAGCCGGCGCCTGTCGCCATCTTCCGGGAAGCTTTCTGCCGTTCTCCATCTGTCATCCCCCGCCACTCAGCCGTCACTAGCGCCTTCATCTCCCTCATCCGCTCTATCTGCATCATCTGCCCCACCTGCATCAGCTTCATTCCCTTTTATCCTCGAGCTGCCCTCCTGCACCGCCGCTTCACGGCGTCAAAAGCTGCCGCTTTCAAGCCTACCACTAGGACATCGGTCACCACCCGTCTTCCTGCTCCTACTTCGAGCCAAGTGGGGAACAAGCCGTCACTCTCCTGGCATTCGTAGACCGAACGTCGTTGCTCATCTCACGACTTCCTCTCACTGCAGTAATCTTCCTTTTGTAATCAGGATATCGGACACCACCAGTTTCCTCGCTCCTGTCTCAAGCCAACTGGAGGCACAAGCCGTCACTCTCCTGACACCAGAGGATTGTTCTGCCGTATCCACACGCGCCTCTTCTCCCCTCAACCCCTCAATGTCATCACTCGCCGCTCTAGCATCCTCAACTCAGTTGTGGCAATCCCGCTCGAAAACGTCCTGAAGGAAGGTGGTAGATGCAACTTGAAATGAAACATCAAAGAAGCTTTGCGGATGGTCTAGCACCACCACGTGCTTGAACGGCTTGTGGATAGGGTTGGGCAATCCACCGCTGCCTCCATGGCGATGGCATGATGATGCAATTTTGGCTTTTTTCACAATGAAGTCTCTGCTGATGCTATGTGCTACGGCGGGTCAACGTGGCGTAGTGGGCCATCCCAGGATCCGTAGTTGTAGCTCTGACACTCACTACTACTGCCACTACTACGTCTGTTCTCTGTAGCTCAACAAGGGATGCCTCACTGTTCTGATATCATGAGAAACTACCTCAAAGCTTCCTAACACTGCTGTTGCTTATGGGGCAGCGTTGTCCTGTTAGCGATTACACTAGCGCATAGGAAGGGTGCAGAAACAGCAAGGATTGGGCTAGGCGAGATGCTTAGAGTATCATAAGTGCAATAGCTTCAATGTGCAGAGAGGAATGATAGCTGACAAGCGCACGACATAAATACCTCCTGTGGCGCACGGCGGGTGACGGATGCAGAAGTATCAGACTTTCCTAAAACCAGATCAAAACCATTATTTTCGCTGTAACTTTGCGTACAGGCATCAAAATACAACACCGTCTGAACCTACAGATCCATTGAGCCAAATTCTACAATTGGTCACATGCAGAGATCCAACATTGATGAGTGGATGCACAATGCAAAACATGCAAGTCGGGCTAAAGAGCCAGTCAACCAAGAAAACTCTCGCGCCTACAGAAGAACGATAGAGCACCCAAGCATGCACTCGACACATCGTGGTAGCTGTTTGGCAGCTGTTGGTGGGTGGAGCCACCATCGGTGCTCAGGCGCCTGCTGGGTCCGTATCAAGTATCTGCACGAGCATGGACAAGATCGAGTGGTCATTGTGTGATGGTCAGACAGACGGAGATGACTCGCATTACAACACCTTGCTTCTTTTTCAAACCGTCGCTTGGTCCTATAGAAGTATAATCTTGAGTCTGTTGCAAACGTGATGTCATGTTCCTATTGAATCACATTCTTGGTTTGGACCCATCAACGTACTGAGAGGCAAGAGTTAGCAGTGTTCTTCCCTCCAACGCACAGTATTGTCATCGGCAAGGGAATGCAGCATATTGTCATGCATGACAAGAACATATTATGCATCCCCTCGAGTGAGTTAATGTTGGCTTACATGCTTAGGTCGAATACATAGGCTTAGTTTTAGCGCAGTCCTTCTCTTACTCCACTAGTTTGACATGACTCACACAGTAGAGACACCATGTCCAAGCTAGTCATTTGTCTGGGAGACGCTTACAATGCTTTTGAGTTTGGTCATGTACGAGGTAAGCAAAACCATCATGTATGTGGCATATAGACATGCGTAGTAATCATGTCCAGATACCACACTTCTTCGCAATGGCGGCCCAACTTCGGGTCATCTATTGAGGTGTACGCATCAGAGGTTGAGACATTAATGTCCCTTTTGCCACCAAGGTGTCCCGCTCCTACGTAACTGCAGCCTCTACTTGCATTGTCACTTAACCTCCATGATTTAGGTGCCTGCGACTTGCTCAATTGGCTTTGGCATGATTAGGATGGCAAATGGTAGCAACAAAGATGAGAGAAAAATGATGTTTGTACTCTGTTGGAGGCTCGCTTCTCATACAGACATTAGTCCCTGTGTCACAGTGAACATTGTGTTGTGCATCAACATACATTTCTCTCTGGTAAGTTTACTCTTCATCCATGAGAAGTGGCTTGTATATGTACTTAATTGCCAGAGTCACGTATTTTCTAGGATCATATGATGAGGATGCTAAACAAGCAATTGTAAGGCAGAGAGTTGCGGCTTCATACAAGGACATACGTTTGCCAACATGGACAGCGACAAGCTTGTCCGTCAAAGACCATGCTCTTACTCTTTTTTTACCTCACATAGCCGCGCTATGAGCTTGGTCGCGTGGAATTCCATTGCATAGATTCAAAGAAGGGATGTACATGGAGAGTGAAGGGTGGAGCAGCTTCCAAGATGGGAGCTGTCTAGTTGTAAAAGATTCCACTTTAAGAAAAACTATGGAGAGGTTCTTTTTTATTGGTAAATTTTCCTTTCCCTAATTTCACAGCTCAACCTTTGTGAAAGCATCCATTGCTATGTTCTCCACAGTTATATGATGTCATTAGCTATCGGACTAAACCCCCATGCCTATTTCCGGTCAAGGTACCCTAGTGCCATAGGAAGTCATGTTAAAATAACTATTCTTTTAAAACAAATCTATGTATTGGTATGGGCGGTCAAGGTCAACGTACCCCATTTTTTGTGATTTATTAGTTATCCATGGATCCATTCCAAAATTTGTAAGGACGTATTCAAAATGGTGAAAATGCCAACCCCCTTGTTTTGTCACCTGTGACCCTCATATACCCCTCTATTGGAACAATAAGCCCCATCCGCCCCTCCGTCGGAACAGTAAGTCCCATTTGTCCACGTCCCATAACAATAAGCCTCTTTCCTTCTGTTTCAGAACAATAAGCCCTATATACCCCTCGGCTCCTAATTGAGGCCGAACCATAAAAAATCACAGAATATAAGCCTAATATGCCCAATGCACAGGGTGTGCTTGATGACGTCCATCAGAACGGAACCCTATTCTAGACACTTTTTGCCAACGTAAATGCCTCGGTCTGGATAGAGGCTCGGCATGGTACTCGTGAATGTACCTCCCTGCTTAGGTGTGCGTTCGACTGCACATGACGGATCGAAATGTGGAGTGATACTATTCAAATCCACGAAGCGGTTCGGGCCATAGTCGTCTCATTTGCGATGTCAAACCCATGTCCATGCTCTACATATATAACGGTTATTACCGCAATCGATTTCCTCCTCCCTCGCGTACTGACGAGTACTTCGCAAACCATCCATTGACTTGTCCCATGTTCGAGATACGCGTCCTTTGCCCCCGTTGTAGCGCTGGGCGGGTCGTCAAGAGCCATTGCACGGTCCTTGGAGAACCGTGACACTCCCCCCCATGGACCACGTCAGTATGGTGGCTGAGTGGGCTAAGATAAAGCACGCATAGGATATGATCAACCCAACACACCCGTCGACCCATACACCATGTGGTGGCACTTGGGCATGCGGGCACCCCATGCTCGCCCGATGTACTTTCCACCAAACTGGGAGCCATGGACCTCAGTGTGGCCAATTTCCTATTCGTGGATATGATGACAGAGGACACATGGCTATGGAGGAAGCCATTGTCACAATGTACTCGGTGTTATTGAAGCCTATTGGATGGTCATTTGAGTTCAATTATTCTTCACAAGAAATGAGCGAACTACCATCCCCATTATGGTTAATTATCGTCACAGAATACACTGAATGGCATTGAGAAGTGTTCAATGCATAGAAAATGATGTACAATGTATCAGCCACAAACGTTTATGTTTAGGACATATGTGCATTGAACTTCGTTACTTATGAACACAATGTCTGTTACTTCAGACACAATATAATTACATGTGGAGAATAGGCCTTGCTTCATGTGCATACTGAATAGCTCTCTTTCACACGCATCCTCAACATCCTTACATACTGAACAACCTTTCTTGTAAAATCTATGTAAGACAAACATTGTGAATGAATGTGCACAAGATGTTTTCATTTGGATTATGCCTGTATTGTTTGGAGATCTTATAAATACCTCAGACTGTACTAGCAGAGAATGCAATATTTTGTGATTTTATGTCTCTTCTAATCGCTAAATTTGTTTTGTTACTTCTTTCTATTGAAGTGAAATTTAGGTTGAAGACATGTCCACGGTCTATCCTGCTCATTGGGCGTCTATTCTTCTTATACACAAGCTTCATACAACATGGTACAAAACAACCTTTTCTATGTGCAATGAATTGGCCTCTTTGATTCATGTCAGAAGAGGTAATTGAGAAAGGAATGTCTTGTAAAGGATGGTGAAGCAAACACGCATGACTAATGACTCCAGACCGTGAAGGTGGGATGCATGATCTCCTCATACAGTTCTCCACTCAACCCTTGGAGGAAATGAACAATGTCACAAAGAGGACACAGCTGCTTCCATGGCTGACAATGTTCCGTCTCACTGTCATGATCTTGGCCGACATGTCTGGTTCCAGGAATGAACACACCACGGCCCCCCTTCCTACACTCAATGAACTTGTTTCATGCAGCCTAACCTTGACCCTCTCCCTAATCCAAAATCTCCCTTTTCTCCTGGATTTGAAGGCACTAAAAAAAGGGTGTGCTCAAACTCCACAGTCCACCATAGTTCATCTTATACAATAAGAAAACCATGTATTAGTTCTTTCAGGCAAGGGAAGTACAACCATTGAAAGAAAAGAAAAGGAATGAATAAAGATGTACCATGCGTGTATGCATGCACACTCATCTCACTCTGCCTCGTCTGGATCTTCTTCGTACGTCTCTTGCCACTCCCTCTCCTCCTCATCCAGTTATTGAGTGTGCTCATCCTGCATCACCGTCTCACCAAAATCACCAACAGGATGGGATTATGCACCAAATTCATCACTTTCAAATCCATCATCCTCATCATCTGTGTCATCGTGAGGTTACGTCTCAGGGTCATAATCCATGTCACCACCACCATACTCAGCAAGTGATGGATCCCCACCCATGGAGGCATCGGCATGTGCCTCCGACGCGGTTGTAGTTCACTATGCAGCTGTAGCAAGACCACCATCATATTGTGTTGCGGCCTGTGCAGGACTCAGAGCAGGAGGGTTGTTGAACTGGGTCTTTGTATGCCCCTTGTGCTCATAGTGGGGGCAAATGAATTCTTCTTACGCCATATCTCCCAGTCCTTCCAGGCGCTATGTGGACGGTCCTTACCACGACGACGTCGGGGCTCTAGACAGGCAGGTTGGACTGGCTAAATGTTCCTGATGGCTGGAGAAGGGATGGGATTGGCGTATGCATAACGGAGCGCCATGCGGTTGAGCCCCGAGTCTGTCAGGTTCTCAGCGTTCATGCATTTTGTCAGCATAAATGTACATGCATGTTGACATGGTTGGCCAAACTCCTTCCACCGGCCATAGCTGCAAGACATGTCAACAAGATCCACCTACCGTGCATAGATTTTCGGCCCAGAAACCGTGGCGGTGTTGGGCCCCTCCTCTGTTTCGATGTACTCCCGTACCAGTACAAGGCAGTGGAGAAACCGGTCATGCTGTGCTGGTGCTAGCGCGGTTTTTGCCTCTTCTGCCGGGGCGCGACGGGTGCAGAACAATCATTGAAAAAAAGTGTAGATCGATAGGAAGCAATAGTATGGGTACAGCTTTCTGTGAGCTGCAATGCATACATTTGAGCTCTTTGCAGCACTCAACGTGGTATGGCATCCTCTGCCCAAAGGGCAGTGGAGGTGGGTCCACTTCTCGAGAGGCATCCCACGAACACTACCCCATCCTCCCCCTCTCACCCAACGAGATACACATATGACGATGCACAAACTTGATGCAGGTGTGATGTGGCCTTCTCCCACTACTCGACATTCATCGCATGGACATACTTCCATGACCAGTGTGCGGCCTTTTTCTCGTAGCTAGTGTAAACATTCTCATGTATGTGCCAAGCGCAGAAGATGTGAGTGGTGCTGGTGAGGTACTTCGGCACGGCCTTCTATAACCCCTTCTCCCTGCATGTGATGATGCATGATCCAGCATGTCAAGCAGTGGGATAGGCAAGAGCAAGTTGTGTGAAGGAAACGTTCCATCCCTTCTCATCCTCTGTTACTGCTAGAGCCCAGGCCATAGAGACTGCATGGTCATTGGCATAAAAAATTGAGCAAGCAAGAGGACGTGCTTATGGCCGTTCTTGAGGAAGGTTGTGTTCATCGTCACAATCCTGTGACTGTGCTGAAGGCCGATTTTGGCAGCTCCAGGAGCGACAAATGTCCACAGGAACGATTTCTAGCGTCCTTGTGGGCCATGGCATGTTTTCCTTGGTTGACACGTGTTAGCTACATGGAGCATGTGGACATGCATTTTTTAAAAGAAGGAAAGAATAATTGCAATTACGATGAAAGAAAAGGAACCATACATCGTGACATACATCTTCAAGGTACGAGGGAAACATGCTCCACGTGTCACTCTTCTTTCTCATCAGCTTCTGTTGGGCGCACGTCTTGGCGCGGTAGAGTGTGTTGCTAGAGGTGTTCACACCAGTCCTCTTATGGAGAGCCTGCCGCAGGGTAGCAGTGGATGCCGTGGGGTCATGCTGTAGAGCCTCGGAGATCTTGCGTGCTTCCCAGCCTTTCTACCTCACGGGATTCCTGCGCCCGATGCTGGGGATGTACTTGTGGCCTTCGGCATAGTGTGACACGGTGACGTGTCCGAACTTGCTTCTAATACGGGTATGGATGAGCCACGTACAACTCTTGCTTTTGGCTTCAGCACATGTTACATGGAATCGTGCACTCTCACTGTAAATCCATTTGAGTCCGATGCGGTTACCGACTGAGTAGTCCTCCACATACGCTCGTGTAGCGTCCATATTGTTGAACACCATCCCCTCCTTTGGTTCCTTCTGCATCTCCTTGCACTTCTTGTGTGTGTGTGACATAGTTCGTCGTCGGAATCGCCTGTCCAGAAAAGCGCATTACAAGATAGAGAGCATTTTCATCAAGTTCAAGAAGAAGACACCAATGAAGAAAAAAAGCATTTGGTCCCCAATTTCAGCTACAAACAAAAGAAAAAGAACAACTAGGGAACAAGGATGGAATCACCAAGGTGGCCATGTGGGAGACACAAGACACGACGGCGACCCATGCGATACCTAACCGGTCCAGCTTCCCGAACATCGGGAGACCCCAGATCATTGGATAACTCGTCAGGGGGTTCGTTTGTGGGAGGGAGTCCCACTCGTCCAACCATCGTTGAAACCAGTCATTGTTCCAATCCCTCTCCAACCAAAACATTGCATCGTCAAACACGCCTGATGTGTCGTTCGGAGGAGGGTTATCGGGGTACCACCGCGGAGCAGGTACGAGAGCGGGGGGTGGATCGTTCTTATCCGGAGTTGGTTGCATGGCTAAACGCCACATTTGAAGTTGGGAAGCCATCCAAAATAGCGGGTATTTCATCCATAATGTAGCAAGCTATATATCCCATCTACCCACCTGATTAGGCTTAGCGACGTGCTCTACAACTTGGTCCACCATGAGGAAGTCACGAGCAATGCAGTTGCAGCAGCGACATGGTTGGAGGCGGCGTCGACGGCATCAACGACGACGATGCGAGAATGAATGAGACTGGAGGGAGCAGAGAGACACAGAGCCCGGACATCGTGTCTCCTAGTCGGACCAACGGAGAATGGTGAGACACGTAGGATGAGGGCACTGTCTGCGGAAACGTACCTCTAAGCATACAGCCTCGCAGCCTTGCGCATGCCCTTGTTGATCGACAGCAACCTCCTATCAAGCATGACGCCTCGTACCCTGGCGCATGTCCATGGCGACCGGTGGTTGCACGAATGTGACAGTGACACGTCAATGGTCGCTCAAGATAGGCTGCTGTTGAATTTGCCATAGGGACACCTGTCAAAGCATTTATTGGTGCAATCCGACTGGCCCTCTTACCATTTGCTGAGCTGTCCAGGCAATTCTTACGATCGGCAACACGTATGGATGCAACTGCATGAATGCCTGTCAGCTCATGGCCCCTAATGGAGCAGGGGTGTTTTGATACAACCATGATAATGCTCACGTTGCGACGACAACCATGCAGATATTCGGTATGTAGAATGTAGGAGAGTCGAAAAAAATGGAATATGTTTGAAACGTAAGTATACCCTCAGATTCACAAC
Source organism: Penium margaritaceum (assembly GCA_023375785.1). Lineage (NCBI taxonomy): Eukaryota > Viridiplantae > Streptophyta > Zygnematophyceae > Desmidiales > Peniaceae > Penium > Penium margaritaceum. The sequence continues at coordinate 324,041 of SZWC01000948.1, forward strand.
ATAAATGCTACGTTGAATCGAACAAATTTAAGTACATAAGAAGTAATGTTCACGCCGTCACACGATCACTTGTGACTCGCATACATGCATGACGTGTGCATGCACGAAAGTGCATAGCCTTTAAAAAGTGTAAAAAGCAGACCAACTAACCCTTCTACTACATAAAATGAACAATATATCCTCACATTGATAGTTTGACAATGTTGAGGGGTATATGGGGCTTATTGTTCTAAGGCAGGGGCAGATGAGGTTTATTGTTATGGGGTGGGGGCGGATGAGGCTTATTGTTCCCACGTAGGGGCGGATGGGGCTTATTGTTCTGAGCGAGGGGGGAATCGGGCTTATTGTCTGAAACGAAGGGTATATGGTCATTCCGCCCTACTCAAAAGTGCGCTTCATTGTTTCTTGCACGTGGTTGCGAAGGGAGTTTCTGGCCCAAATTCAACGTTTTACATATACAACATTCAAGGTATTGATCAGGACGAGTGAATTTTCACTTTGTTAGTGTGAACAATGAACAGTGTCTCAAAATATAAATGTGTGTGCTACCTCCACATAATTTAAAAGCACAAAATCAATTGGCACTTGGGTATTCTGCCTCTGACGTTTAGGAATGGAAGGAATGGCCATCTACCCTTCGTTTTGAACGATAAGCCTGTCCCCCCCCCCCTTGCTTGGAACAATAAGCCCCATCCGCCCCTATGTCCGAACAATGAGCTTGATCCGCCTCTTCCTTGCAACCATAAGCCTGATCCGCCCCTTCTACACGGACGCGAGTTTGCAAGCATAGGAAATCAACAACATACCCCTCTTGTTTGTCAAAAGATAGCATGTCGATGTCGCATGGATGCTGCGTCGACGTGCTGATGTCACTTTTTTACCTAATAATTGCAAACCCCGTAATAGAAGGGTTTATCATTTTCCGTAAGTGGTTTGCAGGGAGTTTGCATGGGGGGTCCGAGACTCCCCATGCGTTAAAGGGGAACCCGTTGGGCCATGCTACCGCCGGGCTTAGGTGCACGCGCAAAAATATACCTTAATACCTTAGGTGTAATTAGGGGATGGGTTTGTCTATATTATGTATATCAAACGAGGGTATAAAGTTGAATAAAATTAAAAATAAAACAAAAGGGGATTTCCGACTCCCCATTGATGGAGCGGGGATTACTACGAACGCCTGTCGGCCGGAATCCTCGGCAAAGTCCCTCTCCTCCCCCCCACCCCCCCGCCTCTCGGCAGCCCACCGGCCGCCCGTTTCCATCGCGGCCCTCAATCGCGAGGGCCTCGATCGGCGGGCGGGTGGGTGGGCAGGTGGGCTGCGAGAGGCGGGGCGGGGGGGGCGGGGGGGGGGATGGGGGTGGTGCGGCGGTTGACGAAGTGCCGAATGACTGACGTCGGCCGGCAATCTCCCCCCGCTCCCCACCCCTCGATGCTATCGCGAACCTCCATCATGACGGGCGCGATAGAGGGCTGCATTCTAGCATGGAATGCCCGATTTCACCATCCTTAAGCAGCGACATGCATCGTTGTTTGAGAGTGGTGAAAACGAGGGGGCGGATAGGGCTTATCTTCGTCGGAAAGGGGCGAATGGGGCCTATTATTCTTATGGAGGGGTATCTGAGGCTTTTTGTTCCGGCAGAGGGGCGGATGAAGTTTATTGTTCGGACGGAAGGGTATATGTGGGTCACGGGTGACGAAACAAGGGGAATTTGTATTTTCACCGTTAGGAATAGAGCTGAAAATTAAATGAGAAAGATGTCGAGATGGCAAGCTCGTCTCCTTCACTTCTTCGTAGGCAAGAAATGAAGGAGACGATGTGGCCCTGACCGGCTCCCAAAGGCCTCATCACACAGGAGGACACCTGCAAAACTGAGCTATGCCCCTGTGCACAAGAACCTTGCCACTCGGAAGAAATGTGCAAACTCTGAAATGCATAAACTGCTCCCATATGCTGGCAGGTCCAATCCTGTTGTCCACGGTAACTCACAACAGGCACAACGATTTGTAAGAAATAGAGCAACGCTGTTGTGTCCCACATATGGAAAGCTCATCCAATGGTCTGCTCCGTGTCTACATCCATATAGGACACTAAAGCAACTGTACATCAATACCCCACGGGCATTCTCATTTACGGAAGATGAAAGGCCACACAGACTCTCCCCACATGTTAGCAATCAAGAGCAAAAGAGAACACCTGACCTCTACAATTGCACCCCCCAGAACAATACTCCGATCCGCTCTCCCAGGCAACAACACGACGCACAGTCAACCGACACAAACAACATAAGAGACAACACAACTAGAAATGTACGACCTCGAACGTCCTCACCTCACGACCCTGAACATCCCTCTCCGCAGATCGACCCTATACCCCAACACGAGAATCACCACATATCCACTCTCAACACACTCCACCTCCGCCTTTTCCATCTGAACGTAAATGGGTTCAACAATCCCTCCAAACATCGTCAACTTCTCCAACCCCTTCAGGTCCATAACCCCGACATCTGCATCCTTACAGACAGCAGATTAGAATCACCAAGCACAGACTACTGTTCCCTCAAGCGCCATTACAATCTAACTTTGGTCCCCTCACGTCCCTGTGAAGCCAAAGGCCTCCTCCTACCTTACAAACCATCCTTGAACATAACAATGCTCCCCGATATAGATTCTTGCTATATGCTCCTGTCCGTTAACACGGGAACAATACGCCTAAGAATCTGTGCTCTGTATGCCCCACCACTCCTCTCGGCCCGCCAGGCCTTCTGGACGTCCCTGCACAAAGCATGCATAGATTACAAACCCCACATTCTCATCGGCGACTTCAATTGCATAACACACCCCCTCGACCGCAGCCCTGCACGCATCTCTCCAGACAGCGAGAATCTCCTGATCCTTCTCGACTCTCTCCACATGAAAGACACATTCAGATCCAAACACCCTCGTACACGGGAATATACCTATTACTCCCACGCCCATAAAAGTCACGCCCGTCTCGACCGAGTATACCACTCCACTTCACTAGAAGCGGACATCACAACAATCTCCCACGTTCAAATCCCATCCTCTATCTCCGATCACTATGCAGCAAACCTGGTTCAACTCCTCTACCACACCCACCTCCCTACCAAAGGTAAAGGGTACTGGCGCCTCAACACCTCCCTCCTTCAAAGACCGTGGGCTCAAAGGAAACTCCCCGCCCTATTAACAGACTCCTGGACCCACTCCAAGCCCGTTATCGTTCGAGCCCTGAAAGCATACAGCCAACAGGAGTCCAGACGCTCGCAAAAAACCATAGCGCACATGCAACAGAAGCTAGCTACTGCTCGTAGGAATCATGCGTCCTCTCTCTGCACGATAGAGGCGGCTAACATAACCCGCTGGGACACCTTGCTAAACAATTACCTAACGACACGCACCAGCTTCCTGCAGCAAATTGCAGATGTGAAATGGCACGCACAAGCTACGCTCCCCTCTCATACCCTCACCTCCCGCATAACATCACGAAAAGCACAAACTACAATCCTCGAACTCACTAACGCCATGGGGCAAAAAGTTAATAATCAAAACGATATCGAGGAGGAAGCGCGCTCCTTCTTTAAGGATATTTACAAGCCTCCCAGACAAGTCGACACCTATCTTAAAATACTCCATCCAGACCGGCGGAAAAAACTGCCTTCTCACGTAGCTCAAGCCCTCGCCGCCCCGATCACGGAGCTAGAGATAGCAGATAGCATCCTCAGCCAGCCCCGCCACAAAGCTCCAGGTCCAGACGGCCTCCCAGGGGAACTATACCGCACCCTATGTGGTAATAACCTCCACTTCACACAGTCCCTCCTCCACTTCTTTCACAACGTCCTCAACAATCCCGCGGACCACAGTTACTTCGCAGAAGCTATCACCACCCTCATCCATAAGAAAGGAGACAAGGACAAAATCTCCAATTACAGACCAATATCCCTTCTTAATGTGGAATACAAGATCCTAGCAAAACTCCTTGCAAACCATCTCAACCAAGCACTGCCATACATCATTCATCAAGACCGAACAGGTTTTGTAAAAGGACGAAATATTCAACACACACTTTCTCAACTCCACGATATCCAACACTGGGCAATTTGAAACAAGGAGCAACTATACTTCCTCGCCGCAGACTTTGAAAAGGCGTACGACACACTAAGCAGACCATACTTGATGCACGCTATGCTCCACCTTGGAATCCCACTCGAATTCATGAAGTGGGTCCAACTCCTACACAAGAACACCACCACACGCCTGCTCATAAACGGAACACTCTCCTCCCCTATCACCCTTCACTCCGGGGTCCGCCAAGGCTGCCCCCTTGCACCCCTCCTCTTCATTTGTGCCATGGAACCCATCTCGGCATACATTAAATGGCACCTCCAAGGTGTCCCCTCCCTGTCCTACGACTATCGTCGTTTTGCCGGATACGCAGACGACACCACCCTACTCATCCGCTCTATCCGCGAACTCAACCAAACTCGGCATCTTTTCCGAACGATTGCCAACCACACAGGCCTCAAAGTCAGTCCAACAAAAACAGTAATCCTACCCATTGGCCAACATACCCAAATCCCTAACCGACCACCCTTCCCAGTCACCCATGGTCCGGTCCGGATTCTAGGTATCCAATTTCACTCCACGCCAACGGCGGGGACAACCTGGGATCCAATCGTGACCAAGATTAAAACAGCCATCCCCATGTGGAACAACTTCCGTAGCCCACTCCGCACAAAAGTGACTGCCATAAATTCCTACTTGAACCCAAAATTTCTTTACTACTCATCCACTCTCCCCCCCACGCAAGAACACCTCAACTCTTTAACCAATGCTCTCACACAATTCCTATCATCCTACAAAGCCCCTGCAGACCCCAACAAATTCATCCACCTATACACGCAAAAAACTATCATCTGTCCTCGAGCGCACCAGGGCTTAGCGGTGAAGTGGCCGCCACTCCTCATCCAAGCACAAGGCGCAAAATGGGTTTACGATTATCTGAAGCCTCCGCGTGACAAATGGAAACAAACAGTTTTAGACACCCAACGTTTGCCGAAACAAGGGCACTTCTTCCTATCCCACCCATCAATCCTCAACATTCAATCCCTCCATCTGAGCACCCGATGGCGCCAATAATTCTCATCTTTTCTACGAACCAATCCCACTATCCTTCCCCCAAACCTCACTTGGCCGGACATCTCTCGGGAATACGTGGCTTACAACAGACACCTCCTCAAAACAAACAATCAACCTTTTGGCATTCCCCCAAGAGAACGCTTCTTACTCACTTCCGAAATACAAGTAAGACATCTTTTTGACCCTCAACTCCTCTCACAGACACTTAGAAAGCCACCTACCCTGAGCCAAAGAAGAGTGATTGAAGAGGTTAGACAGCACCTTCCCCTCTCTTGGATAGCCATCATCACAAACCCACCTGTAATTGCAGACATCTACGACTACACACCATACTTCACGCTTCCCTCCCTCACAGGCCTCCCGATCAGCATCATCTACAAACTACGACAACGAGGCCCAGAAGTATGGGGCTACCCCTTACAAGTATGCCTCATCACAGGCCGCCTCTGCCGCCACACATGGGCACAACCCCGACCCTTCTTCGGAGCAGATTGCACACCAGTGTATGTCAAAAAGGGCATCTTCCTAGGCACACCACATCAATCAGACATCCCTAGCTACAGAATAAAAACTACAAACCCACCCCTACAAGAAATCTACAAAATCTTCCTCAATCTAGAGAATCCTTCTGCGAAACACAAGCCAAAATGGGAGGAGAAGCACCCCAACACCACTTTCCAATGGAAAAATATACATGACAGCCTTATCAATACTCCCCTTCGCCTTCGACCACAAGATGTCATGTTACGCATCATCTACAGATCCATCCAAGTCAACCACAGATTTCGCTTTCTTCCCCCCCCTTCATCATCACTCTGCCCACGCTGCAACAAACCCGAAACGATTGAACACTGTTTTATACAATGCCGAGACATCCAACCAATCATTCAACGCCTTCGCGTCCTATTCACCACTTTTTTCCCTAAAATCCCGCCCACAGTACCCAACATCCTCATAGGTCCTACCACGCCCACCAACAAGCGGACTTTATGGGAAATCACACGTTCCACCATCTTACACCGCCTCTGGCAAGAGCGATGGGCACAACCAAAACACAACCCCACCCCCATCATTATCGCAACCACTCCACACCTCCTCCAAGAACACCTCACTCATGCCGCATTGAGATCAGCCCAACTCCCCACTGGCAGAAAGAAAAACAAATCCCAGAACCAATTATACTCCGAAATATTACATGCCCCCTTCCTGTGCAGCGCACAGGAAGGTAGAGAAAACATAATGATCCGCATCTCACCAAAGTTCCACCGCTGGTGGAAATATCCCGGACTATACAAGCTGTAATATGTTTGGGGGGCCGGGCTCAATCCCCGGGCTTGTTTTGGCGTCTTGGAGACCCTCCCGCTCCCATCGGTTACGACCACGGGACAAAAAAAACAAGTGGTAAGTTGCACACAAGGGTGCAATGGGTTACATAGTATACATAATCAATAAAGCAATAATAATTGAAATGATTGGAAAGAGGAATTCCGTATACATAAACGAATGAAAACTAAATGTAACATAATTGAATAAAAAAGTTGGATATTTCATGAAAGATTAAACGTGGAATGTTGATTTTGTGACAATTTCTGTGAAGGTTTTGAATGGATTTATATTCATTCATCTATTGTGAAGCAAGAATGAAGATGATTTGTGTGGTTTTTATGGTTGGATGTGATACAGGAAGACATTGCTTGTGTAAGTAATAAAACAATGATGTAAGGTAGTGAACTTATTTACCTACATGTATATACACATATCCATATCTAGATTCATATCCATGTCCACATCCATATCCATATACATATGCATATCCATATCCATATCCATATCGATATCCATATCCATATCCATATCCATATCCATATCCATATCCATATCCATATCCATATCTATATCTATATCCATATCTATATCTGTATCTATATCTATATCTATATCTATATCTGTATCTATCTCCATATATCTATATCTATATCTATATCTATATCTATATCTATATCCATATCTATATCTGTATCTATATCTATATCTATATCTATATCTGTATCTGTATCTGTATCTGAATCTGTATCTGTATCTGTATCTGTATCTGTATCTGTGTCTATATCTGTATCTGTATCTATATCTGTATTTGTATCTGTATCTGTATCTGCATCTGTATCTGTATCTGTATCTATATCTGTATCTGTATCTGTATCTGTATCTGTATCTGTATCTGTATCTGTATCTGTATCTGTATCTGTATCTATATCTGTATCTGTATCTGTATCTGTATCTGTATCTGCATCTGCATCTGTATCTGTATCTGTATCTTTATCTGTATCTGTATCT
>SZWC01000949.1:1523-29931 GCA_023375785.1 Penium margaritaceum
TGGGGGGAGGTAACGCCGGCAAAGCCTAGTGGCGATTGCCAGCCTTACCTCTGACCCTACTGCAGTCGACACATCTCTCCCCTAGCGCAGCCTGTGGCCTACTGCCACGCGTTGACCGGGATCAGTGGAACTCGGGTGTCCGTGAGGGAGATCGTCTCCCTCCTGTACCTCTCTTATTCCCCCGTCCACAGCAACCTCCACCGCCCCGCCCCGTCCTACGTGTCCACAGCCAGGGAGCTCTGGTCGTGATACGCGTCCGGACTCTGGGCCCCCGATCCGCGCGAAACCCGGATGCAGGCGTTTTTCAGGCCTGCTTCTCTGTCTGCAAATTTGAAAAGTGGTGCGGTCTCACACGTGCACGCGGATCTGTGAAGGTGCCTTCACTGTGAATGCGGTGCAACAACAAAAAAAAAACCGTTCCCCTCTACGAAAGATGCGGCGCAAGCCTACTCTAGCGAGAAACCCCAGTGAACCCCATACTTGCTGTCTTCAGGTTCTAACGACCGTCCAGATCCGCGGGAGATCACCTTGCGTCGACGATCGGAGCACGGAAAGGAGGGATCGCCGCAGGAGAGTGGCAGAACGTTGAGGGGCTGAAAGGAATTGTACAAGAGGATGGGAGACGCGCCGGTTAAATCCAGTGCAGTTCCATGTAATCCTACATGGAACTGTGCAGAGATACAACTGGAACGAAGAAAATATTCAGTCGGCCAGAGATTTTTCTTGAACTGCGCCGTCACTTTCGACGTGCGCGTTTGGCGGCCGACAAGCGACGATATCCAGGGAGCTTCGCTCGATGTTCTTAAAAGCGATCTCGCCATCGGACGGCGAAGAACCGCAAAGTTCCTGCGAAAGCTCAATTCTGGAAATGAGAATGGGGAAGTTATCCGCGTTGAAAGTCCGCGTTGAAAAAGTGTCGGCTGAGTACGTGGCAAAAAGTCGAGATAGCCTGCTCCTCGCACCTCTCTCCTTGTCGGTAGCTGGAACGTGCTCGGACACAGGGCTGGGAAAGAGTGCATATACAGTTTTGTGGTTTGGATAACGCCAAAGTAATGATCCGCCCCATTTATCTGTGGTTGTCTCGCAATGCAACGTAGGGGCCGAAAGATTTCCATAAATAGCCCCGTTTTTCCCTTTTTTATGTTAAGTAGCCCTGCTTCCAAAGTTTTGATTCCCATAAGCCACTCGTTCTGTTGCCGCAACTGTGAGTGCCCCTAAGGGTATTTTTTAGCGGTTGGATTGTCCATTCCGTAATTCAATAATTTTATCTCTTAATAAAATTCTGTCTTCCCTAAATCTTCGATGACGTCTTGTCCACGTGGTCGTTTCATGTGTGGAAACGAATGGAACCCTGTTGTAAGCGTTGCATTGTCACGAAGACGGGGATGACACGTCATCCTAACCCATTTTGCTCAATCGACAACGCATGTCACTGATCGGGCATGGCCATCAACGTGGACATGGCATTATTTATTTACGTCCTACATACTGGTTCTTTTTCTATTCAACTCGTGCATACATCAGCTTTATGTTGATGCTTGCGCGGATATAGCAGCTAGTACACCCTTTGAATAAACTGGCCAGATAATCCTTGCTTAGTTCAGCACTCACGAAATTCAGCATTCAACAATGTTTTGTGTGTGCCATGTCGGTGTTGCGAGCTCATGACGGTCATGAACACGCCTGATTTTGTGATGATGTTTGACATTCTTTTATGATGTTTGTCATTTTATTGCCGTGTTTTGGTGGTCAATAAAGCCTTCAACATTCGGTGTAGCCAAACCGCAGTCCCCCTTCTTGCTTACTTCTCTAAAAAACGACTGAATGTGCAATGAACAGGAGATCGCGTGAATGAATTCAGTAAAATTCATGTCGAGAATCACATTTTCTTCAATCTGTCGGCTGTTTCTGCACAGTCCTCCCCGCATGGAGACCCCGCACACTCCCGGCTGAGACTCACGTGTGCCACCACCTGAGGCACCTCTTCCCCTTTGCACCATTGCCCCTAACCTGCATGTGCATCACGTTTGTGGATGCTACTGCACCAGCTGAGGTACCCTGGTGCAGATATGCGGTTAACGTTGAGCCGAATGCGTCACTGGCTTCACCTTTGGGGATTTCCTCGTAGTTACTGAGTTGGATGGAAATGACGGAGGGATTAACACTCTCGATCTCCTCCATTTGGTTGTGGCAGAATATCTTGCGTCCAAAGTCTTTGTACTACTCTTCCGAGTACTGTAGTACAAAACAAAATCAACTGGGAATTGAACAAGTTGCGCCGAGGCCCAACAGGCGTCGCCGGATGTCTATTGCGATCGCTGCTCCTGGCTTTGGGAAAGGGTTGTGCAGCTTTTCTCGCAATTTCGTGACAAGCGCTATGCCTTGCTCCTCCTATCGAGTGTCAAGGTGCTTCCAAGCCACATAGGGACGGGGGTCGCTAGTGCGAGGGCCGGCCGAATATGCACCCTTTCCTCCAAAGTGGTACTCACATGGGGTACAAGAGTGGGTGTCAGGGAGCACGTGGCGTAGTGTATTGAATGTCCCAAGAAGGAATTGCGTGTTTGTAGTGTTTGGAGCCAAGCGTAAACAGTATGCTTCCAGTCCATGCTCAGTGGGACATTCTAAAAACAGGTCCTTCTATGTAAGGAAGTCCCTGGTTCCCCGCTGCAGTGGGAATTGATCCTTAGACCCCATGCCAAGCTATACCAGATCCTATTTGGGAGGCTGTGGGATACCTAGTGGGTTTGCTTGGGCGTCCCACAACCTTAATGCGACCCAAAACGGGAATCGTCCCCTGTATGCCTACTTGGATGTTCGAGGCAATCCCTTTGAGCATGGTTGACACGCCCAAGGCCTCTACATTACTGCCAACGGCCTCAAACGTCACTGTTGATCGGACGCGTCTAACAGGCCATCCGACTTTTTTACCTCCACACGGCTGTCGCATCCGCCTTAGGCCTTTTCCAGTGCCTATGACCCTAAGAGACGAGCTATGAGTAATTTGTGATTCATTTCAGGTCAAACGGTCAACCCTGGCCCACTCTAGATCCGAAACGCCATGGCTATGTGCTCTTGAAAACCTACAAGTCCCCTATTAAGATACCCAGCTGCTCAGAGATTTCCATGTTAGACATTTTTGGCTAGTTCATCCAGTTTGACTTGCACGACAAATTAAAAAGACTATGAAATCATTTCTAAAAGACATTTGTCGAATTCAGGGGACCACCTATGGATTTTAGGTTCAAGTGTTCAGGGCTCCTAGTTTTCTGGTTCTTTCACTTTGTAGTTTTTGCACTCTACAGAAAAACATGAACGAGAAGACCCACGAGTTTGAACTTTGTAGTTTGCATTGAGGTGTTTGGAAAGTCAAACATGCGAGTTCGCACATCGATCTTTGGAAAGTCAAACCTACAAGTGGCGATGGAATAGTGTTGCAAGTGTGCAGATCGCGTATCTTGGTTTGCCAAACATCGCATAAACAGTTGTGCCACTTCGGAATTGGCAAACGTTATGAGGTCTAAGTGCTCGTCAACCACTTCATGACGTCGAAATAATGGGACGCGAAAAATGTGCACCAGCCCATACGTCGAACTCAAGAGACAACCAAGTTAGTGCTGGTTGAATTAAACAGAATACTTAATGTATCAAACCCTGGTCAAATTTAAGGAACACTAAATTAAAAGAAAACTTGACGTTGAGTTCAACGAGCAGTAGGGTAGTTGTTCTCCCTTACGGGCGAGGCTCGCTAATTGAGCATCACCAGTATGCACCACAAGAATCAAGGGCAAATCCCTCATGCACTCTTCAATTGAGGGCTTTGGAACTGGGACAGTCCCAAGTCGTGTGTATAGAGATTCCTCCTTATTCTTGAAGACGTGACCATCGAGCAATGCCAATCAAATGGCAAACATTCGTCCTCGTCCTTAGGCTGGTATGTTACGTACATAGTCCACTCAACATGCTTACATATTGATGTTGAACAAGTTAGTATTTTGTGTTGATGAGACGTAGTGACTTCTGACACCCAACCTAGTATTCACGTGGGACGTTCGAGTAGTTGATCAACCGTGGCTTTTGGCGTTCGAGTAACGTCCAAAGCTGTTTGAGTAGTTGATCAGCCGTGGCTTTTGACGTTTGATCCCAGAAGTACTGTCCACTTACGTTGTCATGTTGAAGTGTTCAACGGAATTATAGCCTTCACAGGAATTAGCAAGCTAGGACCTTCGGTAAACCTGATGAGATTGAAAATTTTGTCCCAACTTTGGTGTTGTGCAACGGCTAGCAACCATTGGGGAAAAGCTCACTCGCCAATTTGTTTGGGTTGGCATATGCGCATGTCATTTATACCAATTCCAGGTTTATGGTTATGCTCATCCACTCTTCTAGTTACTTCTTGATCTTAAACCTTATCCATTGTTTCTTATCAATCCTCCTTGTATGTTCAGCAAACCAGCCCAAAATCACTCTTCTGGCTGTAGTTGTAAAAAAAGTCATCTGAATACAAACCAATTGAACACATGCATACAGAGTCTCAAGCCGGATGCAATGTCTGCACACATTTATGGATCTAGCAATGGCCAGTGAATGTAGAATGACAAACATGTAAATCGGGCCCAAAAACCTAACCACAGAGTAAACTCTTGATAATGTAGATTAACTGCATAGTGCCCCAGCAAGCACCCGGGAGGGCTCTTTCTAGCATTTGTTAGTGGATGGGACGACCGTCTAATGGTACTTTGGTGCCAATTGGGTCCGGAAAATGGATCTGCACGAGCAGGGACACAGCAAAGTGGTCATAGCAAGCAGTGCAAACATACAGGGATAGCTAAGACACAACACTCCCTTCATCACCCGATGGTATGCTTGTCCATACAAGTGTACATTTGACATACGTTTGCAACATGATGTTCAAAATTCAATACACACATCCCCTACTCTTTTCCACCCTCTCGTAGGGGGTGAAGCCCCAAGGAAGAAATGGTAACCATGAACTTTTCACACGCCAGTGCCTTGGTCCGGAGGCCAGCCCGTTGCATGTCCACAGTGTCCAAGATGACGGTGATCACCTGTGGTGCACAAGATCATGTGTAAGATTATGCTTAGTACCAATGTGCGTGCGTGGAATACACGAAGTTTATCTGCGATGGCAAGAGTACTATGGTAATCACAATGCATAGCAATGCAATACATAGACTCATGCGACTATTAAAACAGACGTTGCAGCAACACGACATGAACAACACCAATCCTTAGTGCCACATACTCAGCCTCAGATGAGCTACGTACAATACAGCCATGCATGCCATGGCACCACGACACAACTGTGCCATCCAACAGGAACACATAACCTGTCCGAATGCGCTCATCAGGAGGTTGTGTGAACTCCACCAAGGAGGTCATTTTAATGCTCTCCTACAACACGGACGTAAGGTGCCTGATGGAGCAAGAGTGACCACCATCAATGGTCACGTACGATCTCCATCCCAAAGAAAACATCTACAGGATCAAGGTCGTTCATCTTGTAGGCAGCCTGAAGCAGTACCTTGGCCTCCGAGATGACGGAGGGACAAACTCGTGGTCGACAGGGTACGCTGGGTGTACCTCATCTGCCTAGACACTCAGGCAAAGGGCCTTCATAACAGGCTCGCCAATATGAACATTGTGAGTGGTGCGTTTAGACATCGAGTCAACCATCCGCTGAACCCTAGAGGTCAGCGGATGAAGACAACCACCAGGCTCCTGGTGATAGCTCGATACAGAGGTGCTCATCTCGGGTTGAGAAGCAAGTGGTTGGGCCACAACTGTAGGGGCTACAAGCTCACAGGGAAGGAGAGAGGGTGCAGTAGAATTTTGAAACGGCATTTTCTTGCATGCAGTGAAAGAAGGTGCAGGTACATGAACAGGTTTGACTGGGGATGCTGCCACTAGCACAAGATCAGATGCGCTAAAGGGAAATGGCACAAGTACGGGAACAGGTGTTCCAAAGGGAAATGGTACCGGCACGAGAGCAGGTGTGCCAGAGGGGACTGACATTGGCATGGGATCAGGCGTGCCAAAGAGAATCAATCGGATCCACAGCCAGGATGGCCAGATCATCATCAGCCAGAGACGGACCCTACCCGAGGAGGTCCAGACCGATCCATCCATAGGTCTAAAATCCTCCCATATATGTCGTAATGTTGCACAAGCACGAACATGGTAGGTGGCCAGAAAAAGAGTAGTGGATAGTAGGCGAGAGCCTCAAAGAAGAGAGCGTCTCAAGACTCGACGATGCGACAGATAGCGGGGTCTCAAAATTGCCAGGCATTTGACCGTGGGGAAACGCTGCAGAGGGCATACATGCAATCCTAAGGTGAGACCTTAGACGGCTGGTGGTCCTCAATGTACCAGGCGTAGGCTAGGAATCCCTAGACATGAGCAAGGTGGAGATCAACATGATGGCCGATCCAAAGCTCATACAGCGTGACATGGTCCGGACGAGGACCGTGCTGCTGGTGGTTCCAGAGTTACATCATGTAGGAGAAGCCCTCTAAGGCAAAGGATTCTGGAAGGTGGCATTCAGACGGCATGGCACGGACTGCATCCCCCATAGTGCGGTTCCAGTTTTTAGACACACTCTGTTATGGCATAGCTGGGAGGGATAGCTGGTGCAAAACACTATACTTAGGAAATAAGGTATCCACCTTACCTGGGAACTGGCCACCACAATCGGAGCGGAATGTATTAAAGGTGTGACGAGAATAGTAAACAGAGGCAGATTACAAGGGCGGCATCACTCATGTGGTGGAGGTTATATACCCACTACATCAAGGTGAAGTCACTAGTCTGGGTGAGAACATGTCGCCCCCGATCTGAAAAACAATTGACGAGGAGGGGACCAAGAAGGTCTGAGTGGACAAACAAAAGCGGACACAATCCCTGTTGAGCCAAGGTAAGTACAATGACTTGTTTTAGAGAAGAGTGGACACATGCCTATTGGTTATCTTCATGTAACTTGTCAAGAGAAAACCGAGATCCCTCCATGTGGAAATCATGGTCAAATGCCTTTTGCCGCCATAGCCGAGCAAACATCCATACTGCTTTGATGCTAATGGTGAACCGAGGGGTACGGGGACTGGCAGTCGCACGCTGAGCCCTTGGAATTTACCTCCCAAAACCCTCAACCCCTTGGCATTTGGGCCGACCTTTGAGATACCGCATGATCCTTTCCTAGCAGCAAGGCTGCTTATAGTGACCGAGGCTCTCGCAAGCTACTTTCCCGGTGGTGTTTATATCCAGGTGCACTGCAGATGACTTATGTGACCAAATGAACATGCGTATGAAAATTCTTGGAATGCAAGGAGCTTTGGGCAATGAATGAATCCTTCAACTTTTTGGAACTTAGGACAAGATGCACATGTTGCGTATATATTTGACATGCCAAAAAGAACTACTGGGCTTCCTTGTGTACCAGTCCCAATGTACCGCCCGAGAGCCTCTCGGGACTCCAAAGCCTACTTCAAGGTGCAATGGCGTAATCAATACATTGAACACACAGTACACATTACCAGATTTCTAATGCATGTATGAGTACCCTGATCCTTTGAGAAATGACTAGGATAAGACCATTGGTGTGCCCCATGCATGGCTCTTGCCAGCAGCACCACTAGCAAGGATTAACGTTGTCCGAAGCACCCTGGCTTGCAAATGTGCATCCAGCCGCTACCCCAAAGTTCCCATAGCCTCCAATGAACCTTGCCTCGTTAACTACATGTCCATTTAGGAGTGCCTTGGCTTGAATGGACATGAAATTCACTTTACCGTGCTTGAGGTCAAACCGGTGCACCTCCTACTTTTTGGAGGTGAGCCCGCCACCTTTGTACGGTCGTATCCTTCTTGTCCCAACACTGAATTACCCGTTTTTAGGTTGATTTTCCATGGTGCTTTCACAAAAATGTCATGGTGATATGAAAAAAAACCTCGAGGTTCAACACTTCAACACAATCCCCACCTTGGCGTAAGGAAGAGGTTCATGGTTCATGATGGTGATGTCATTCAGTATTCGATAGCACACACAAGCATTAATTCATCTTCTTCCCTTTTTTTTCAGAATCAATAGGAAGGCATAGGATGATGTGGATATGCAGATGAATCCCTATTCAAATGTCTCTACCTGTCACTTCAAATCCGTCACCTCACGATTGCTCATTGAATAAGCACCCTTGATGGTCAGCCAATTCCTTACCTTTGATTTGATCTGACTAAAATGGTCTCATGCAAAGGGGATTTCCTACAAGGCATTTACCTGGAAATAAATTATGTGAAATCCATAAAAATCTAAGCAAAGTCCTCATGTACCATTGCGACATTCATTGAGGCTGCTACCAATATCGCTAATGAGGCTGATTAGTCAGGGGTCGCATTCTCAATCTCCTCACCAGGTTCAACGCGGATGAACAAAGCCTGTCCTCAATGTCTCTGGCATGATGTTGGCTACGTCCAAGTATATCAACTACATTCATTAATCTCATGTTGCTTTTGTTGTAACATCGATCACTGCTTATTCTGTTGCTCTTTGAGCGGCTTCCCGTACCCTTTGCTACATTGTATG
The DNA here is from genome assembly GCA_023375785.1 of Penium margaritaceum. Lineage (NCBI taxonomy): Eukaryota > Viridiplantae > Streptophyta > Zygnematophyceae > Desmidiales > Peniaceae > Penium > Penium margaritaceum. Next base: position 10,114 of record SZWC01000949.1, read on the forward strand.
CTGCTCAATCAGTGACCCCACAATCAATAGGTTGACTACAGCTGGTCAAGTCAGCCTTTCAATTATGGAAATGAAGGAAAAACTGCCGGAGAAAGTTATTGGCTGCTCATGGGACAAGTACTCTACATCACCTCGCCAAAACTTAACAACGTGGCTCGTGACATCAACACTGACAGAGACAGAATCCGACAACAACGAACACTCGGACTGAACAGGAACAAGAAAACCTTGGACTAATTCTCCGAGACATCTAGTTCAAATTTTTAGCACACCAGACTTAACCTAACGGTCAAAAGTCAACGGCTCATACCAAAACCGTTGAGACACTAAGTAATCATGTCAGTAACGCATCCGGCTAGCGTCAAGAAGCCGTTGTACCTCTTTTGTCTTGTTCTGCTTGTATATCCGGAGGATGTTCATTTCATCCCAGTAAACCCATAACAGTCTTCTTATCTCTTTGCCTTTGGTTCCGCAGCCTCACCGCCGTGTCTGTGCTCTGCTTGTCACTTGTTCATCTCTCCTTCACCATCTAATCTTGTCTCTCCTCTTTGCACCTCCTCGCTCTGTCACTCTCGCTTCTCTGTATACACTCGCTCACATCAACAAGTACTTTGCCTCGGCATCTGTATTCTCTTGCCATATCGGTGTCTACCTCAACGCTCCTCCTTAGCTCCCACAACACCTTCAGTGATGTTTCTGGCTAACTCTGTGCATCATCTTGTAACTCTCCGCTTCTGTTTTTGTCCTTCCACAAAATCACACTCTCTGCTGCTTCTGCCTAATTTTGTCCTCCCTTCTCTACTCTCTCCATTGTTTTGACATGGTATCAGAGCATCAGGTAACCTCACCTGGTTCCTCCTAACCAATTCATCATTGCATTGCCCCTATCACCGCCTTCCACTGATAGCACCTCCTCCGTCATCATCTTCCACCACTTCCACTACCTCCAAATCCCTTTCCGTCCAATCATCTGCATGTGGTGATTCTTGTCCTCTGATCCTTGATGCATCCGCTAGCCTGCGCCTCCTCTGTTCCATCCACAACTGACGTCAGTAGCATTGTCTTGTCTGCTCCTCAAGCCTCAGCGGCTCTCATTGCTCTGACAGAGCCCTGCATCCAATCACACGCCCGTGGCAATGTTTGATACTCCCTTTCTCGTGAAATGATGTTACCATATGAGATTTTGACATGCTCTTGGCAAAGGACGGCTCGAGAGCTCTCGAGAGCTCTCGACAACTCAAGAGCTCTCAAGAGCTCTCGAGCCGTCCTTTTGCCACCAACTTTGTCGAAACTTTCTTCTGTGTTTCTGTACGTTAACACCTTTCCTGCAGATTATAGACTCCTGCTTCCTCCTTGCTACTTCAGAAAAATCCAGTGTCCGAGTCGCACGATCACCTCCTCATCTCTGCCTCTACCTCTTGCTGCACTTTCTATATCCTTTTCTCCTTCAACTGTCATCACCGTTGCATTCTGCCCCATCTGCTCCATCTGCATCATCATTGTCTCTTGCCGACCTCGCCTCCTCCACTCTCTATCAACCTCTCGAGCCGCCCTCTCGTGCCGTCGCCTCTCCTTGTCCTTAGTAGTAGCAGAACGACGGTCAAAGTCAGATATCGGACATCACCAGTCTTCCTGCTTGTCGGTCTCGGGCCAACTTGTGAAACAAGCCAACACTCTCCTGACATAAGCAAACGTCTCTGCCTCTCTTGCGCCACCTTTGCACAAGGACTCCTCTCGAAGTCAGGACAGCAGCCACCTCCAGTCTTCCATCTCGTCTGGTCTGAGAAAACTGGAGGCACAAGCTTTGTTACTCTCCTGACTTCAGAGGAACTCCTTCTCCCCTCAACTCTCCTTCTACTGCTCACCTTCACCACATCCGCTTCATCAACCTTTTACACTAGCTTTTCCTTCTCCACATCTGCCACTCCTCTTCTTCATCAGCATCAGTCCTCTCCTCATATGCAGCCGCCTACCTCTTCATCAAGCCTCATCAGCGTCATCTACCTTGTCTTCTTAATCATCCTCATCATCATTCCGTAGACACGTAATTTCACCCCTGCGTCCAGTTCCTCGTCATCCATACGCCGCTTTTCCTATCATCATCATCTTTGTTTGGAACTTAGATCCACCCAGTCAAACCACCAATCTTGCGGTGACCTGCACCCACACTGAATCTCTTCAGTAGTACACGCGGTTTGTCCCTGTATACATATTCCATCATCAGTCATCCTCCTCCATTTTCCTCAGTATCATTAGCATCTGTTGCCAGAACAAGGACCTCCATGTGCCAGCTGTCAATCTCGCAACGGCCTTCACCCACGCCGGCAGCAGGTCTCTCGTGGCACGTCGGCTCTTGCCTTCTCCTTGCCGCAACTCTACCCATCTATCAATCAGCGCATGTGATTTTTCCCCTACGTCTACTTTATCAAGGAATCCTTATCAATCTGCCACCCATCAGCCATCGTTTTTTTCTACTCGGCAACCAGATCCGCCTGGTCAAACCGCCAACTTTGCGGCAACCTGCGTCCATGCCAAACCTTTCTGCAGCACACGCGGTTTGCTCCTACGCCCAAACTCCACCATCAGTCATCCTCCTCCGCCAACATCATTGTCATCAATTTGACTGCCACCATACTCCCTCTCTCTTTCTGACACCTGAATCTGCTTAAGCTCTCTACTTCCAGCACATCGTTCACTTCTCGAATCTCACAACTGGAATTGACATTGTGACAAACTCTCAGGACGCAAAGAGGTAGCTGTAGAAGAGCTACCATTTTTGAGTTGTGCAGTGGCAAGACCTTCCTTGCAACAAAATTATCTCCAGCCTCCACTCTTAGCAATGGGAAATCCATGGACCTTCGGCCCCTTTCTGGCCGAAGATGGACGAAACATCCTCATCTGGACTCAAAACGTCTGGTCCACTGGCAAACTGGTCTCCATTCAAGGGTACAGTTTCTCTGACCTCTTTAAGAGAAGTTATGAGCATCTCAAGGCTGCTCAAGTAACTCCTCCGGGTCTGACCGTAGCAACCCACTCGCCATGGGACCAACTCAAAACCATCATGCACCCCACCTACCACAATCTTGTGGATGAAGCGTCCATTGTACCAGACCTCCAGCACAAGCTACAACAAGTAGCTTGGGAGAGGAAACACATCTCCTCAACCACTCTCCTTGTAACTGTATTTCCATCTCTCCGTATGGAAAAGCTGTACTACAGACCTCCAGGACATAATCCTGCACAACCCATGGGAGGACATACCAACGTGGAATCCTAGCAGCGAAAGGCGTACACACGACTGAAACATATCTCCTTCATGGGCTTGCCATTACCAACGGACTCTATGAGTCTGCAAAATGCTTTGGTAAGGTCTGCAACATAAGCGAGCTGGAAGGAAAGTACGCTTTCAATAGGGACATAAGGCAAGGATGTAAGGACCTCCTAGAATGTGACCTTCACCCCTTGCTTGAAAGGAAACCAAGCTACATTCCGAACATGTGAAGGAACCTGATCGAACAGCGTGGAGGATACATGCCCCCTCACCAAAACTACCTCTATCAACAGCGAGTCACAATGATCGTCCCTTTGGCTCGCTTTGCAAGGTAATCAGCTCCGGTTGTACAACGCATTACCGTGTAGAATTCAAGGAGGGTGCCAGAGATAGAATCCAACAACAACAAACACTTGGACTGAACAGGAACAAGAGGACAACAGGAAAACCTTTGACTATTTCTCCGAGACATCTAGTTCAAGTTCTAAGCACACCAAACTCAACCTAATGGTCAAAAGCCAATGGCTCATGCCAAAACCGTTGAGATAATAGTCGAACATACTCACGACGTGTCTGGCTAGCGTCAAGATGCCATTGTACCTCTTTTTTCAGTTTCTACTTGTAAATACGGAGGATATTTATTCCCTCCCAGTTAACCTAGAACAGTCTCCTCGTCCTGTCTGCCCTTGGTTCCAGGGCCTCACCGCCACATCTGCGCTTTGCTCGTCACTCTCTCATCACTCCTTCACCATCCAGTATTGTCTCGCCTATTCGCATTTCCTCGCTCTGTCACTCTTGCTTCTCTACTTAAATTCGCTCATCTTAGCAAGAACTTTGCCTCCACATCTACATTCTCTCGTCCTACTGGTGTCTACCTCAGCACTCCTCCCTAAACCACACAACACCTTCAGTTTTATCTCTGCCTAACTATGCACATCACCTTGTAACTCTCTGCTTCTGTTACTATTATTCCACGAATCCACACTCTCCACTACTTCTACCTAATTTGTTCCTCCCTTCTCTGGTATCTCCATTATTTTGACAAACACATGTTTCATCTTCCATTGATAGTTATGTATAAAAGCCCCTGATTTTCTCCTCGACAATGTCTCTCAAACAATCTCATTTCTGAATAAAATACAAGAAGCTCCTCCATTGAGTAACGCCTACACTGTCCAAAGGCTTGCACAATCCCTCGGTTTCCCATTAGCAGTGTCACCGACTGGTCTTCCTCGTACCCTTTGTCAAAATGTGCAATTTTGAAACCCTCATCTTTGATAATGTGAGAATTTTAGATGGACAACCGGTCAGTATAGATACTTCCCACTAGACAGGTGCCTCGCAGTCTTCTCCTACGCTCTGACATTTTCCGACTCCTCCGACTTGTTGTGCCGTTCCTCTCTCCTTTTCCTTGCTGTTGTTAAGGGCTATAACAACATGAATTGTGTCTAAGATTTTTGCATGTCTAATACAACAGCTCATTTTCTGTTAGATAGCGGTGAATTTAAGAAATGGCTCCGTAAGACACCATGAGAAGAATAACGGCCATGGAGTTACCAGCCATTGGATCCAAATGTTGTAGTCAGCAATGCCAATCCTTTGAGCTCCTGTGATTATTCATGAAAAGTTCTTCCTAGATGCTAATGTGATGGCTCAGTGGATATCGGACTCCTGGCTAGATTCAAAAACATCTTTTGAGGTAATTCTTTTTTGGCTTTCTTCAACTAACCGGGCTTGAACTATGGCAGGGTCCAGAGGGCCCCTCACTTTGAATTGCCCTCCAAAAGTCAAATCATGCCTTGGCCGAGTCCTCCACTTTACCCGTCACGCCATCTCTTTGCTTGAGGTCAAATTTCCGAAATCGAGCAGCCAGATCAACGGTTCTCGTCCGTCGCTTGTATTGGCGGACGAGCAGTGTTTCCACATTCAGGCCTCGCTACTGGCCCACGACGAGCAGCATGCACACTTTGATTTCTAGACCAGATAATTGCAAAGGCCGGATGTGAACTTGTCCCGCTACTTTCGATGGCACCCGTCCGAATAATGGACCGGTCGCAAGGGAGCGGGAACTTAATTATGGACCGGTCCCATTTTTTTTCATAACTTTTTTATTTTTGTATTTAGCCAGGAGAAGGGTATGTTGCTATGGTTATTATAGTGGAAAAATAGTTGTTTTTTTAGGATGTTGCTACTTGAAAATGATTTCGCAAAACGTTTTGCGTGAACTTTATCAAGCTTGCCTACTGTAGAAGCCATTGCAACTTGTACCGTTTATCAGACGTCTTGCTCCAAATTTCAGATATGCACAAGGTGGGAATGTGAAAAAAGTGTCCCAGCCATCAGATGGGGTCAAGGAAACTTGCCATGTTAAAGAGCTTCACTCAAGAAGTACACCTGTGGTCAACGATGCAATACCTTGGTTGTGAGCTGTTGATAGGGCTCCGCCAATCACCTACTGTCCGCGGATGTCCATTAGAGAAGAATACCAACATTAAGCCATGTCCTGTAAAAGCAAAGCCGCATTTTCCTTCTATCAGAGTTTACTATAATAGCAGTAAATGAAACCTCAGAAATCATCAACGGCATTTGATATGTAAGTCCTTTCAAAGCTTTTCAGGATCAAACTACTTTGGAAGTGCCAGTTGATCCCAAGATTCATTCCATAGCTGGATATTCCTCTCGGTGGTCACCGCTTCCCACGCTCCCAAGTTGTGGAGACCTTCCATCATTGCATTCAGTTGTTGGATTATATGGTCATTAGGTATCTCAAGGGCTAACAAATCGTGGTACTCATTGTTATTGATCTACACGTTTTGGCTTGTGCTTCATACTGTCGCTCCAAGTGTTCTTTTGGTAGTCAGTGGCAGTGGTAAGGTATTTGACAAGCCCGACGGACTTGACACCTGAGTGGTTGACGGAGTTGTTTTTCCCATGCCATTTTTCTTGTAGCCACCCATGCCTTGTATCCCTATTGCATGAGGATTCTTGTACATCGCAACTTCTTATCCCTCTATTTTTGAAATCCCCATCGGGTATGTCATTGTTAATGGTCTGCACTGGTTGTGTTCACCATTGTTTCCTGTATATGTGCAAACTTTATGACGTTGGAGATACATCAAAGACACGTGTGAGGTTCTCATGTAGGAGTGATTGACTGCTGAAACCTTGAGCATAGCTATCCCCTGATACCAAGTGTTACACGGGTGGATTGTAAGTGGATATGCAAATAGAAGGTAGTAGAGTAATCCGGAGTTTGAAAGGGACACTTCTGTAATGTTGAAGTAGGAGGAAGTTTACGTTAGTTACAAGTGAAGATGTTGAGAATTATTAAGAAACAGAAACTTGGTGGTACAAAGTGAGTTTTCCTCTATGATCTCCGTAGAACATTGGTTTTGTTCCAAAAAAATGATTGTTGGATTTCTCTTGCACATCGACATAGGACAGAAGGTGTATGCCATACCTTCAGCACAATCAAAATCCAGCCGTATGATGTTTTAAGAGTGTGAAGTACAACACTGATGTACCGTGTCACGATCCTCTCAAGTCCTCAGGCTTATTCACATTATGAACATGATCTGATGAGAAATGTCATCCCTCAAGACCCATTTTGACAAGTCGTTTCACATAAACATCTTGTTACGACACGTTGGTTATTAGCTTATCACAATGTTGATTATGACTCGTTGCATGGTCAGTCGGACCATCGAGATGTGGGTGCTAAAACGCCTTTACAGAAGAATGATTGGTTTATAGGTTGTCTCCATGCCCATTGACTCTGGGCTTTATCTCTATACCATGTTGAATCCAAACTATACCATTGTTGATTTGTGTAAAACCACGAGATTGCCTTCATACCATGGAAATCTAATAATGGAGAATGAGTGCATTGAAGCATTTTTTGTGATTCAATGTCCATTACATGTTCACTCGTCGATTCAATATAGACTCAAGGTATTGTGTTCAAAATTTGTTTACTTTTGACGTTCGGTTTATTTCTTGGAAAGCAACTTTTGCAGTCTTTACTGCACTCATGTATAGAAGAGCCCCCGCTCCTCTATAGCATATTCACAACCAACTTGAAGATTGTCCTTTGCAAGGCCGTATTGTTTGTCCCAGTCTTTTAAACCCTTTTTTTTTAAGAAATCGTATATTTTCTAATCACTGGTACCAGTCAGATACCACAATCCATGTCCATCACTCGGTCAGTGATGGATACAAATCATGGAAATTCCATCACTCACTGAGTGAAGGGATATCAGTGGTTGTATCACTGAGTGTTTTCAAGGATCTCATCCTTGACACGTTCAACCATGGACCGACGCTCTCCTCAACCATGACTAATGATGCACATAACCTTCAACGCGTACTGGTGCATCAAGGTACATGACTTCAAACCAGCAAAACTCGAAGGCATATTGTGCCTTTTTGGAAATTACTATGGGACTCTACAAATAAACACAGTGTAGAAGCACTGTGATCTCAGCCCTCTTGAATCAAAGTTGGCATGCTGACATAGTTTTTGTGTTCAAAATGTCATGACATAGCCATGACACGAGCTCATGACTATGATCATGCTTGCTTTCTAACATGGAGCGTAATAAGATGTGCGAATGTTGTAGCGGACGTCTCTCCCCCCAAACGACATGTTGGGTTAAGTGGTTTTGCCATTATTTATCAAATAAAATAAAATGATATCATTAGTTTGATCAAACATCACAAAGTCGTGATCATTTTTCCATTGAACTTGCATACAACTTGATTTTGTGATTGACGCATCAACCGTTAGTGGAGAAGTTTCTTGTGCATGTCTTGCACATTTCTCATGCATTGAGTGTCTAATTTCACATGACTCGTCGATGATGGTATGAATTGCATGCCTCGGTCTATTCAAAAGAGTTTTGCTTTCAGCACTTGGTCATGGGTGTTGATATCTCGTGGTCATGTAGGCCATGCATGTCTTGGAACTGGTGCTCAACCAACTTCAATTTCCCATCTATGGACACAAATAATTCCATCCATCGTTATATGTTAGATCTGAGGAAATCGTCCTCGTAACACTTGTGATTCATCCGTGAAAGTTTTTGTCGCACTTCTTTCATAAGTATTTTTCCATACGGCTATTGGTAGAGGCAAAATTGAATCGTTTTTGTTGTGCCATTGAGGCATACCTCTTATAACCACAGCCATATGTGGTTGTTTTGAGGTACACGTGTCGGTTCTTTCTTTACATATTTTGACAATATGACTATCCTTGAGTTTGTTGGGACGTCTCTCAAATTTCACATTACATGTTTTTGGCACTTCATATAACACTCTTGGCGTACTTGCCAGCAGAACCATCCCAACTATAGATCGTAAACTTTTTGTAGGTGGTTTGCTACAGTAAATCTAGCTATAAAAGGGTGCAATAAATACCCATGTTATTGATGCAATCGGCACATATGACATGTTCCGTATCATCGTCGCTGACATGACAAGTTTTTCCGGACTAGTCCATGTCCATGGTGCTTTTGGCACTCGCATCAATGGTACATTTGATACCCATGCCAGAAGTGCAACCCGCAGCTTTTGTGAATCATACAATTGTTGTTTTGACAACAGCGCGTTCAACGCGCTTGCCAATCGTGCATTCAACACTCATGGTACTGGTACGTTTAGTACTTGCGTGAATGCTATTATTGCATTTCCCATGTCAGTCATATTTTAAGTGCAACCGACACTTGTCAGTTCTGTGCGATTGGTCCTTGTATGTGGATTTCCACCATCACGTGTGTGTTGAGTACAACCGGCACTCATATTCTCTTTCAGTCAAAGTACAAGAACAAATGACTCACCTAGCATCCTTGGTGCAGTCGGTACCCACGTGGATACGCAATCGGTATTATCTTTGGCAATAGATCACGAGCAGCGTATTTTATACTAGCATCACTAATGTATTTGGCATCTATGACTAAAGTGGGCCGGCGCTTACTTTCAGTGCTGGATTCTACACCGGCAAGATTTATGCAAGCAGCACTAGTTTTACTGCCAGTAGTGCAATTGAAACTAGCGTTGATGATGCGGCCGACACCCATATAACCATGAAACCATACATTTGATAGTGGTTTTGTGCAGTCCACGCATTTTGCATTGTTGGGGCAAGTAGATGAGTCATCAACAGGTCACAACACGTACAGTGGTTTGATCATTATTCTTTGCGAAACAATAATTCATCTAGATTCATATCACCATTGTGGATTTACAGCCAGGTGTACGCTATAGTGGCCCTTTTGCACGCACAAAATTGTTTAGCACATGTACCACCCAAGTTGAGCCATCCTGTGCCTTTCTAACGATCATCCCTTCCGAGATTTCTCGAGAAATATTCCAATGTTTAAGGTTACTTCTATTCTTTAATGCTTCTTAACATCTAACTGGAACATTAGTTTCTTACGTAGCTCGATCTGAGCTTTTGACCTCTATTGACACTGGAAAAGCCTTGACCAACTAGGCCAAATCCCGGTTCAATCGAGGAAACCGGCCTCATCTTTAGTGCTAGTGTCACCAAGAGATTTTTTTTCAATATTCTCAATCGGTGAAAAGCTGGAGCTCGGTCTGAGCTTCAAACTGTTCTTTACGGTGCTTAAAATGGATGCCAATTGAATAAACTGTGCTCAAAATTATGTAGAAGCGACCGGGTCTAAAACAGGTGATATCTAAGAGAGAAGTGAAGTGTCTGACGTCCGGGTTTTCAACTTCATACTTCCTTGTCATAGGCTGCCTCGTGACCCCCAATTCTACTCTCTCATGTCTTCACGGGCAGGAGAATGTCTAAATCTTGTTTAACATGTCTAGGGCCATGCCCTCCGACGAGGGTAGAAGGAGGGAGGAAACTTCCTCTCCTCCTCTTCCTTGGGCTCTTGGCCCTTGTGAGTGGGGGGAGAGGGAGGTCCCCTCCTCGTCCCTCCCTTGGATTGTCGGTCCTCATGAGAGGAGAGAGAGGAGGAACATCTATTTGCCTCACCCTTCGGCTATAGGCTCTCGTTAAGGGGGGGGTGAGATGGGAAGTTTCAAAAGAAGTAGGAGAGCAAGTTGAGTGACGATAGAAGCTAGCAAAAGCATCGGAGAGTGCACAAGTACGGCAGCGTAATGAGAGCGAAGAGATGAGTATAGAACCATGGAGTTAGCCAGAAATGAGGTAAGGAGGCAAGGAGAAGTCAAGGGAGAGCATCAGGGTGAAGAGTAGACAAGAGTGCAGTGAGAGAAAGTTTATACGGGAGGGAACGCCTTGGTGTGTTGAGTAGGACAGAGCGGAGGAGCAAGAGTGATGGATGGAAGGGACGAAAGAGTGAGAGCTGGTATTGGATGGCAAAGGATAGGCGAGCAAGGAAAGACAGAGCAGAGTGACGGCCGCGAGGACCGCAGAACCAAAGGAGAATAGAATGAATAGAACTGTTATAGGTCAACTCGAGAGAATGAACATCCTCAACAACGTGCAGTAAACCAGGACAACAGTGTAATACAACGGCTTCTTTCCGCTAGCCGGACGTGTTACGATGTGGTCGTAGTTATCATGGAGCGGCTCTCCTTTGGGCTATTGGTCATGACTGAAAATTCGTTGGTGAGGTGGTTCGGTATGTGACTTGGACCTTATTGACAGCTGCGATTATCCGAGGGATGAGATTAGTGTTGACTTAAATATTCCAAGTGTCCTCCGAAAGTCGATAACTGGGAGAATGGGTATTGGGTTGAGGAGACCGAGGAGAACTTGTTAGGGATTGAACTACGGGAAGTTTGAAGTCTTCTTTGGTTCTGTGAAAGTTCAATTATGTATTGATGGTAGGTTGTGGAACCATCTACCGTAAAGAGCTTTGATTTCATCACTTTCAGTAGTTTACAACCTGTAATCAAAGTTCGTTTTTGAAAATGTCTTTTTTTGTATTTTAAAAGGACAAAATAACATCATGATGTTGTCAAGAAATTGTTTTTTAGTCAGAATGCCCATAAATTCCACTCAAAAGTGACTAAAAACACGAAGAAATGTACCTCATGGAGAAAACATTGTATACTGGACTGAAGATAATTATTATTGTTCATTCATTTTATCACGAACAAATTTCTCCTTGTGACCATATCATTTAATTAGTCCCCAAAAACAAAATCATAAATTATTAGGATAATTTCCTGTGCATCTAGGGGGTTGAGTAGACTTTTTTAAGATAAGAAACAACTTCACTCGGAGTCCTGCTTGGTGTGGAACAATCAATGAAGTTGGTTGGCTTCATTGATGGTTTGGCACCGAGGAGGATAACAATTGTGTTGTTTCTCATGTTTGTTCCAATGCTGTGAGTGCCAAGAGGAACCGCTGATTTATTAAGGGCGCCCGAGATAGGATCCTTGACAAATAAGATATTCCAAGGTGATACGGTGGAGAGCTCATTCCTATTGGATACAGTCTCTTAAAAGATTATGATGATGGTGATGGTGATGGTGATGGGGTGATAATACTAGGCATGTAGGAATGTAGGACGCTGCCACAATGTCAGGCCAAAGAAGTCTCTGTCACAACTGATTCTTTGAGTCTAGAGGGAAAGGTAGGGAAGCACAAAATTTCTCAAGAGGACAGGTCTACGCCTACAGCGGCTTGGTCCACCAATTAGCTCGAGCCTAACGAGTAGGGAGTAGGGTGGTGTCCGGTTCCTCTAATGTTGATAGTCCTCGTGACGCTTGGCTTCCGCCACATATGCTAGGATTGATGTACGAGAGATGTGGATGCCAGAATGAACCCACACGAGGGATGTGGGGAAGGAGGAAGAAGAGAGAAGGAGGGAGCGAGGAGGTTCCTGTCGTGTCAGAGGAGTGACGGTTTGTTCCACCTGCTAGGATGAGCCTGATGAGTACATATGGATTATAACTTCTGACAAGGAGGAGGAAGAGGAGAGTTGTAGATGATTGTTGAGGAGTCTCGATACAGGGGCCAACTTCGTGTGCAAGTTGGATAAGATGGTGGCTTGCATGCAGGTCACCGTGAAATAGATGGTTGGCAAGGTGGATTCTGATGCCGAGCGGAGAGGCGGATGATAGTAGAGCAGTGATGATGATGAATGTAGGAGTAGGGGCGAACTGCTTGTGTGAAAACTGAGGGAGAGAGGTACGGCAAGGGGAAGACGAGAGCCAACGCGCTGCAAGAAATCTGTCGTCGGCTTGGGTGTAGGTCACTACAAGATTGGCAAACGACTCGTGCAGATTCTAATACTCGCTTCATCTGCAGATCTTGCTGATGACGGGAGAGGGTTGTGGAAGAGGGTGATAACTGGTTGTAGGGACAAACCACGTGCGTTGAGGATGGGACGGCATGGGTGCAGGTTACCACGGGATTGGCAGTTTGACCAGACGGATCTTGATGCCGAGCAGAGAAGGTGCATGAACTGGGCGCAGGGGCAAAACCACGTGTGCTTGATTGATGATGATGGATGATGACGATGATGATGATGAAGTTGATGATGAAGTTGTGAAGGAGATCAATGATGATGATGGGGAGTCTGATGAAGACAAAGATGATGGGGATGATGAAAAAGTGGCGGTGTGATAGTAAAGAGGATGACGAGGAGGACACGGGGAGTAGCAATAGATGGGACTGGTGGCAACATACTGCGATAAGAGGAGGGGAGAGTGAAGGCGCTTCGAGGAAGAGGGATGGCATAAGAGGGTGACTTGTCAAGATAGCGCGGTAAGGAGGAGGCAAGAAGGATGGTAGAGATGAAGTTGATGTAGATGGAGTAGATTGGAGCAGATGCGGCAGTTGGAGGTGGAGGAGATGCCAAAGGTTCTAGGGGTAGTACAAGCAACGACGGAGTGGCGACCTTGCCACAAGGTCAATGTTTCTGGCACAAGCAACAGAGGTGATGCGATCTGAGGAATGCGAGGTCTACATAGGACAGGGTTGGACAGTAGAAATTTAGGCTGGTAGGAGCAGAGGGCTGGAGTGGAGGGCGGTAGGAGGCTTTGTAGAAGGTGCTGGCAAAGAGCGGCTTGGATGCTGCTGCTGGCTACTGGCAGCGGAGGAGACTAGACGTTGTCATTGGTGTTCGATTGGGGTACAGGGCTTTGTCACAGTGATGAGCACCACCAAAGCTTGAGACGCAAGACGAGACGATGGTCCTGACGTCAGCTATTGATGAAGCGGGAGAAGAGATCGAAGAGCGATCAGGCAGGCTCATGGCAAGACTATGACGCACGAACCATTATGCACAGGTGAATGACCGTAGGGAGGAACAACATCCAGTAGTCGATGCAACAGCTAAGAGAGCAGAGGTGGAGATAACGGTTGCATGGAAGTTGGCAGTGGTAGTAGATTGAAGCTGGGGAGGTACTGATAATAGAGGATAGATATGTAGGCAACGAAGCGACGACGTGGTGAAGGGACAATAGGTGATGTTGCTTGAATCTCCATTACCATGGCAGAAGAAGTAGGAGAGCAGGTCGAGTGATGGTTGAAGCAAGCAGAAGCAACAGATAGTGTGAAAGCATGGAAGCATGATGTCAACAAAGAGATGAGTACATGACCACGGAGTCAGCCATAAATGAGGCAAGGAGGCAAGGAGAAGTCAAGGGAGAGTGTTGGAGTGAAGACTAGACAAGATCACAATGAGAGAATATTGATACAGTGAGAAACGCCTTTATGTGTCGAGCAGGGCTCAACGGACAGAGAAAAGGGATGCAAGAGTGAGCGTTGAGTTTAGATGATAAAGAATTGGTGAGCGAGGAGTGGTAGAGCGAAGACATTGGGGCGAGGATAGAAAAACCAAAGGTGAATAGGATTAATACACCTATTGTGTGTTAGCTCAAGGGGATGAGCAACCCTAGCAGTAAGAAGCAGGGTAGGACAAAAACGCATCATAACGGCTTCTTTCCGCTAGGGGGACATATTGCGACGTGGTCAAGATTATTAAGGAGTTGCTCGTCTTTGGGCTATTTTTTGTCACCGACAATCCGTTGGCAAGGTGGTTTGGTACGGGACCGGAATATTATTCAATTTCGGATTAACCAAGGGATGAGATTAGTGTTGACTTCAATATTCCAACACAAGCGACTTCCCTCCCCATGGACTGTCGGCCACGTGAGGGAGAGCAGTGAAGGAGAGACGCCCACTTGCCTCCCCCATGGGTCGTCGGCCATGCGAGGGGAAGAAGAAGGCCAAAGCTGTCCTTCAATAGGGAGATCGTACGCACGCATGAAGTAAAAACAAAATGTTTTCCCTCTCTCCCAGAAGCGTTGGCTCTGGTGCCAATGTAACGGCGCTAGGCCGTTTTGCGACAAAGTGAGGAACCAAAACTTAGGCTTTCATAATTGTCGTCCAATGAGCGTACGTGAATGGTCGCCTCAGCCATTTTGGCTGAGACACACCGCCCAAGAACGAACTGGTTTTCATGGAGCACGGATGAAAAACATGCATCCTAATCCTACTCATCGCATGAGGCAGCTCCACGTGGAAACATGACCGTGGCGCCCCTCATGAGTGGAGGAGTGACGCTATAGACTTTCCATCATGACACTCCTCTCACCTCCAATTTGGCCATGAGGAATTTTGCGGGCTAGATTCGAACTATAATCTAAGCTTTGGCTCCTCGAAAGGAGCCAAAGCTTTGGCTCCTCCAAAGGAGCCAAAGCTATATTCGAACAATAATTTTTTTTCTATGCTTTGGCTCCTCGAAACTTGAGCCTCGAGTACCCAAAGGAACCGGTGAGTATCTAATGACCATTTTCAACTGTAAAAATGGTATGTATTCTGCAATGGTAGGTCTTGATAGGTTCAGAAGCGTAGCTCTACTTCCACAACATGCCTAATTCATCTCAAAGCCTTGTCCAACTGAATGCATATTCCTCTCTCCCACACCCTTGCTTTACATGGATCAACTATTTCCGTCTTCGTTTTCTCTCATCAACCAATCCTCGTTTCCACGAGGAAGTGGGTACCACATCTGCATCCATCTTTTCTACGTCTTAGCTCCACAATGCCCCGTTGGAAAAGGAGATCATGTGGTTGAGTAGCATAAGTCGTCACCATGTCACGTATTGTCGAATGGCAGTTCGACCTCGGAGCCTTGGGTAGTTGAGCGGATCGATAAAGAAACCCATTTCGATAGTTGAATATCCCTCGGGCCCTGTCGGCCAATTTGACCAACCAAGGGGCTTGGTCGGCTAATCTCGACCACCACATGGCTCGTCGAAAGTCTGCAGTTAGTAACAGGCTCGATCCAGCAACACCACTGGCCACCGTCCGACCATGACCATCGGTGGGTAGCGAAGAGTCTGACAAACCTCGTCAAACCCATAATTATAGGTTCCCTAGAGAATAGTTGATCGAAATGTATTGAGTCGACAGGACAGGTTTACAAGATGCTCTCGATGTTCTCTCGTTCGGTACAGTTTAGGATTTCAAAATCGTCGGATGTATTCTCCCACCTAGTACGTTGGCGGGGAGTCATGCGCGATAGCCAGGCCAGTAGGATCCCGACTATCCCGACTCCTATCGGCAACCGGCGGGTCCTCTGGTTAATTGCCGTCCAAACACGGAATCTTCTGCTGATGGATCCGGCAAAGCAGTCCAGGCGTTGGGAGAACTAAAGAATATGTGGCCCCGGGTCAATCTATCCATGGTCAATTTGTCATACTCACATCGAGTATGCAAAGCACATCAGAAGTAGAAGCATGTTCTTCTGGAAGATTTCCGGAGGCATAGTCTGTTGTCCTCCCCGATCCCTTGATATCAAGGCTGGACATTTCATCAATTCAATCAATAGGTGAATACGTCCTTAAGAAACTCGTATTGACTCGTCCTCTTACCCGCTCCATTTGTACTATAGACGATGAATCGGCGAGGAAAACCTTGCCCATCGAGTGCATTTGTCATGGAAGGTGATTGCTAACCAACTGGACACCTACAACATTAATGGACGCCTCCAACATTAGTGGGCGCTCCAAATTGGATCTGCTACTATTGTCCATGTCATTGATTCATTAGTTCATTCGAGAGAACGCCTTTTTCGCCAACCTCCTCCAATACACGAGGGGCTTGCCACTTTCGTACTATAAAAGGGCCCTCTTTGTGTGCCCTTGGGCTCTCGCTCGTGTGACGCTTTTCACAATCCATGGCCTTTTAGAGGTTGTCGCAAAGCAGTGCTTCACTTTTCCAAAACCTCCCATACAACTTGCAACGAAATTCGCATTCCACGGTCTCCTTGTTCATCCGGTGTAACGGGTGGAACGTGTGTTACATGTACCCCCCCAAGAAAATCCACTAGTATTACCACAAGATCAGAACACCATAGTCGGCCTACTCGATACATGTTAAAACCAAGCGTATTGTTTCATTTGATTCTTCATGCATATCAGAAAGACACACCATTATAAACTTGTTCTTCAAACGCTAAGCCCACCCTAAAATCAGAAATGAGTAAGAAATCACCAGAATTATGGTTCACAAGGCACCATAACAGAGTCACTCATGATCTTATCATGTAGATGTTTGGGCCACACATATACAGGATAGCTTTCTCCCCACCATTTAAGCCGAAACATATAGAGCTCTTGGTTACAATAGTTTAAGTGCGTGTTTCTGGTATGTAGCATAAGATGTTACCAAGAAAGATTTATGGTTGCCTTCGGTGAATTTATCACGAGTTGTGTGTTGCATAATAAAACTATTCATGCGATTCCAAATATTCACTTCAATCTTATTCAATTTATCTTGATCCCTAATTTAAAGAGATATACTTTAGGGAGGATTGATAAAACATTGTGTTATTGTATATCAACTTGCTTTGGCATAATATGTGGGAAAAAATGCAGTTATTTTTGGAGGATCAATAGCAGGGGTTATTTTCATATATAAAACCTAAAAATGTGAGCTACATGCTTATGCATTGCTGAACCTTCTTTACTTTCAGGTTCAATTCATAGTTTTGCTTAATGTCAATATAGTTTCCTGGCTCTGTCATTTTCAACCAGAAAAACTTCAGCCGGAAGTCTGTTCGGCTTTCTGAAATGGTCATTCACAGATTGTCGCCCATCACTCGTGCACTCGTCATCGGTCGTCTAGAAGGCCTCGGCCATCGGAGGGTTTTCATCATTCCACGCCGCCCGTCTTTGGGCATCTGCCGTCCAGTACGAGTGAACGGTCGTCAATCGCTGTTTGACTGCAACCCACGGCCGACGGGCGACTTCACATGCCTGCAGGTGCGCAGACTTGCAACAGAGCACATGCGAAGCTTCTCGGTCACCTTGGAACTATCGAGAGTGCCGGCTCCACGTGGCATTCCCGTCAATGGCCCACGCGGTGCATCTACCTCAGATGCTGGGGGTGCTGACTGATAGATGTGACTGTCGATAGATTTTGTGGTCGAGAGTTGCAAACTGATGTCTTGTTTCAAGTTTGCGATACGAGTGCGAGCTGTACGTTTGCATGCTTGGACCGCCGACTGGTCATGAAGCATGCACCGAAGTTATCATGGCCGATAATAGGCAGATAGCCAGC
Organism: Penium margaritaceum; assembly: GCA_023375785.1. Taxonomy (NCBI): domain Eukaryota; kingdom Viridiplantae; phylum Streptophyta; class Zygnematophyceae; order Desmidiales; family Peniaceae; genus Penium; species Penium margaritaceum. The sequence goes on from SZWC01000949.1 coordinate 27,900, forward strand.
CACTGCTGAGGAGACGACTGAGAGGCGAGGATAAGAGAGTGTCACACGAGACCGGGAAAGTTTGCCAACGCTCGTCTTGGTCGGCTCCAGGAGTCCACATGCGGCAAGGCGGAGAGATGAAGGCTGATTGTCCGGCTGTCCGGTTGAGGGTGATGGGAACGTCCATCTGTTACTCGAACCGGCGGAACGCCATGGCATCAGAAGGCGTGCGCGCCCGCTCCAGTCGGGCATTTGCACGTCTTGGCTTACCGTGGCTTGGTCCCATGAAAAGCTTGTGCTAGCCATCCACCATTATCGGTGTTTTGTGAGTAGATACCCCCAACGCAACTTCTAGTGTTCACAGACATTCCTCACCCTTCGTCGCCGCCCTCAACCGCAGAGGGAGCGTGTCCGCATTGGTCCAGGATCACATTCTCAGTTGACCCCTTTCCGCAGAAGCTAGCACCTCGCATCGAGAGCCAGGTCTCGTCTCCTTCGCAAGGTTACGACTGCTGTTACGTGCCACACTGTGTTGAGCTTTGTCGGATGGCCGCCACAACCTCGCTCACCATGACTGCCGCAGTCGCGGCAGTAGCGGCAGATGCAACCACAGACGCACACTCGTATCCAAGGCTAGCTTCTGCAGCGTCCATGGTGCCCACCAGGTCTATCTCCTTGAGCTCCAGGTTTCAGAGGGTGAAGCAAGAGCAGTGGCGCCGGCGGCAGCCGCGGCGTCAGACGGCACTTGTTCGGGCTCTGTCCGGAGCAGGCGAGGAAACAGGTGGACAGAAAGGAGGCAACAATCGGGAGGTCAACCTCGCACCCCTGGCCCCAGAATCTCCTTCCGGGCAGCTTCTGCAGGAGTTGCTGCAGAACTACCCTCACCTCGTACCTTCTGCCGCGGAGCAGCAACTGGAAATTCTGGCGCAGCAGGCTGAGGCGCAGCAGCAGCAGCAACAGGGTACGGAGGGCAGCTCGGTGGACCGGGATGGAAAGAAGGCGCCCAGCAGCGAGCTGGTCCTGTACAGGTGAGAGCAATGGGCAGCTCGAGCCAACTAGCGAACAACCCTTCTTCTATGTTTCTGTACTAAAGATTCTCGTGTTTTTCACCGTCCTGCTTGCCCTTACGTCTGAATTCCTAGGTTCTCCTTTCCAACCTCTGGAATACACTCCGACATGGTGTGAGACGGTCTGGCGAGAGCAGTGGTCGCAGGTCTATCAATGGGCAGCGTTTTTGCAGCCTTCACTCGGTTTCTTGTCGCTCCACCTGAATGTGCGAGGACTGGGGAGTAGCCCCGCAGAATGGTTGAAATGAGAAAAAACTACAACACAGTTTGCTGAACGTCAGGACGTCGTTTTGTGTGGAGGGTGGGACCGTCAAAGGTTGGAAGTGCCAAACAGAGCTGTATTGGGATAGGGTGAAAGCAGGGAGAGAAAAAGCGGGACTCTAGGGTTTTGAACCTGACGTGAATCGAACACGCAACCTTCTGATCTGGAGTCAGACGCGCTACCATTGCGCCACAGATCCCTGTCAACATACCGTAAGCGCACAGAATTCACCCTGGGCAGGGTTTCCTCCGCAGGTCTTCCTTGGCTTGCAAGGTAGACGCACTGCCGCTGGTGTGGACGAATGCCTGGCAATGAACGGCAGGACTGACTGCAAATTCTGCGGGAGGTCATAGCAAAAGACCGGGGATCTCAAGCCTTGAACCTGACGTGAATCGAACACGCAACCTTCTGATCTGGAGTCAGACGGGGTACCATTGCGCCACAGATCCGTGGTTGTGTTTTTATTCAGTATTAGTAGGTTCGTGAAATACGAACTGCCATTTCTGCGATGGTGATGATAGGGCCTGTTCTTGCAGTGGCAGCACCTTGCCCTGGACTACTGCCGCTTGCTGTCTGCCGTCTACCGGCACTGCCAATGTCTTTGGATGAACGACATGGACACATGTGGTGCTAGGTGTGCTGGGTGTGCTGGGTGTGCTGCTGGGTGTGCTGGGTGTGCTGGGTGTGCTGGGTGTGCTGGGTGTGCTGGGTGTGCTGGGTGTGC
>SZWC01000949.1:33784-57083 GCA_023375785.1 Penium margaritaceum
CCATTACCTACAGACATAGGATATGGCACTGCCATTACCTACAGACATACGATATGGCACTGCCATTACCTACAGAAATAGGAGATGGCACCAGTTGGAGTAGGTGGAGTAGAGGTACTGTCCGTGCTCTCCTTTCCACCTCGACCTTTGCGAGTCCTCAGACGAACTTGTGCAACTGCCCTTCCTTTCTCCCTCCCTCCCTCCCTCCCTCCCTCTCTCTCTCTCTCTCTCTCTCTCTCTCTCTGAGCTCACCTTCCCACTCCCCCTCCTCTTCCTCGTGCGGCGTTGCAGGGAGTCGCTGAGTGTGGTGGAGCGGCACACGCAGGCTCTCTTCGGCAAGCCGGAGGTGGTGGCACGGGACGGCGAGGTGGCGGTGGTGAAGAACGACTCGACGCACGTGACCGTCAGCACACTGCGGAGGCTCATTCTGGAGGCCATCGCGTTTGGATGTTTTTTGTGGGACATAGAGTCCTATGTCGATTCGCGGTGCAGAATCACGCAGGCCTGATTTTTTCGCGAATCTCAGTTGAAGTGGCTCGAGTCTTCTTCTCCATGTCTGTGGAGTCTGTTTTCTTTGGGAGTGGACGCCAAGGTTGTGACTCTCCAGTGTTTTCCATTGGGACTGTAATGCTGGGCGAAAGAACTGACAAGAATTCAACTGAAAGAAAGAGATACCTCGAATCGGTTGGTAACTTCAGACGTGGCAAGGCTTTCTGTGCGGAACAATTTGGGGAATATCCGCCCTTGGTGAGAGACAGAATTGATCAGGCTGCTCTCCTCGGTAGATGTTTCATCCTGAGAAATCTTAATTGATGTGTGGTCACATTGTCTAAGGCTGTATCCAACTGGTTGCTGGATACAGTACAACCACATGGAAAGTCGCATTAGCTTCGATGCTACCGCAACTTACTTGGAAGCAGATGTCTCACTCTGAAGAGTCTGAACCTCGGTCACAGTCACTTGTGCGCAATCGGTGGGTCACTTCGAGTTGTCGGAAGCTAACGTGATGATGCGGATGCTTCTCTAATGTTTAGCATCCCAAGGAAGAGTAATCAGGTGTGATGGAGATCCTACTCACTTGGACCTCTCCACTTGAGGGAATCCCAAGAGTTAATTCTAAGGTTCACATCGCTGCTGAAGTCTGTACACCCTGTGCTGATGCCAATAGGTAAGTTGTTGATGTCATCACAGACCAGCAGTGTTTGACTGAGGAAGAAAATTTCCATCATCCCAAATTCTCAAGAAATACTGTTGGATTGGTAGTTTGCTGTTTTTGTCCATTGCTTGAGAGCAAGGAGTGATAATAGACAAACTACTCGCAAGTGTTGTGATTTCTGACGTTTCTGTCGACTTGTACAGTTTACTGCGACCACTCGGCCGTGTCCATACTCGTGCAGATCCCTGATGCAGACCCAGGCTGTACCGGTGCATCATGTGATGGCGGACTACCAGCTTGGAGCTGACCGACGACCATTCGAGAGCTCTCGACGCAACCCGGGACTTCCTACAGTTTTTCTACAGCACGCAGGACGTTATCGGGGGATTGGCCGTGGGCCCGATTTGCATGTTTTGCATTGTGTGTCCACCGTTTGATGCCGGATGCATGCATGTGACCAGTCGTAGCGTTTGGCTTGTGATTCTGCACGTCTAGGTTCAGACGGCGTAGCATTCTGACATGTGTGCGCAGAGTTACGGCCAAAACAGTGGTTTTGGGCCAGTTTTAGGACAGATCTTGCACTGCCGCGTGCGACACCCGCCGTGCGCCGCGGCAGGTACTTATGCCATGGACCTGTCATTTGTCATTCCTCTCTGCAAATGCTATTGAAGCATTTAGACACTTTGCCTTGTGTCCCCTAGTCAAACTCTTGCCGTTGCGTGCACAACCTATGACTGTCGTCACCGTCTGATCAAGCACTGACGCCTAGTCAACGAGAGTGTTGCTAGGAAGCTTCTTTGCATCTTCTCATGGTATCAGAGCAGTGAGANGGACAGATCTTGCACTGCCGCGTGCGACACCCGCCGTGCGCCGCGGCAGGTACTTATGCCATAGACTTGTCATTTGTCATTCCTCTCTAAAAATGCTATTGAAGCATTTAGACACTTTGCCTTGTGTCCCCTAGCCAAACTCTTGCCGTTGCGTGCACGACCTATGACTGTCGTCACCGTCTGATCAAGCACTGACGCCTGGTCAACGAGAGTGTTGCTAGGAAGCTTCTTTGCATCTTCTCATGGTATCAGAGCAGTGAGATAGTTCTCACTGAGCTGCGTAGCAGAGACGCAGCAGAGCAGCAGCAGTGAGAGTGACCGCTGCAGCAGATCTACTGGGGCCTGTCGAAGACAGCCGGTCGCCGTCGACGCAGGCCACACCTGTCACGTGAGACCGTAGCAGCGGCGTTGCCACCGTGCCAGCAGCAGAGCAGCAGCAGCAGCAGCGGCAGCAGCAGCGCCATAGCAGCAGCTACAGCAGCGCGTGGCGGCTGCAGCGAGTGCAGCCGCCGTCCGCAGCCGCAGCGGCGGCCGCGGCAGCAGCAGCGAGCAGCGGCAGCGGCGGCAGCAGCAGAGCAGTAGCAGCAGCACCGGCGCAGCAGCAGCAGTGGCAGCCGCGATGGCAGCAGCAGAGCAGCAGCAGCTGTAGCAGCAGCAGCAGCAGCGGCAGCGCGCGGCGGCGGCAGCGAGCAGCAGCCGCAGCGCGCAACAGCTGCAGCGGCATTGCACAGCCGCTGTTGCTGCTGCTCCGCACGCAGCCACGCAGCTGCTGCTGCAGCTGATAGCACAGTTGCAGCAGGAGCTGAGCGGAAGCTACTGCGCAGCCTCAGCGCAGCTTTGTGCAACCGCCGCGGCTGCACGCTCGTGCAGAACCGCGAGAGAAGAAAGAAAAAAAAGGGGGAGGGTCGATCCGACGTCTGCATTTTTGCCTGCTGACGTCATCAGGTCGTGCTGACGTCAGCAACCTCCTGCTGACGTCAGCACCATACTTAGCCAAATGTTTGGCCGGACAATAGAAAAAATGCCAGCGTCTCAACTCCTCGAGAAACGCTGACGCTTTTGAAATCCAACAAACTTGACCTGTTGGCCCATACTGAGAGGCGACATGGACTCGTCGGACAACAAGGAGAAGGCGTCAGGTGATCCCTCCTCCTTCTCTTCCGGGGTCCTGAGCCCACGCTCGCAGGCCATTGAGGATCTGCGGAGCCAGCAGGTTGAGATGCGTCGCCTACGGCAGGAGCAGACTGATGCCATCCGTACGCTAACTGAGCTTCTGCGTTGCCAGTCCACAGTCCCACGGCAGGTTTCCGAGGGAGCTGCCGGCGTCGCGATCTCTACACAGCAGTCGGCTCAGGCACCCGTTAGAGGAGCTCGACCTGACCCACCACCTCCTGACCTCCTGGATGATGAGCCATTCATGCCAGGCATGCCAAATGACTCTCCGGATCATGAGATTCGAGTTCTTCAGGAGCGCCTCCGTCAGCTGCAGACGGGCACCAGATCTCCTTGGATCCTTACGGTGCGATCGTCACCCGACTATCCCGGTGACTATCCCCTTTCAGGAGTCTTCCCCATCTCTCGTCCTCCTCGGCCTGCGATTGCTCTCCCCACAGAGCGGCAACCCAAGGACTTTGAGACACTACCTCCACGGTACATCACTGAGGACGGCTTCGACTGCTGGGACATCCTTTTTCAGGTCTGGGCTACTTCAGAGGCCGTGTGGCCCTACTACCACAGCCTGTATCAGCCTACAGACCCAGCACAGGTGTTGACAGCAACCAGGGCGATGTGCGGACTCCTCTACGCCATGCCACGCGAGACCGTCGTCGACTTTCGCCCCTTCCTTAGAGAGCCCGGCACAGGCACGGGCGCCGACCCACGCGGGGGTTGGGATCTGGCCTTATCCTTGCTGGCTGCAAAGATCACGCCACCCGTGCAGCACACATTCGTGCCTTTCACTCTCTCCGTCAGGGGCCTGCAGAGCCTGCAACTGATTACTGGCGACGCGCCATGCGCATCTACATGTGCCTTGGGACCTCCGGAGGCACACAGTTGTGGGCGCTCCGTATGATGATGCTTGGAGTTCGCCTTGAGTATACTGACATCTTCACACGGTACAGCGATGCTATCCTCGAGACCTTTTCAGCCACTCTACAGCTTCTCCCTTGGGCGCACCAGCTCTTCCTCCAGGTGACTTTAGCCCGCGAGGCAGCCGTGGCCCATGAGGAGACTTCCTTTGCTGCAGCAATCGTCGCATCACCACCATCATCCCTCCTGCAGTCTCCTTCTTCATCCTCCATCACGTCCTCGTCTTCCTCCTCCTCTTTGGCCCCACCCACACCCACTCACACACAGGGTGTTGCAGCAGTAGCTCAAGGGAAGAAGAAGAAGGGGAAGCACGGACCAGGCCAGTAGCAGTCACAGCAGCAGTCGCCCTCCAGTGGTAGCAGTGGACGTTCCGTTCACTGCTACAACTGTGGAGGCGCCCATCGCTACACCGAGTGCCAGCAGCCGCTCGACTGGGCGCGGAATACTCGTGGGCTCCAGGCCGCACACGCCCTCCGTTCCACATCCAGCATGTCATCCTCAGGACGCGTGGCGGCCACGACTGCAGCTGTTCCTGCTTCTCCACCGGCGAGTACCAACGATCCGGACCCACGCAACTGCACCATTGCCGAGCTCCGACACCTTCTGGCGCTCCGCTTTCAGGGAGGTGCGAGTGTGTTGTCACAACCGAGTGATTCACAGACCGTCGGTCCGTCTGTTCTTGTGGCTCAGGATGACTCGTGTGGGAGGGCACAGTCGGCATGTGATGATGATGAACCTGACTGTACATATTGGATTCATGAGTCTCACCTTTGTGCTCTCCGTCGTTTCTCCCCACCTGCTGCCCAGCATGCGTCTGAGGCCGAGTGTTCCATCGCCCGTTGTACAATGACGTCCTCTAGTCGTGATTCAGGTGGCACTTGGATCATCGATTCAGGTTCCACTCATCAAAAGACGTGTTGTCGTAGTGACTTCGTTGTTCTCGGCCCTGTTGCGTATGTTCGTTCCGTCCACACAGGCTCTGGTCAGTCCTTGCCAGTCCAGGGTGTTGGGGTCTTGCGTTTCGATGGTCTGTCTGGCCCCTTGTATCTCTCCGAGGTGCTGTTTGTGCCTGACCTTGAGCTCAGTTTGCTTTCTGTACGTGCTTGCATACTCATGGGACTCTCTGTGGAGCACACTGTCGAGTCCGCAACTGTGACTGCCATTGACACTCGCAGCGTGGTTCTGCGTGCCTCTGTTGTGGATGACCTGTACCATGTCACCCGGACTTCTGCTCCTTGCTCTCCTTCCCCTTCTGCTTGTGTTTTTGTCACTGGTGTCTTATCTCCTGAGCACCAGCGATTGCTTCATCGCCGACTGTGTCATGTGGGCTCCGACACTGTGTCGAAGCTCACTCGGACACAACCCGCTCTCGGTCTTGATGCGGCTCCTTTCGAGAAGGCGCCCAAGACTGACTGTCTCTTCTGCGCCTAGGGTAAGATGCATCGCTGCACCTACCCTGACTCTCGTTCTCGTGCACTTCGCCCTCTCGAGTTAGTCCATTCGGACCTTCTTGGTCCCCTTCTTGTCGAGTCTTTGTCCGATAGGGGTCGATACGTCGTGACTCTGACTGATGACTTCACCCGGATGCGGTGGGTCTACAGCCTGCGCCAGAAGAGTGACGCCGCTCTCGCAGTTTGCCTCTGGCTAGTGATGGCTGAGCGTCAGTCCCGCCACACACTGCACACTTTACGCTCGGATCGTGGCGGCGAGTTTCTAGGCGAGATAGATAGCTTCTTCGCTGAGCACGGGATTTTTCACCAGGTCGCCGCTCCTGTTACTCCTCAGCAGAATGGTGTTTCTGAGCGTTGGAACCGCACCATGGAGGATGCGGTTCGCGCTATGCGGTCTGAGTGCGGTCTCCCAGAGTCCTTCGCTTTTGAGGGCTTTGCGTACATGACTTAGGTCTGGAACTGCATCCCGCACGGTCCCCTTCCGGACCACGTTACACCGTATGAGTTCTGGTTTGGCCACCGTGCTGACCTTCGTCTCGCTCGTGTCTGGGGGTCCTTGGCTTCCGTGTGGTACACTGAGGACCAGCAGGGGTCCAAGGTCTCACCGCGGGGTCGCTTGTGTGCCTTTGTAGGCATCTCCTTGCGATCGAAGGCCTGACGTTTTTGGGACCCTACCCGTCGGCGCATTGTTGAGTCACGCAACACGCTCTTCTTTGAGTACCTCACCTACCGTGATCTGACGTCGATTACGTTGCTGTTTGTCATGCACATCCCTACGTGTGAGGTTTCTCGCCGGATAGGGGATTCTTCGCCTGCTAGCGCCCCTCGCCAGGCTGATGTGTCCGTTCGAGCTCCCTCCACTTCACGGTCTCTGGCTCTTGATGATCCAGCGATCATCGCTGTCGGCACAGAGACCTCTCTAGCACCACCGGCTTCTACCCCGGTTCCCTCGCCTCCCTTAGGTACCCATGATCCTACACCTGTGCGTACTCCTGTGTCTGCCGGCACTCCTGCCTTTGTGTGTGGCCCTGCCTCACCTGCCCCTACTGTCACACCGAGTCCCGTGTCTCCCACATACGCATCTCCTCGCACGACATCACCAGCTCCCTTGCCTCAGCTCCCCCCGGCTGTGATTGCACCCGCTCCTGAGCCTGAGGTGTGCCCCTTGAGCCCAGGTTACTCCCGTGAGCCTGGCGGTCGTCTTCGACCATTGGACTCCGGAGGTCAGCGAGCGACTGGCCTTGCACCCAGGCGCTCCACTCACAGCGTCGCGAGTGGTGATCCCAGCACAAAGGCCCTAGGCCTGAGTGTCCACACTGAGCACACAGAGGTACACCCGGCGTGTCCCGTAGGGCACGATCTCGTCACTCGAGAGTTCCACATCGGATGTGATGCAGCAGCCAACCTTGTGGTCGTTAGACCTAGAATTGAGGCGTGCGCTCTTGCCACGCAGAGCTCTCCCTCTTTGGCGCTTGACCCGAGCACACTGAGGGAAGCTCTCTCATCACAGGATGCTGACGCCTGGCGTGCTGCCTGCGAGGACAAGCTTTGCGCCATCCGAGAGTACGGAGTTTACGAGCTAGTCGAACTTCCACCTGGGAGGAAGGCTATTCATGTCAAGTGGGTCTTTCGCAAGAAAGTGAAGCCAGATGGCTCACTGGAAAGCCACAAGGCTCGCTTGGTCCTCAAGGGGTACTCTCAGATTGAGGGCATCGATTACACTGACACCTTTGCCCCTGTCGGCCGTATGACCTCAGCTTGAGCTCTGTTCGGTGTAGTGGCTCAACATGACTGGGAACTGTACCAGATGGATGTGAACAATGTGTTCCTCCATGGCTCTCTAGATGAGGAGATCTACGTGGCTAAGCCACCCGGCATTGAGGACGGCGACAAGGTCTGGCGCTTGCACAAGTCCTTGTACGGCCTCAAATAGTCTCCTCGGTGTTGGAACCAGGAGATCACTGGCACCCTGACTCGTGCGGGATATGTACAAAGCGAGGCAGATCCCTCTCTCTTCATCCGCCGGACGCCTGAGCGGTTCACTACCATCCTGGTCTATGTCGACGACCTTCTGATCGCGTCTCCATCACTAGAGGCCGTGAAGGAGGCCAAGGCTGTCCTCCAGACTGCCTACAGGATGAAGGACCTTGGTCCTGCAGCGGTGTTTCTTAGCCTGGAGATCGTACGAGACCGCAGACGTCGTACTCTGCTGCTGCACCAGGCCCGATACGCATGTGTTGTGGGGGAGCGCTTCAGCGACCTCCTCGGCGCCGTGCCCACGGCTTCCACACCTCTCACACCCAATGGACAGGATGCCCTGAAGGTGGACGATCCCGCACAGCTGGGGGAGACAATGGATGTGACCTTGTAGCTCCGTCTCATCGGATCTCTGATGTACCTGGCCACTACCACACGTCCGGACATCGCATTCGCCGTCAGCCTCCTCGCCCAGTTTTCGCAGGCTCCACGTGCTAGAGCCCTTCATGCGGTTGTTTGAGTGGTGCGGCATGTGGTCTTCACACCGTACCTCGGACTCTGCTTTCGCCGGCAGTGTTCGGTGGTCCTTGACGGCTACACTGACAGCGACTGGGCCTGGAGCCCAGACGGACGCAGTCGCATTGGCTACGTGTTCCTGCTCGGTGGTACCATTGTGTCCTGGCGCACCGGGAAGCAGGGCTGCATTGCACGTAGCTCATCAGAGGCAGAGTATGTCGCTCTGGGTGCAGGGGCTGCTGAGGCGGTATGGCTGCAGCGCCTGTTCCTTGAGCTTGGTCAGTCAGTACCTGCCATTGTGCTTCGTTGCGACAACCAGAGTGCTCTTGCCATTGCGGAGAACTCTGGTGTCTTCCATGCCCGTATGAAGCACATTGCAGTGGAGCTTCACTTTGTGTGTGACATGGTGGAGCGACACGTGATCTCCGTCATTTGGGTTGGCACTGACATGCAACGTGCTGACTTCTTGACGAAGGCACTAGCAAGCGGAAAGTTCCTGGTGGCCATTTGTTCTGTCGGACTTCGCCCCTTGCCTGAGATTGGTTGAGTGTGAGGTGTTGTGGTGGCCATTCGTTCTGTCGTTGCACACGTTGTTGTACTCATTTCAGTGCTGCACGTGTATGGACATGCATACCATCGGGTCATGGGGGAGTCTTGTGATTTGTGACGTTTTTGTCGACCTGTACAGTTTACTGTGACCACTCGGCCGTGTGCATACTCGTGCAGATCCCTGATGCGGACCCAACCAGTACCGATGCGTCATCTGGTGGCGGAATACCAGCTTGGAGCTGACCGACGACCGTTCCAGAGCTCTGGACGCTACCTGGGACTTCCTGCAGTTTTTCTACAGCACGCAGGACTTTATCGGTGGACTGGCCGTGTGCCCGATTTGCATGTTTTGCATTGTTTGTCCACCGTTTGATGCCGGTTTCATGCATGTGACCAGTCGTAGCATCTGGCTTGTGATTTTGCATGTCTAGGTTCAGACGGCGTAGCGTTCTGATATGTGTGCGCAGAGTTACGGCCAAAACAGTGGTTTTGGGCCGGTTTTAGGACAGATCTTGCACTGCCGCTTGCGACACCCGCCGTGCGCCGCGGCAGGTACTTATGCCATGGACCTGTCATTTGTCATTCCTCTCTGCAAATGCTATTGAAGCATTCAGACACTTTGCCTTGTGTCCCCTAGCCAAACTCTTGTCGTTGTGTGCACGACCTGTGACTGTCGTCACCGTCTGATCAGGCACTGACGCCTGGTCAACGAGAGTGTTGCTAGGAAGCTTCTTTGCATCTTTTCAGCAAGGTGATGGGTCAAGGATCCTCCGCTACCACAAATTCTGCTACAAAATTCACGGGACAGCGGACAAGTTCCTATGTATGATGCAGTTGGGTATTCGCCAAGCTCCTCGAGTAGAAAGTGGAGTACAGTGCCATGGTGCTCAAGCCCCATCAGCTGCTATGTGCAGAAGCCATGCAGCAGAAAACCCTTAATAGAGGCTGTGGCGTTCAGACCACAGCCGTGGTCTACATCAAGCGACGTCACAGGTATGCTTCAGAGTGTCATAGCCGCGGAGCGTGCATCACGCCAGTGGGTCACAGAAAAAATGAGAGGGTGGCACGGAGGAGGCTGTGGCGTCCGATAAAGTCTACATCCTTGAGGGGAGGTTGAGTTAGTTTTGGCAAGGCATCCAATAGAGCACCCCCACTAGGAAAGCATGAGGTCACACCACCCATCAACACATGACAGTTTGACAGAAGCTAGTGCCCATCCCAGGGCACCGTGACCACATTCTCCATTTCTTCATGTCACGCACCCGACAGGGCACCGACCCAAGGAATTTGAGTCGCAGCTTCCATGCTACACCAGCGAGGGTGGATTCGACCCCCGTGAGATGCTCTTCCAAATGTGGGTGGATGCTGAGGTGTCTAGCCATGCAACCTAAGCCAGTACCACATGACCAAGCCCCTTCAGGTACATGAAATAGCACATGGAATGCAAGGGTAAGGTTACATTGTTCCGTTGCAGGTGATAGTGGACTTCTGACAGTTCCTAGGCTCAGTTGGCACTTGGGGCTTGAGCACACCCCAAAAGGAGTGTGGAATGTGGCACTGATGGTGTGTTCTGCACAGACTCATACTAGACTGGGGAAGTTGGGATGAGTGCCGTAATGGGATATCTTCATGATTATGCTGGTGGAACACCTGGATTGCTCCGGCATGTTTGTTGACTTCTATCTCAGTGCACTAGAGGTCCTTTCAAATCAGCTGGAGCTTATCCCTTGTGCCTAATGCACCTACATTAACTGGACTTCTGCCAAAGAGGCCACCTATGCACACTAGGCCGGCACCCATGTAGCAGTGGTTGAGGCAACTATTGTAACTTCTCCATCACCCCTCTTATCTATCCTCTTATGGATGAGCAAGTGCCAGATGGATGAGGGCATTGCGGTCACCATCGAAGAGAAGAGGAAGACCGGGTGCAACAAGGGACATGGGATCAGAGGCAAGGGGCAAGGGACTTCCACGGGACATGGAAATGGACAGACAGTCCATGGCTACGTTTGCGGAAGGGGCACCCTGCTGCCCATGGGATGGGGTGAGGCCACCTGTTTCCTTCAGGCGCCACATGCACAGTTCACATCCTTTACCTCTTCCCAGGTGGGTTTGGTTGCAGCCATAGTAGCATCTGACACCACATCAACACACTCGCCAGGCACTTCTTCAGGCAGAATTAACTAGGACCCTAATGATCNGGGTGCAACAAGGGACATGGGATCAGAGGCAAGGGGCAAGGGACTTCCACGGGACATGGAAATGGACAGACAGTCCATGGCTACGTTTGCGGAAGGGGCACCCTGCTGCCCATGGGATGGGGTGAGGCCACCTGTTTCCTTCAGGCGCCACATGCACAGTTCACATCCTTTACCTCTTCCCAGGTGGGTTTGGTTGCAGCCATAGTAGCATCTGACACCACATCAACACACTCGCCAGGTACTTCTTCAGGCAGAATTAACCAGGACCCTAATGATCACACCATGAAAGAGCTCCATCAATTGTGTCCCATCTACATGGATGTACAAGTACAATGACACTGCCCAGTGGGTGCCCGTCTGTTTGGTTATGTGTCGTCCACTACTCATGAGGGTTTTGGGGGAGCGCAGACAACTGGGCGTGATGATGATGCCGAACCTGATGTCATGGTGTGGATGGATGAGTCACATGCATGCATGCCCCACCATGTTTCAGGTCCGTCTGCCAAGATTCCAGCACAATTGGAGCACTTCGTATTGTGATTTCCTGTTATGAATTCACATCATAAGACGAGTGCCACCTTGATAACTTAATCTGCTGTTACTCACCACATGACGTGCAATTGTTTTGACCTTGTTGTCCTCGGCCTTGTTGGGTCTGCTTATTCTTTATGCACAGGATCCGGTCCGACCTTTCTTATCCGGGAGGTTGAGGTTGTCCACGTTGATGGTCCATCCAGCCCTGTGTGAAATTTGGATGTGCTCTTTATCCCTGCTCTGAAGTAGATTATTCTCATAGTCCATGCATACAACAGGATGGACCTCGCTGTCGATAAATTTGTTGATTTTTCCATTTTCTACAAACATGCTATGTGCACGATCATACTCTTGGCCTAAGTTGTGGATGACCTGTATCGTAGTGCTCATCACGTTCCCTCTTTCATCCCTGCTCCATCCTCCTCTGGTGTTTGTGTCTTTTTGACTGGCTGTCAAGTGAGCATGGACTCTATGTCCAAGCTCATCTGGATGCAGCCATGGCTCAATATTCATGCAGCTTCTTTCAAGAATTTGCTCGACTGACTATCCATTTTACGCTCAGGACAAGATGCATCACTGCATTTCCGTTGATTCCACCTGGCATAGGGAAGCTGCCGCTATTTTAGCAAAAGCTATAGCTTTTGCTAAAAGAGCGGCAACTTCCCTATGTCCGATCACAAGTGAGCCTGATTCTCATCAGAATCTTCATACATTTCAAATTGACTGTGGTAGAGAATGTTTGGTCAAGATGGAGACACCCTTTCTAGAGTGTGGTGTCTTTCACCACCTCTTTGCACCCACGACACCTTAACAAAATGGTATGTCTGAGCACTAAAACTGCACCATGGTGGATATGGTCCTTGCCATGCGTACTAAGTGTAGTCTTTTTGAGTCCTTTGACATTCAGGCCTTCTCCTACAAGAAGTGGGTCTGGAATCGCCTGCCACAATGTCCCTTTTTAGACCATATAACATCGTATGAGGTCTGTTCTGACCACCATCCTCACCTTTGCATTGTGTGCGTGTTGGTCTTCCTCATAGAGGACGGATAGGGCACCAAGCTCTCACCTCGGGATGGCATGTGTGCCTTTTTCGGCATCACCCCACGCGTGAAGAAATTTCTTTTTCTCTTTTCACCCAACCTGTCATTGCATTGTTGCTTGGGCCATTGGATGAGTCCCCTCGAGCTTGCCTCGAAGGGAATCATCGGATGGCGACGCCGGCCGCCCTCAATTGTCGCTGGCCGCCCTCAATCTCACCCTTAGCATTTGGCCCATGTGCTCTTTGGGCCCCTCTGCATTTGCACCCACTTTTGACCTTAAACCTTCATCCGTGCTTGTGCCAAATCCTATGCATACATCTGTGCCAGTGCTTATACTCATGCATGCATCCGTGCCAATGCATTACCCTTTGCCTACATCCATGCCATCGTCTGATCTTGCGCCTCCTTCCACGCCCGTGCCTGATCCTACATCCATGACTGCCTTACTAGTGTTTGTTCCTTTCAGCCCATACCTGCATCATCTCTTGAGTCAGTGTCTGTCCCATTTTCACTTGCTTCCAAATCCATGGTGAGCGCCTAGGTGAGTCCCGATGTCACCTCTACCCATTACCATATCTGGCGTAGCGGTCCTTGATCTCTGTAGCCGGATGGTCGAACCGCTTCATCCAGAGTGGTGACCCTCACACGAAGGCCCTTAGGCTCAAGAACCTCCTCAGAGGTTTAGGCTGCATTTCTGATTGGTCATGAGTTGGTCACCAATGATTTTTGTGTTGCAAGGTGTTGAAAATTGCCCCTCCGCATGCCCAAGTGCGACGTCGGGAGGCGCCGACAAGCTGCACGAGAGAAGAAAATCATCGCAGTTGGATCTAGTGGCTTGAGGATTTCTCAGATGTTGAAAGGGAGGATTTTCCCCTTCAATATGATGAGTCGCTGAATCTGGTGGAAGTTTTTTTCACGGGAATCGGACAAGTAACGAGGGAGATGTGAGCTTCCAAAGTTGGGGTGCGGGTGGTGGCTCTGGAAGCCGTTTGCGACTCAATTTCTGGTGAATAATCGACCGGACGGAGTAACAGATGTCCATCTAGGGATTTTGACCCGGAAGACTGCCAAGGCGTCCGGTGGATAACATCCACCGGATCTTGTAATGCAGGTTGTTGCTGAGGGACTTAGCAAAAATCCTGGCTCGGCATCCGGAACTCAGTAGTACGTTTTGTTACTCAGGAACTTCGTCAAAATTCTGACTACAGGTCTGCGGACAGGTTTCAAACCTTGTCACGCCCCATCATCAAAATCAACCCAAAACTGGGGGAGGTGCATTGAAACACTGCAGGGGACCCCTCCATCACGTGGAATGGGATCTGCACCTTGGGAAGTGCCCTTCGCACGTGAAGGGAGGCGCCACGGCGTGTGCGCACCATGGAGGCGTTAGACGTTTCTGTGTTGGGTGAGGCCTGTACATTGGCAAGCGTAACTTGGGCTACGCTTGGCCAAATCAGGCATGGTTAGGTGCGTTGGAGAGCTCATGACTCCCCTATACATGTTCATATCATGTCCATGTACTAAAACTAACATAAAACTGCGTACTTCCCTTAGAACAATTGACTGTCTCTAAATTCCTGCTCACACAGGGTGAGACAACCAGAAAGCTCACACTTAGTCTTAGATCCGTCCAAAACAAAAGACATGAACAACTAGAGAGGGTCAAATCAGCAGTCGGGACTGCACTGTGAGGATTTCCCAACACAAGCAATGCTGTGGCTGATCTAGTTTAGGATGAACCCGAACTAGATGAGTGTGTCTAGGCCACTACCAACTCTTCTTCTTTGATGCCTGACCTATGCCTATTTGAGGAGGCTCTTTTAGATGAGGATGCAATACTCTAGCATGCGTCATGCAAGGACAAGTTCAGGACCACCAGAAAATGCGGTGTATATGAAGTCATCAACCTCTGGCCAAGGCGGAAGGTGATCCAGGCTAAGTGGGTCTTTCACGAGTAGGTGAAATAGGATGGATCATTGGACTGCTATGAGGCTGGTTTGACGGCCAAGGGTTTTCTTGCGCAGGTCGAGGACGTCGCCTTTAAAAACACCTTCGCCCGTGCTGGGTACATGACCATGGCTTCTGCACTCTCATGCATCATAGCCCAGTAAAACCGGACCTCCATCAGATTGATTTGAACAACGTATTCCTCCATGAGACGCTTGATGAGCAAATGTACATGGTTTAGCCTCCCGGGCTTGAGGAGTATACCAAGGTGTAAAAACTTTGGAAGGCTCTGTATGGTCTTAAGCAGTCACCAATGTAATGGAAGTGGGAGATCACAGGCACATTGTAAACAGGGGGATATGTGCTGAGTGAAGTAGACCCGTTTCTTTTTCTGCATCTGGGGCCTGGCTCATTGACTACCATCCGGTTTGTGTCGACCACCTCCTAATCACGTCTTCATCCTTAAAGGCAGTGAAGGATGCCAAGGCTACTCTCCAGGCTACCTACAAGATGAATGACCTGGGGCATGTTGGAGCCTTCCTTATAATGGAGGTCATTTGCGATTATAGACGGCAGACACTATGACTTAATGAGGCATGATATGCAATGGTTGTTCGGGAGCACTTTGCAGACTCCGTGAACGCTGTTCCCACAGACTCCATTCCTGTCACACTAGATGGGAAGGGTTTCCTCATGATTAATGCTGGATGATACAACAAACCTGGAGGAGACAACACGGATTGTGTGCCTTATACGTATGCATCTTTAGGTCGCTGATAAGCCTACCATAACCACCCAACCCGACATTCATTTCGCCTTCAACCTGCTTGCACAGTTTTCACAATTCCCACAAGTAAGAGCCTTCCATGCACATATGTGTTTGGTGTCATACGTGGATTCAACTATTTACATTGGACTCTCTTTTTGTTGGTAGTGCTCAATGGTTCTCAACGTCCACACAGACAATGACTAAGCCTAGAGATTTCAGGTTTGGGGTTGGACCGGGTATGTTTCCCTGTTCGATCGCACAACTCTGTCATGATACTATAGCAAGAAGGGATGCAGTTCTGATAGCTCCTTTGAGGTAGAGTATATTACATTGGGTGCTCAAAATACGGGGACTATATGGATCAAGCGCTTGTTTTGTGAGTTGCCTTAGTGTGTACAGTGTATTTTCCTCGCAATGACAACCAGAATGCTCTTGTCATTGCAAAGACCTTTAATGTGTTTCTTGGATATACATGCCACTTTCTTGTGGAGAATCATCTTGTGTGTGAGTTAGTGTAGTGGCAGGTGATCTCTGTTCATCCGGGTTGGTTCACATGTGCAATTGACCAAGTGCCTGATCAAGATGTTGGCACATGGTGAGCTCAAAATTGTCATTTGTTCTGTCGAGCTTGAACCTATGTAAAAGACTGGTGTGCACATGTCAATGGGCATCATTTTACGCACTTGTACAAGACCTACATGTGTATGGAAATGCATACCATGGAGTCATGGGGGAGTGCAATCCACGTCTCGTTGGCCGTGTCCATATTGGGGCCGACCTCTCACTCTTGAGGGAGTGAGACCTCACCTGACATGTCTGACCAAACGTCACTAACTGCTTTCCAACAGCTGCTGTGCAACTGTGGTGACTTGTAGGTGGTTTCATGGGGCCTTTGCTACCATTTTCTCAACCATTAGGGCTTTTAGGTGAACTAGTTGTTTGGCCAATGTGTATGTTATTGCATGTTTGACCTGTGGACCTCTACCAGAACCCAGCATGTGCGTGCTTTTTGGATTTGGATTCCCTAGATTTTACAAGTTCAAAAGGCAGAGTTACACTTAAAACAATGGGTTTTGGGCCGCGACATGTCACCTATGTGGCATCCGTGGCAACGTCTTTTGATGTTTTCCAGTCAGATGCTCACTCTCTCTGTGAAAGCTTCTTTGTCCAACCACAGTGGGACTTGCAACAAAAGTCCATCGACCAATACGGGCCACAAAAATCCCCATCATGCATCTGACCACGTGTAGGATGGTAGAGAATATGTTGAATGAGGGATCTGATGAGGTTGTGTACAAGGCGCACAATCCTCGCAAGAATCTTAAGTTCATGGCAAACAAGTGGGTTGTGAGTTGCATCACATGATGAAATGCATCCAAAATGTCACATGAAAGTAATTCACACAAAGAAACAAGTTAGTTTTGTTGTGTTTGGGTGTGAGAAGTATGGTGTGTGGGGCTGGCTACACCATGGTTTAAAGATAGCGTACTGTTGCGCTTTGCCCATGTTTTCGCGGACGACAACCACGTGCTGCATGTGACAAGTGGACGCCTGGTGTCGAATCTTGGCCAACACAATGATGCAAACTCATTACCTAAGTTCTTGGGCTAAGTATTTGAAGAGGCGAGGTCATTCACTCGATGCCATATGTAC
This sequence comes from Penium margaritaceum, assembly GCA_023375785.1. Classification (NCBI taxonomy): domain Eukaryota; kingdom Viridiplantae; phylum Streptophyta; class Zygnematophyceae; order Desmidiales; family Peniaceae; genus Penium; species Penium margaritaceum. The sequence continues at coordinate 50,497 of SZWC01000949.1, forward strand.
AACGGTTGTGTCATGCTCCTAACTTATCATTTTGATCATAGATTAGTTGTAGTACAAGCCAATAACTACTTAGTGGAATTCGGAACTAGATCCAAGACTGCAGGGCAGATCCTTTGGAGAAAACACTCCTAAAAAATTGAGGGGCAAACTTGTTCGAGACGACGTCTCAATCGAGCGCAATGATGCACTACGAAGGAAAGCAAAGTTGGGGAAGACGAGCGCTGTAACAGCCGTGGGCTGTTTTGCGACTAACTGCAGAACCAAAAACGTAGGCCCTCAGAATAGTCGTCTCAGGAGAGAGAGCGAATGGTCGCCTCAGCCCTTTTGGCTGAGACAAACCGCTCAAAGAATGGACATAGTCGTCATAGGGCATTTTTGTAAACATGCAACGTAAAACCCTATCGTCCCACGTAGCACATCCACGTGGGAATAGGACCCTAGCGGCTAGCTAGAGAGGAGGAGGAGTGACGCGATGGATTTCTATCGCGTCACTCCTCTTGCCTCAAATGAGGCCAAGAGATATCTTCCGGGGTGGAGTCGAACTGGACTCCAGCTCGTACTTGTTTTCTTGGACCTCAACTGCCCGAAACCTAGGCCTCGAGTTCCCGAAACATGGGAACTATTTTTAAACACCATCTTTATCTCTAAAAATGGTGCGTACGCTACATTCCTCCCCCTTTGCTTCGAACCGTCCCGATTCATATTTGCTCACGGAGGTTTGATCATCGCGTACTTCATGATGCAAACCATGTAACAAGAAGCGCAAACAAGATCATACGTGTGAACTCTTGTCATCCGCAACACGGTTGCGTCACGTTCACGCACAATCAACCACACTCTTGTGGTTTGTGTGAATATGGTCATTTGCGCTCAACATCTAGTGTTGATCGCATAATTCCTTGGCTCTTGCCAAGATGGGACACGTACAATCCTTGTACGCTCTTCACAAGTGTTGGTGAGTCTTCACCGAAGACTCATCACACGTGTGTATCGGTGGCATGGTCGATGCCTTTTGGGACGTACATTGTCAACAATGTCTTGCCAGTTTGGAAGAGGGTACATAGAATAAGTTTTCCCACATTCCGTGTGGTACGTGTTCAGCAAGCTGTTGTGGTGACGCCTCCTCCCCCTTTGCAAGGAGCGTCCCTGCGACCAATTAACCGGGCGTCCCCGTAAAAACCGTCCAGGTCCACACAACACTTCCCATGTCATTGGGACATGATCTCTTCCAAGGGGTTGCTGTCAAGGTGGTACCTCCTTGCAACATTGTCAATACGTGCAATCCAAGATCCGGACTTCAATCCTTTTGGTTTGCAACTATGTGTTCATGACCACGCGTAGGTCTACTAGACCTCGTTCAGCATCCCTGGATTGGTTGGCTGAACTCAACCAAGCTCCACCAAGCCCATGCGACTTGCATGCTAGCTTTATCTTAGGGTTGGGAGGCACCAAGGCCCTAAGACATGGTTGCTGAGAACACTTGTTTTTCCTTTCAAAGATTGCACCCATCTTTGAAGGAGGCGGCATCGGTCGTCTGGCACGCGCAGTTGTCGTCAACGTCTGTCATTAGACACGACAATACTCCGACCTAGATGATCTTTCAACCATCTCCTCATTTCTGTCTGAAATGGGTACCGTAGGCTGTCGCTCACGTCCCTGTCAAAAGCACACTGCTTTTGAACTAGGTTAGCTGAGATAACCGATCTCAACGACCATGGATTCAATCCACGAACAAAGTATTCATCGTATGGTATTCACCCAACGGGTGTACCATGATCACAATCATTGCGGTACACGTTGGAAGAACACCTTTCGGGTGTCAATTCCATGTGATTGTGGTCGAACACTTCCGAATCACATCCGGTGATCCTGGAACAGCTAGTTCTTTAAGTTCTGTTGTGTTTGTGCCATCGCATCCAAGGGTTCCATTCGGGAACCCGCTAGTGGATCGTGTTTGCCATGTTGCAACAATCCGTGTTGCTTCAATGTCTTCAATTGTGTACATTCAGTACGTCCACTCAATAGAGTGCTTTCCATATGCCGTGTCCGAGGCACTTAGAGGGTATCTCCCTCATCGAAGACATCTGACAAACCACCACAATCATGGATATCACCGCAGCGACATCCAAAAACATATTGTACTTGCATTCGACAATGTACATCAACTAAACCATCCCCAAAACCAAGGGGCTTGAGTCAGTTCACTGTGACCTTTCGGGTCAGTGAGGCATGGTTTGACTACACCATAGTCATTATGATCTCTCTTGGAGATGGATTGGGTTCCAACAAATCGGATGTTGGATTTATTTTGCACATCGATATCGCATAGGTGGTGCTATACCATATCTTTGGCATAATNTTTGTCCGTACCAGCCGGGTACTACGATGTGTATCTATCACTCACCGAGTGATAGGGTGTCAATGGTTTCGCCATTGAGAATTTATTCAAGGGTATCATCCTTGACACGTTCAATCACGGACCGATGTTTGTATCAGCCATGACTAATGATGCGCATAACCTCTGAAAGGTACTGATATATCTAGTACACTGTGTACAGGCAGCGATATGTCAATCCTTGAGGATTGAAGTCAGTGTGCTAACACACCTGGTCCACTTCACATCTCATGACATAGTCATGACACGGACACAGTCATGAAATAATCACATTTGCCTTTGAACATTGTAGCGCAATGGGACGTGCGACTGTCGTGGCACACATCCTGTGTCCACCAAACTACTTGTTTGGTAAAATGGTGTCGCCATTTTTATCCAAGACATCAACTGATATCGTCAGCTTCTTCAAATGTCACAAAACCGTTGTGATTATTCGACTGTCCAACTTATCCATAACTGGGTGTCGTGGTCGACGCACCAACACTTAGTGGATTAGGTTTTTGTGCATGTCGTGCACATATTGAAAAGTGGGTTGTCTCTGGTGCTTGATCATGTGCGCTGACCCCTTGCGGTAATGTAAGCCGTGCATATTTTGGAATTGGTGCTCAACCGACTGGGCTTTTGTAGCACGTTCCATCTATAGACAGGGAGGAGTTCGTCCACCTTTAGCATGGTCTAGTTTTGAGGAGATCGTCCTCGTCACATGTGATCCATCCAATAAAAATTTGGTTCGTACTTCTCTTGGAAGTACCTTCCTAAACTGCTATCGGCAGGGTGAATGGTCGTCACTGTCNCATTCGGGAACCCGCCAGTGGATCGTGTTTGCCATGTTGCAACAATCCGTGTTGCTTCAATGTCTTCAATTGTGTACATTCAGTACTTCCACTCAATAGAGTGCTTTCCATATGCCGTGTCCGAGGCACTTAGAGGGTATCGCCCTCATCGAAGACATCTGACAAACCACCACAATCGTGGATATCACCGCAGCGACATCCAAAAACATATTGTACTTGCATTCGACAATGTACATCAACTAAACCATCCCCAAAACCAAGGGGCTTGAGTCAGTTCACTGTGACCTTTCGGGTCAGTGAGGCATGGTTTGACTACACCATAGTCATTATGATCTCTCTTGGAGATGGATTGGGTTCCAACAAATCGGATGTTGGATTTATTTTGCACATCGATATCGCATAGGTGGTGCTATACCATATCTTTGGCATAATCAGAATCCATCCGCATGATGTTTGAAGATCGTGACGTACACGGCTAGTGTACCGTGTCACGATGCCATTAACTTTGAGGCATTTCTTAAAACATCGAAAGATTCTAATGAGAAATATCGTTTCTCAAGGTCCATCTTGAAGAGTCCTTTAACATCAACATTGGTTACGACATACTGGTCGTTATTTTGTTTCAATGTCGATGATGACTCGTTATGTGGTCGGTCGGACCACCAAGATGTGGATGCTAACACGCTGTTAGCATAAAGCTATCGGCTTATAGGTCGTTTCTATGGTCATAGTCATAAACTCTAGACACAAAACCAAGACCTTTTTGTGATCCGAACTATGTCGTAGTTGGTTTGTAGAAAACTATGAGATCGTCATAGTACTCTGGAGCTCCATTAGTAGAAAAGGAGTGTCGCTCGTTTTCTTTGAAATGGAACTTTCACANTCGCCATTTTTATCCAAGACATCAACTGATATCGTCAGCTTCTTCAAATGTCACAAAACCGTTGTGATTATTCGACTGTCCAACTTATCCATAACTGGGTGTCGTGGTCGACGCACCAACACTTAGTGGATTAGGTTTTTGTGCATGTCGTGCACATATTGAAAAGTGGGTTGTCTCTGGTGCTTGATCATGTGCGCTGACCCCTTGCGGTAATGTAAGCCGTGCATATTTTGGAATTGGTGCTCAACCGACTGGGCTTTTGTAGCACGTTCCATCTATAGACAGGGAGGAGTTCGTCCACCTTTAGCATGGTCTAGTTTTGAGGAGATCGTCCTCGTCACATGTGATCCATCCAATAAAAATTTGGTTCGTACTTCTCTTGGAAGTACCTTCCTAAACTGCTATCGGCAGGGTGAATGGTCGTCACTGTCAGTGGCGACCGATATCGTTGTGTTTTTGTTACGCCGTTCGGGCATACCTCTGAGCACCACAGTTGTCTGTGATTGCTTCCAGCCATACCTGTCGGTTCTCCATTTGAAGGATTCGACAGTATGACCATCCTCAACTTCGTCGAGATTCCTTGCAAACGTCAACGACGTGTTTTCGGCGTTTCGGGTAAGGCACTTGATGCACTTGCCCATAGAACCACTCCGCGCATAGATCGTATGCTTTTTTTAGTGGTCTATCGCAAGCTAGCACGACGAGTCAACGAGTTGCCTAGTTATTGCTAGTTGATACAACGAGGTGCGATCGGCACCCATGTTATTGTTGCAATCGGCATCTTATACCATGTGTTGTACCCTCAAAACTAGCATGGCTAGTCCAACCAGGACTCATTGCCATAGTGCGATCGACCCTCGCATTGATGGTGCATTCAGCACCCGTGACAAATGTGCAACTCGCAGCTTTCGTCAATCGTGTAATCGGCGTTTATGACAATGGTGCATTTGGCACTCGTGTCACGATTTAACCGACACACTGATCGGCCATGCATTCTGCATCATGGTAATTGTGCGTTCAGTACTCGTAGGAATGCTACGATTGCATTTTCAACGTTGGTCGTATTCCAGGTGCAACCGGCACTTGTCAACCGACCATCACGTGTGCATTTCCACCATCGCGTGTGTGCGGTCGACACTCACATTCACGTTTTGTCGAATCCATTCACAAATGACTTATCCAGCATTCTTGGTGCAATCGACACCCGCGTGGATACGTAATCGGCATTTATTTCGGTCATATCTCCATCGACCATGAGCAGTGCGTTAGGCACTAACATCACAGATGCTTTCGACATCTGTGATCAAAGTGCAACTGGCACTTTTCCAGAGGGATGTTCAACACCGACAAAATTTCTGCGACTAGCATTTTTGCCATTGCTCGTAGTGCAATCGGCACTTACGTCAATGATGTAATCGACGCCCGTGTATCTGCATAATTGACACTCATTTTGTGCACTCCGCACATTTCGCATTGTTGCGACGAGTAGGTGAGTCGTCGAGTGGTCGTAGCACGTTCGGTGCTTTCCTCTTTCTTCATCGAGAATTCTTCTCGATGCATGTCACCATTATGGTTTTACCACTTGGTGCATGTTGCAGTCGTCGTTTTGCATAGAAAAAAACTGTTTAGCGCATGAACAACCCGCTTGAGCCATGTCGTGGCTTTTTAGCGGTCACCCATTTCGGGTCGTCTTTCCATGGAAAGCCCCAAAGTTTGAGGTTAATCGGAAAAAAAGAAATACGCACGATCGGTGCTTGATTTTTCTTGGTGAGGAAACTTCCAATTTTTTGCATGCCAAATGCCAATTCCATCGCATGGAACAACCTGTTCCTTTGAAAAGGACACCCCATGGTCTCTTGGGAAAATGGTCGATTTTCCATTTTTTTTCATTCATGAGGAAATGGATTTAGAATATTTCATAAGACCAGAAGTATCATAGCGCTCAATCGGAGCTTTTTACCGTGTCACGATGGCAAATCCATGATTGACACGGTCAATCTCGGGCTCGAGGAAATCGTCTCGCCTCTAGTGCTAGTGGCACCAAGAGATATTTTTTTCAAGTATATTTTGAAGCTCAGTCGGAGCTTCAAACTGGTTTTTACGGCATCCAAAACAGACACCAAACAGAGGATTTGCCCTCGTCTTTGTGTGGAACCAGCCGGGTTCAAAACAAAGAGTACTTTGGAGGAGAGGGAAAATGAACATCGCCAGATTTTGAACAAGCGGCTTGCCATCTCAAAGTTGAATAGGCACCGACTGTGCTACGTGTGAACGTTTTATGATTGGTTTTGTTTTACTTTTCTGTGTAAACATTGTCTGCGGGCCCATCCCGCCACTGGAGAGGGGAGGAGGGAGGCAACTTCCTCGCTCCTTCCTCCTTGGGCTATCGGCCCCTGTGAGAGAGGGGGGAGGTGGGGGGTCGCCTCCCCGCCTCCCCCTTGGGCTGTTGGCCCGCGTGAGAGGGGGGGGAGGGGAAGACGCACCCCCTCCTCGCCCTTGGGCTTTCGGCCCACGT
>SZWC01000949.1:67110-81092 GCA_023375785.1 Penium margaritaceum
CCTCCTTCCCTCCCTCCCTTCCTCCTCCATCCCTGTATTTGTTTTTCGCCTCACTTTTTTTTATCCCCCTCCTCTTCACTCAATCTGTCCTCCCTTTATCCCCCCTTTTTCCTCCCTGCCCTCTCTCCCCACCCTTTCTCTCCTCTACTTTCTTCTTCATCTCCTATTGCCCATGACGTTGCTACCAACTGTTGTTGCTAGTCCTTGACCTGTGCCCCCTGCTCTCTGAACCCCTTGCAATTCTTCCCTTTCTCCACCCTTCCCTCTTTCTCTCCCCTCCCATCTTCTCTTCCCTCCCTCGTTCTCTTCCCTTCCTTGCGGTGCAGCCTGCCTTTGGCAATCCGTCGTGTTCATCAATCTGACGAGGGCACAGGGTCATTTTTCCTCTCGCAAGCTCTCAGCTTCTACTCCCCTCTGGCCCGCCTCGGCTCCCACATAGGGCCCATCATCATCCCCCTCCTCGCCTCCCTCCAGTCAAGCAGCTCAAGGGTCGCTCTGACCCTTGACGAGGTTCCAAGGGTACGCGGGCGCAAGGGATCATGGCCAAGAACTCTCCAAGAGGAGATGGAGAAGGGTGAGGAAGGGCTAAGGCCTGCCTGTGCGGCCTTCACCATGCTAGGAGAGTGGAGGGACGGAGAAGGTCCCGGACGTCAAGGTCTTGGCAACTCCTTCACTGGCTCTGCTGGCGGTGCCAGCGGTTGTGGCGGTGCTGGTGGACCCGCTGGAGGTAGAAGCGGTCGTAATGGTGCTGCTGCTGGCGGTGGCGACAGTGGTAATGGAGGCAGAGGCGGCGGTGGCGGCGGCGGCGGTGGCGGCGGCGGCGGTGTGAGTGTGGGTGCATTTCACGAGCTGACAGCTGGCATGCTCAAGCACGACACAATGCTCGATGGGACCATCGGTGGGGTGGCCCGTATCAGTGTCTACCATTCCTGCCTGTTCCGGAAACGGAGTGATCAAGGTGAGAGAAGTTTGCCCTTCTTCCATGAGACTCTGAACCCTTCGCCATGCACGTCGAGAAAAATGTGTTTCACGGCACGACATGCTGTTGGTCACATTGCTCCGCTGCGATCTCTGCGTCGTGTTGCCTCCATCTCTGTTGGTCACATAGTGCCGCAGCGACCGATCTCTGGCATGAAGCGGTGGCTAGTTTTTGCGACTCAGATGTTTTGTGAAACGTCCCAAAAGAGAGAGTATTGGAAGCATGAGTCGACACTCGCTCCCTTAATGAAACTCTTCTTTCAAAAAGAGAGAGCATTGGAAGAATGAATCGACACTTGCTACCGATGGACGGCACAAACATTCGGTTGTGCAATTCTCGTCGCCGTCTCTGTCTCTGTCTCTGTCTCTGTCTCTGTCTCTATCTCTGTCTCTGTCTCTTTCTCTTTCTCTTTCTCTGTCTCTGTCTCTGTCTCTGTCTCTATCTCTTTCTCTGTCTCTGTCTCTGTCTCTGTCTCTGTCTCTGCCTCTGTCTCTGTCTCTGTCTCTGTCTCTGTCTCTGTCTCTGTCTCTGTCTCTGTCTCTTTCTCTGTCTCTTTCTCTTTCTCTTTCTCTGTCTCTGTCTCTGTCTCTGTCTCTGCCTCTGTCTCTGTCTCTGTCTCTGTCTCTGTCTCCGTCTCTGTCTCTGTCTCTGTCTCTGTCTCTGTCTCTGTCTCTGTCTCTTTCTCTTTCTCTTTCTCTGTCTCTGTCTCTGTCTCTGTCTCTGTCTCTGTCTCTGTCTCTGTCTCTGTCTCTGTCTCTGTCTCTGTCTCTATCTCTGCCTCTCCCGAGGCGAACAATAGAGATGTTTTTTTTCAAGATACCTACCTCCACAAAAATGTTTCAATGTGTTCTGTGTGTTTGTCTATTCCCATTTCACACAAACTGTTTTTTGGTAGGATATCTACGTCCAGGGAAAAAAAGATAACACTGTCTACTCTGTGTGTTTGTCCCTTTGGGATGCAATCACTCTGGCAGTCCACAACGGCAAGCACTACCTCTGGGCTATCTTCCGCTCGCTGCGGCCTCAACCACCCCCAGCTCCTGCCATCCCCGCCGATGCCGCTGCTCCAAGCCAGTGCTGACCCTTTTCACGCAGTGGCCACGTCGACCTCCATCCCATCCAAACCACTACCTCCACTTCAAACCACCACCTCCACTCCAAACCGCCACCTCCACTCCAAACCACTACCTCCACTCCAAGCCAATAACTCCACTCCAAACCACCACCTCCACTTCAAATCAATACCTCCACCTCAAACCACCACCAATACTTCAAACCACTACCTCCACTTGGAACCACCACCTCCACTCCAAGCCACTACCTCCGCTGCTTCTACCTTCTGCCAGCTGTACGCCGTCTATCTACTCCTGCTGTATGCAGTGGCTGCTGCTGAAGCGCCACTGCTGCTGCCGCTGCTGCTGCTGCATGCACTGGCTGTCTTTTTCCTCCCCACATGTACACATCCGCGCATTGACACATCCACACATTGACAAATGGATGCATGTACACATCGACACATCAACAAATCTACACCGACACATTGACACATAGTCACAAATGCCGTTGTTGTTGCTGGCTCTCGCCCAGCCGTGCATGTGCTGCGTGCATCCATCTTCACAACCAGCATTGCCCTGAGCCAACCAATGCCGCTGGCTGTCCCCGATGGTCAGCTGCTTCACTCTGTACATCACAGATGGCACTGTGGCTTTAACGCACAACATTTTTATCCCTGGAGGAGGCGGAATGGTTGGAAAGGCTCATGCAAAACATCTGCTCGCAAAAACGTTGGTGCAAGTTGGTTCCGCAGGATGTGAAAAGCTTGTTGCACGAAAACTCGTTGCGAGGAGTTGGCGCGAGAGTGGGGTGTTGCGAGCGATACCGTGTCTTCCCCTTGCTGGACCTTGTCGCTCCAACTCACATGCCCTCCCTTTTGCAACCCATGCCAGTGTGGATGGACGGTCAAGAGCCAATGTCAATAGATGGTTGTGTACTTGTTCGTGTTCGTATTGGTGTTCAAGTGCTGACCAAGGATAACCACTGTCTACTTGCCTCCACACACGCGCACTACCATAGGAGAGTGAAACGACATGACTGCAACTCAGAACGGATGATTCCCAGAAGCAACAACACTCTCAAGTTGGCCAAATGCAATCCTCGTTCGGCATATTGCTTCTTCTATTCGCGCAACTTGAGGCTCGTGTCGTTGGGCAAGCCAATACCTCTCTGCACGTTTAACATGGATCACATTGGCTTAGTGTCCACAACTTACGTTTGCATGCCCACGTACATTTTAGGGTGGTTTGGAATACGTATGCATGTGTGTGGTTTACGGTTGTGTCAGTAGCTACCGGTTGCAGATCCTCATGGGGTCATGTTGCCGGAATTTTCCGCCGGTAGCCGCTCTTGGTTTAACGAAAGAGGTATGGCTCGACCTCCTGGATGGTAGTGAGCTCACCTCGTGCGCGATGTACAGATGAGGCTCGCTTCACCGAGTTCCACCAACATGCTACATCTTCTCTGTAGTTCAGGTCTTGAGCCTCTTCTCTATTTCAAAGTCATGTCTTACATGATGTGGGTCTGGAATCCAGTCCTCCACGGTCCTCTTCCCCGCCATGTCACTCCCTTTGAGTGGTGCTTCTGTCGTGCGGATCTTCGTCTTGCACGCTTCTAGGGCTGTGTTGCTGCTACATGGTTCCCTAAGAGCTTTGCTTCATCAATTTGGGAGAGGTGTTCCTTGCTTAGCCTCCGATCTCATGGACACAGTCCTATCTGGATCAACAGCTCCCTTTTTTATGTCGCACGTGTATCCTGCTGCCTCTGGGTCTTCCCCTTCCTCAGAGGTGGCAAGGCCTCCCTCTCCCGAGTCCTCACCATTATCCATGTCAGCGTCAGTTGTCATTTGAGTGTTCATCTCCTGTACTATTTCTGAACACTACACGGGTCCATTTCCCTTCACATCATGGTTCATCAGCATTGTCTGGCCCTGTCTCCCACTCTCTTGCACGAATTGTCATGGATTCTCCTTCACCGTCTACGCCTCAGCCTTTTAACCCTACTCTCCAGATCAAGACCATTGTTGACCCTGAGCCATGTGTGCATGGGGGTAAGCTTTTGCCCTCCCCTCACAGTCGTGCTCACAGTTTGTCACTCGATCTTGTTAGAAATCCCCTTGTTATACCCTCTCTCAATCCCATGGGCCTCGGCGCCCTAGGTCGTATCATCGTCATTTTCCAACCGACCACTGCTCTTGGCTACTTTCGAAGTGCCAAGGAGTTTCATAGTGCTGTCGAGTCCACAGTCTCTAGTTACATGGCTGCTTGCTTTGCTGCCAACAGTCTAACCCCACTTTTCTTTGAGCCCATGACTGTGCATTGGGCTCCAATACTGCTCTCTGGGAGAAATCCATGCAAGAGGAGCTTGACACACTTAAGGAGCACGATGTCTTTAAACTGGGCGACTTGCCCTGCGAACACAAAGCAGTACAAGCCCGTTAGGTTCCGAAGCGGAAACTGGAGCTGGATAGCACAGTGGATCGCTTTAAGGCACGACTGATGGCCTAGGGATTTTCTCAGATCCTTGGAGTCGACTTTAACCAGAAATTTGGTCGCTCCACCATTGCTCCTTTTCTCCTCAGCCTTGTGGCTTAGTATGACTAGGAGTTGGAGGAGATGGACGTGAATGATGTATTCTTGCACGTCCAGCTCGATGAGGAAGTTTACATGGCCAAGCTGTCCAGATGTACCGATGCTATTGACAAGGTGTGGTGCTTGTACAGGGCCTTGTATGGACTCAAGTAGTTGTATGGACTCACGTAGTCGCTTCATTGATGGAACATGGATTCACCTCCACGCATGTTAGCGGAGGTATCGATGCAGTGTAGTTGACATTGCACTCTTTCAGAGTCCGCTGGAAGAGCCTCTTGTGGCCATCTTGGTCTACGTAGGTGACCTGCTCATTGCCTCACTCAGTCCATCTGCCGTTCAGGCAGCCAAGGCATTTCTCTCGTCTGCCTATAAGATGGAGGAAGTTGGTCCTCAATTGAGAGCAATCGCTAGTGTCATAATCTCCACATCGACTAGACTGCATACATCCTCAATCTGGAGGTGCGAAATGGTATGCAGCCATGTCATCGACAATGCAACAGACGTGGCAGCAAATGTAGCAGCACAAAAGAAGTGTGAGCTTTACATTTTGGACGAGGCGTTGCGCAATAAATTCATCGAGAATGCGGCTTGAGCACAGGACCTGGTGGAGGTCGTGCATAGCGTTATGTGCGGTCCATTTGAACACCGTCAAATAGCAGCTTGAGGTACTTTGTCAACTTCATCAATGACTGAAACAAGAATGTCTTTGTTCACTTCATGAAGCAGATAGGCAAGTTCTTGAACCTGCTAAAGGCGTACGTAGCAATGGTGCAGAGACAAAGTGGCCAGAAGGCCATAGTGCTACGCAACGACACAATTGGAGAGTACGTGAGCTGTAGCAAGTAGCTGAAGCAGCAGTGCATCAGGTGGGAAGCCATTACGTTGTACTTGTCACAGTCCAATAGAGTGGCAAAGCAGACCAACCAGACGTTGTTGAACATGCCGTGAAGTTTCTGGATTTTTTTGTGTGTGTACGGTGAGGTACACCATCAACCTCATCCCAACGGTGGCGCTAAAGAATAAGGGCAACTAGAAGATGTTGCAAGATGTTTGGAGTGGAGGTAAGCCAAATGTGGTACACATGAAGGTCTTTGGGTGCAAGGCTTATGTGATGGTGTAGGCGGCACATAGTTGGAACAGCGGACAAAGCCATGTTTGTCTTCACACTATGAGAGTACGAATAAGACGTATCAGCTCTGGGACCCATGCACGCAAGGTATCATCTGTAGCAGTGACGTCGAGTTTGACGAGTAATCGAGTTTCATTAGTGGCAGGAACGACATGTGTGTTTCAAAATTTCCCAAGGAGGAGGAGTAGTTCCAGCTCCTTAGCTACAAGAGGGAGCCGGCGGATGCCAAGGTTGGAGGCGTGGAGTCAGGGCGCTGTGGTGTAGCAGGTGCCACAACCAATGCGGGGGACACTGATGATGCATGTAGCTAGGCTGGAGATCCATCAAAAAGATCCATGGGATGAGGCACAAAGGGTACCAAGAAGCGCACTCTGGTCATCAAGGGAAAATACTCTAGATGCGTCATCCATCCAAGTGATGTTTTTCCAGAGTGGGAGAGACTATCAGAGAGTTGTTCGGGCAATGTTTCACCAGAGTAAGCACAGTTAAAACGATAACAGGAGACCATAGCATGTACGTGCAACACAACAAACAGCCCCATCACATCATCTCACTCTACGTAGACAAACTAATCATGTGTTCCTTGGATCTGCTGAGATTTTAACAACTGAAAGAGCAGCTGGAAAACAGGTTGTAGATATCGAACATGGGGGAGCTGGACTTCTACCTTGGGGTGAGCATCATGAGGGACCGCAATCTTGAGCTGGGGTAGGCCAAACACATGGCCAAGGTGCTGAAGCGGTACGGAATGGATGACTGCTAATCAGTCAGCAGTCCAGTCTCCATGATTTGTGAATCGAGCGCGGTGTTGGCACCGCAAACAAGAGAAGAAGGGGAGGACATGGCAGGGGTGCTCTACGAATTGGCAGTGGGTAGCCTCATGTATGCTATGGTGGCCACTCGACTAGACCTGGCCTACGGGATGGGTCAGGTGAGCAGGGACATGGCTGATCCCGTGCTACTACACTAGGAGGCGATCAAGCGCATTCTTCGGTACGTGTAGGCAACGCAGCACATGCACCTGAGGTTTGACGGCAAGGGGTGATCTGACCCCTTGTGCCTAGTCTACTGCACAGACACAGACTATGCCAGCAACGTGGATGAGCGAAATTCCACCTCCGGATACATGTTCCTCTCAGGTGCATCGGTCTCGTGATGCATCAGGAAGTAGGAATACATTGCCACCTCCATAATGGAAGCCGAGTACATTGCGTTGGCCGTGCTGGTCAAGGAGGCGGTGTGGCTCCGCAAGCTGCTGGGGAAGCTGGGCGTGTTACAATCGGAGCCAACGGTGGTACAAGAGGACAACATTGGCTCCATCTTGTTGACCAACAATCCAATGTAGCACCAAAGGAAGAAGCATCTCAATGTGCATTGTCACTACGCACGAGAAATGGTGGAGAAGAGACAGGTGGTGCTGTAGTTCTAGAGCATGAAATACATGCTTGTGGATTAATGAACCAAAGTGCAACCTGCGGATCGGCACTAGAAGAGCATGGCCGGGATCAATGTGACCAGCTAGAAAGGGCTGGAGGGCATAGCAAAATATGAGTGAGAGAAAGCAGGAGCAGTAATCGTGGAAGGTGCAAAGGGGAGAACATTGTAAATTGCCCCTTTGTATGCCCGAGTACGATGCAAGGAGGTGTTGACGAGGCACCTGAGGATAAAGAATCCTTGCATTTTGACCAGACTGCTCATATAGTACTGAATTGGGTGATTTCCCCTTGATGAGTTTTTTAGTCTGGTGCAACTGAAACCACCAGAATCTGCCAATTGTTGAGGAAGTTATGGGCTTTCAAAGTTGGGATGTGCGCGATGGCTTGGGGAGTTAGCTGAAATCAGTGCCTATCGACCGGATGTGAGCAACAAGACATATCCGAGGGACATCCACCGGATCTAGTAGTACAGGCTATTAATGGAGGACTCAGCCAAAATTCTGGCTCAGAGTCCGCGAATGATTACTACGGTTTGTTACTAAAGGAATTCGTCAAAATTCTGACTGCAGGTCCCAGACAGATTTCAAACCCAGTCAAACTCCACCATCAGACTTAACACAAAGTGACAGAGGCATGTCAAAACAGTGCAGAGGACCCATCCATTACGTGCAAAGGGATCTGTGCCTCCGGAAAAGCGTTTTACACGTGAAGAAAGGTGCCATGTTAAGTGGACACCACAAGAGGTGTCAGGCATTTTTGTGGTGGGTATGACCTGCGCCTTGACAAGCGCAACTTGAGCCATGCTTGGCGGAATTGTGTGCAGTTTTGGTGTGTTGGAAAGCCTGTGAATAGAAACATAGATTTTCATCTCATTTCTGCTTAAAGCACCAAAACAAGATTGCTCCATTCCCTTTAAAATGAGTGACTCTGTCTAAATTGCTACCCATATAGCATGAGGTGAATCTGAGACTAAGCTCACACTTGGTCTCAGATTTTTTCCAAAAATAAGAAGTGAACCACAAAGAATGGTCAGGCATGTCATTCCCACACATGTGACACTATCGCCCCTCGGCCAATCTTTGGCTGGCATTGACTCCACCATTGTGGCCATAGGCCCAAAAGCTATGGTGGCACCTATTCCTATGCAAGTTCCTGTCGCGAGTGCTCACTAGCAACACCAGCATCACTAGCATCAGCTGCTCCTGCACGTGCAACACATACATCATCTGTGCCTCCGTCTGCATGTGTGCCATCACCTCCATTTCATGTGTCTACATGTACACCTGTTGCACCTATGTATGCACCTGATTCACCTGTATCCGTTGTGGCACTCACACAAATGTCACCTGGTACCGCTGCAGTTCAAGCTTTACCTCCACCCCCATCTTACATCCTGACACCTGCTCATCCACAGTGTCCGGGCTAGTCACAGCAGTGCTGTCTAGTGGCACCTTCATGCGCGAGCCTGGCAATCGGGTGCGGCCATTGTCACCTGAGTCTCAAAGGCCCAAAGATGTAACACCTAAACAGTCGTTTAGAGTAGAGACACTGAATTGAGGTTTTATTTTTTCTAAACGCTTTGCAAAGATTTTTAGAAAAAGCAAAGTCTCAAAGGCCCAAAGATGTGACACCTTGACAGCTGGTTAGAGTAGAGACACTGCCATTGGCCGTTGGCCTTTTTGATTAGGCAACTTCACCCAAGATTCATCCAACGAGTCCAATAGGATATGCGATGGTCATTTGTGTGTGATTCCGTTTCCTCCATGGCCGAGGTGGGATCCACTCCCAAGGCATGCGCTATGGCTGCTCGTGCCTTCTCCCTTTCATCACTCAACCTAGGAACATCGAGAGAAGCAATGTCCAGGATGGATGCTTTGCTATGGGAGACCACCTGTAGGGAAGATCGTGATGCAATCAAGGAAAATGGCATTTTTGAGCTCGTGCATCTCCCATCTGGTCAGAAGGCAATTAAGACAAGGTGGTTTGTTCAGAGGAAAATGAAGCCGAACGGTTCAGTGCATCACTATAAGGCTCGACTTCCCACCAAAAGATTCTCATACGTCGAGGGTGTCAAACAAAACTAACACATTTTCCCCTGTTGGTTGGATGACCACGGAGCACAAGTTACTAGGCCTTGTTGCTTAGCATAGCTAGGAACTCCATTACATGGATGTAAACAATGCGTTCCTCCGTGGAATGCTTGATGAGAAGGATTACATGGTCCAGAATCCCAGCTTTCACGATCACTTTGGTTGTGTCCATCGCCTCCGGAAAGCCTGTACGGAGAAACTCAGTCGCCTTGCTGCTCAAACCAAGAGATCACCAACTCCTCCCGTCCGGGCCCAAGGCCACCATTCAATGTCACTATAGCCATCAAGGTCAGCTTAGCACAACCTACTAAAACAGAGCCCAAGGCGTGAAGTGGAGATCATGAGCTGCACCACTCGCATAGTATCCTAAACTATGTGAGGAGGTTGATGGTGAGCATAGGTAGGATGGCACATCCAGTGCCTCCCATAGTTGTGGCGGGTCTTCAACCTTCATAACGGTCTGCCTGTCAGGTGTGTCATAGGTGGAAGTTGTTGGGACTGTGCAAGGAGGTCTGCAAACCACTTCTCCATGATGAAAGCATAGCATGCTTGGTGAAGCAACAAATTCTGTTTCTTGTGGCCTGGAAACATCTTTGTTCTCAGAAGCACTCCAGCTAGTCTCAAGTCATTCATCTTGTAGGAATTTTAAAGCGCTGCAATGGGTCCCTTCATCCCCTTAAAATCTGGAGATGCAATGAAGAGTTTGTCAACATAGAATAAGGCAGCAACAAGGAGACTAGGTGTTTGACTCAGGAAGAGTAGGGGATCTGCCTCAAATCTGGACATAACCACTGTTGTCACATGCTGCAGTGTCAAACAGGGATGCAGTGCCCATACTTTATTGGGGTTTGAGTGCGTGGCGCCGGGTGCAGGAGCTGCTGAAGCTATCTGCATATTGTTGTCCTTCCTTGATACCATAAAATGCTTATGCAACCAGAGTACATTCGTTGTTGAAAATCATTGTGTGTTTCATGCACTCACAATGCACACTGCTCTTGAGCATCATTTTGTGTGTGAATTAGTGCATTGGAAAGTGACATCCGCCATCTGAGTAGGGACCAACATCCAACAAACTGACTTCTTGACAAAGACACTAGAGAGTGAAAAGCTTAGAAATGTCATTCCTTCTGTGAGACTGAGTTCTACACTTGGTGATGGATGAACATGGAGTGCTTGGATTTTTGTTGAAACTGTGTTGTCCTCGTATT
The DNA here is from genome assembly GCA_023375785.1 of Penium margaritaceum. NCBI lineage: Eukaryota > Viridiplantae > Streptophyta > Zygnematophyceae > Desmidiales > Peniaceae > Penium > Penium margaritaceum. Next base: position 77,597 of record SZWC01000949.1, read on the forward strand.
AGTGGCTGCACGTGCATGGGTATGTTTTCCTAAGAAACCACTTGGAAGCTTCCTAGCCTAGCTGCCGCTGACGTGGCGATGTTGTCTGGTCTGGCAACGCACTAGCAAGCAAGTAGGTGAGAACTGGATCAACAAGTGTTAGGCTAGGGAGATGTACAAAGTCTCATAAGGTCCACTAGCTTAGTAATGCAGAGAGAGATGGAAACTGACAAGCACACAACAGAAACACCGGCCACGGTGCACAGCGGGTGACGCATGGAATAGTGTCAGTTTGTCCCAAAACCGGCCCAAAACCACTGTTTTTGTTGGATCTGGAGGAGAGGGGGAGCCTTGGAGCAGCGAGCATGTGGGACTGGAAGGGCATCACTTGTGCTGAAGAATGGTTGTTGAATCACTCAAAATGATGGAGTACATATAGAGCTAGAGCTTGGGCAAGTCAGCCCTCTCACAAGCCACACCATTTAGCCATGGAGGCTAAGGCTCACACACTAGAGTCCATAATCTCACACAAGAGAGGAAATCAGCCTAGCAATCAGGCTGACCACTCACACACGACCTAGAGAGCTATAAAATGCTCTCATGGCACACTCCTAGTGGTCACATAACCCACAATCCCATGGAGAATCGCCATGTGTCCATGGCTAGCACACAAGGATCTCACCTCACCTAAAAAGTAAGGAGAGGTACCTTTTTCCTAGTCAGCACACTCTGACAAGGCAACCCAAGAATCCAAGACCTTTTCGGATATTTCTCCCATCAGGTCTTGACCCTGGATCTCTTGCCTTTTTTCTTTTCTCAGGCTGAGGCATGGAGCCATCGCCCATGGTCACCCGGATATTGGCGGTCGATGACCTCGAATACTTCGAAAATTCACATCTCCCAATCCGACCGTTGGATCGGCCTCAAACTTGGACCGTAGACATTTTTCCACCTGATCTTTCCAATGGTGGAGTTGGATCGACGATTGGTGTAGGTATCTGGTAATTTCCTGGAACTTGCTCTTGTGGACCTGAAACTGAACCGGATGGCTCCTTTCCCAACAATCTCCCACTTTGCCGCAGTCAGAGTGGACTGAGTCCACATGCCTTCATGCAGAACTGCTGCTTCTCACAGGTCACTGGTTTGGTGGAAAAATCAGCGACCTGCTTGCTGGTTGGAGTAAACTGTAGCTTGATAGTACCCTCCTGCACCATATGCCTGATGAAGTGATATGCGATGTTTATGTGCTTGGTGCGTGCATGGTGCTTAGGATTCTTGGCAAGTGCGATTGCGCTCTGGTTGTCGACGCGCACAGGAACTGGAATTGCTGCACTCCCACTCATCTCTGCCATGAGACGCTGAAGCCAAACTACTTCCTTGGCTCCAAAGCTGAGAGAGACGTACTCAGCTTCCATGCTTGAGGTGGCCACGACCACCTGCCGCTTGTTGCACCAGCTGATGGCTCCACCATTCATGAGGAACACATGTCCAGAGATGGACTTACGGTCCTCAGGGTTTGAAGCCCAATCTGCGTCTGTGTAGCCGATGATGCTGTTGTCGTTGCCGTTGTAGGTGATGCCGATGTTGATGGTTCCAGCAAGGTAGCGGAAGATCCGCTTCACTGCCTTCTGGTGCTCAGGTCCGGGGTTTGCCANATCTCTGCCATGAGACGCTGAAGCCAAACTGCTTCCTTGGCTCCAAAGCTGAGAGAGACGTACTCAGCTTCCGTGCTTGAGGTGGCCACGACCACCTGCCGCTTGCTGCACCAGCTGATGGCCCCACCATTCATGAGGAACACATGTCCAGAGATGGACTTACGGTCCTCAGGGTTTGAAGCCCAATCTGCGTCTGTGTAGCCGATGATGCTGTTGTCGTTGCCGTTGTAGGTGATGCCGATGTTGATGGTTCCAGCAAGGTAGTGGAAGATCCGCTTCATTGCCTTCTGGTGCGCAGGTCCGGGGTTTGCCATGTGCTAGCTCACAGCGCTAATAGCCTGTGCGAGGTCCGGCCTGGTTGCCACCATCAGGTACATGAGGCTGCCGACGGCGCTCTGGTACTTCTGCCGCTCAGCTGCATTTGCTTCTCCATTGAAGCTCACTAGGTACTGCCGCGTCTCCAGCGGCGTGCCGATGGGTTTTGCCTCTGCCATGCCAAACCGCTGCAAAAATTCCTTGATATAGCGGCTCTGTTGCAGCGAAAGAGAGCGTGATTTGCAGTCACACGTGATCTGGATACCGAGGAAGTATGATGCCTCCCTGAGATCAGACATCTGGAAGCGCTCTTGCATGGCTTCCTTGAACTCCTGCAGTGCATACATGCTGTTGGAAAGGAGGAGCATGTCATCCACATAGACGATGATGATCAGCACCTCATGACCATGCTGCCAGCGATAGATGCTGTAGTCACACTCACTGCGCTCAAACCCCATGCACTGCAATGCCGCATCCAACTTCTGGTTCCAAGCACGCGACGCTTGCTTGAGGCCGTACAACGACTTCTGCAGCTTGCAAACCAGGTGTTCCTGGCCATCTATGATGAACCCCTCCAGCTGCTCCATGTAAATCTCCTCCTCCAGGTCACCGTTCAGGAACGCCGTCTTGACGTCCATGTGGTGGACCTCAAAGTCCTCTGCTGCTGCATAGGAAAGGAGCGTACGCACAAAGGCAAACTTTGCAATAGGAGCAAAGGTTTCCGTATAGTCGATGCCTTCCTGCTGCGAGTAGCCCTTGGCAACCAGCCTCGCCTTGTACTTTTCTAGGTTGCCATCTGCTCCCCGCTTCTTCTTGAACACCCACTTGCACTTGATCACCTTTCGTCCAGGTGGACGCTCAGTCATTTCCCACGTACCGTTGTCGAGCTACGACTGTATCTCCTACTGCACAGCTTGCGCCCAATCTGCTGCATCTGGTGCAGCCATGGCTTCCTTGTACGACGCCAGCTCATCAGAGTCTGCTGCAACTGCGACGTTCATCTGGTCTGGTTTTTGGAGCATCCAGAAATGCCCGCGCTCACCAGGCTTGTAGCGCACCCTGAGAGGGTACCTTCGACCTGGTGCTGGAGCATTAGCAGGCGGCTGGCGCGGTGCTGTTGGCACAACTGCTTCTGCTGATGGTGGTGCATCTTCTTCCTCTGCTTCTGCAGATGAGGCCGCTGTATCTGCTGCATCAGACATGGGAGAGTAGACTGGTTCTCCCTCTGTCACAGTGGAGGAAGGATCAGGAGAGGCTGGGTGAGGAAGGATATCTGCTCCCACTACCTTGTCAGCTGTTGCTTCTGCTGCCTCTTCACAGACAATGTTGGTGCCGATGACGTTGCTCTCGTTGAAGACGACATCCCTGGAGATGATGACGTGGCCTGTATCCCTCTCGTAGAGGCGATACGCCTTGCTTGCCACGTCGTAGCCAATCATCAGCATCTGCGTGCACTTTGCGTCCCACTTTTGCCGCTTTTCCTTTGGCACGTGCATGTGCGCCAAGCTGCCAAACGCGCGAAGATGACCCACGCTCGGCTTCTTGCC
>SZWC01000949.1:81110-92160 GCA_023375785.1 Penium margaritaceum
TGCTTCTGCTGCCTCTTCACAGACAATGTTGGTGCCGATGACGTTGCTCTCGTTGAAGACGACATCCCTGGAGATGATGACGTGGCCTGTATCCCTCTCGTAGAGGCGATACGCCTTGCTTGCCACGTCGTAGCCAATCATCAGCATCTGCGTGCACTTTGCGTCCCACTTTTGCCGCTTTTCCTTTGGCACGTGCATGTGCGCCAAGCTGCTAAACGCGCGAAGATGACCCACGCTCGGCTTCTTGCTGAACCACGCCTCGTACGACGTCATCTGCTCCAGGGCCTTGGTTGGACTACAGTTCTTGATGTACACCGCAATGCTTACTGCTTCCGCCCAAAACTCGTAGGTGAGCCGAGCCGCGTGCAACATAGAGCGCGCCGACTCAACGATGGTGCAGTTGGAGCGTTCTGCTACGCCATTCTGCTGCAGCGAGTATGGTGCGGTGCACTGCGCCTTGATGCCTGCTGTTGCGAGGTAGTCCTGGAACTCCTTGCTCAGGTACTCTCCACCGCGCTCCCTGCGCACCGCCTTGATTTTCTTGCCAGTCTGGTTCTCCACCATGGCCTTGAACTCCTTGAACCTGTCAAAGCACTGGTCCTTGGAGGAAAGGAAGTACACAGCAGTGTAGCCGCTGTAATCATCAATGAAGGTGAGAAAATACCTAGAGCCTCCAAAGCTCTGGGTCTGCATTGGGCCACACAAGTCTGTGTGGACCAGCTCCAACACCTCCTTCGCACGCTCTCTTGCTCCAGAGAATGCCTCGCGATGCTGCTTCCCCTCCAAACAGCCGATGCACAACTGCTGCTCAAAGTTAGAGATGGTGGGCAAGTCACGCACCATCTGCTTCGTTTGAAGTTGTTGTAAGGCGCGCATGCCGATGTGGCCGTAGCGCGCATGCCAGATTTCGCCATCTGTTTCCTGCACCACTGCTGCAAGGCTGTGCTCGTGCGAGATCTTGGTCGCCCCCAGCAGGTGGTACATATCGCCTTCTTTCACCGACCTGGCAAACTCCTCTCCTGTTTCCTTGTCGAGGATGTAGCCATAGTCATCGTCAAAGACGATGCGTAATCCTGTGTTGGTGAGAGACGACACTGAGAGAAGGTTGAAGGCAGCAAGCACATACAACACGCCATGGAACACTCCCACTTCAATGCCACGCGGGGTCTCCAACCACATCTCCACAATCCCAATCCCCTCAGCATACACCACCCGATCATCACCCAAAGCAATCGGACGAGGGGGAATGGAGAGCAGCTGCGTAAACCACTCCTTGTGGTGCGTCAGACTCTTGGTACACCCCGAGTCCTTGTACCATGCCAGATCTGCCTTTTCCTTCTGCGACATGTCAGACTTCGCCATGAAGAGGCAGTCGCGCACTTCCTTGGCGACGTTCATGTTGCCAAAATGACGCACACCAGTCTGGTTCTGCTGCTGCTGCTGCTGCTGCTGCTGACGTTACTGTGACTGCTGCCGCTGTTGCTGTGGAGATTGCTGCTTTTGCTGTTGCTCTTGGCCGGTTGTAGGATCAAGGAAAAGATACCCAAGAAAGTGTGGCGCAAAGCCAAGAAAAACGCACAGAATAGCTTTAGGATTGATCTTAGACGTGTTTTGCTGAGAGCGTTGTCGTTTGTTGAGAAGGACATAAGCCGTAGAACCCCAAACAAAAAGGTTGGAGACGTCGGGTTTGGACCCTGCCATGCTTCCGTGGGAGTTTAGTTGGCAAGGAGAGAGGAGGGGTAGAAATTCTGCACGTGTGAAGCGTAGAGGAGAGCGTACATCCAGTGGTCGCGAGGGGCGGCGGAATGGGCAAGAAGGGTGCGGACGATGTTGAGAAGGGTCTGGTTACGACGTTCAGCCACTCTGTTTTGTTCAGGAGATTCTGGGACTGTCACTTGGTGATCAATGCCGTAGTTGGCGCAGTAATCTGCAAGAACACGAGACAGAAATTCACCGCCACGATCAGACCACAGACGGCCGATGGAGCGGCCAAACCGGGCAGAAGCTTGGTTGGCCCAAGTGATGAAGGCAGTGTGAGCATCAGATTTGGAGCAGAGAGGGATGGCCACGCCAAACCAAGAGTGATCGTAAGAAAGAACGAGTGGTTCGTGCGGGACACGGGGCAAATAGGACCGACAAGATCTAGGTGGAAAATGTCAAGAGGCCGAGGAGCACGAGAGGGCTTGGGAGGGTGAGAAGCCACACAAAGTTTGCCTTGAATGCAAGTGGTACAAGGTGGTGCAGACAGAGGTGGGAGAGGAGGAAGCTGCGGAAGTCTGAGGACCATGTTGTGAGAAAATAGTTTCTGCAAAGCGGTGACATTGGGGTGACAAAGACGATGATGATGGAGGATGAGAGGGTGGGAGAGATTGCGGCATGGACAAGAAACGGCGGTGGTTTTCGTGAGTGCATGTGCAGAAGGATGCGTGATGCGAAGCACACGGATGTGGTAGAGGTTGTTGTGAAGGTGAAAGGTGGCAAGGCGACAACCAGTTGAGGTTGAGAGATGGGCTTGAGTGCCAAACGCAGGAAAATGGACGTGCACTCCTTCTTGTTGTAGCTTGTGGACTGAAAGGAGGTTGGTGCAAAGGGAAGGAAGGTGGAGGCCAGTGACCTAACCATGAATGGAGGCTGGAGAGGCAAGAGTTGCACGAGCGCGTCATTCGACAACCATGTCTGTAGTGGCACCGGAAACAGGAACGGGGGACTGGAGAGGAGTGGTGCTGTCTGCATCCTTGAGAGAATGCGAGGTAGCTCCACAATCAAGGGTTTGCTCCGTGAAAGAGTCGGAAATCAAAGCGGGGGAGGGAGAGGAAAAGGAGTAGATGTCAAATCCGGTTTCATCGGCAGTGTACATTGTGGCAACACTTGTATCGGGAGGGATGCGAGTGGCGAGATTATTAAAGCTAGGTGTAGATACAAGTGTTACACTACCACGTTCGAGTGCTCCGAAACGGCTTGCACGAGCCTTGCGCATCTCAGCACGCCAGTTCAGTCTTTCAGCATAGGTCTTGCCGGGATGTTGGGCAAGCCACTGGTCTGTCTTGAAATGGTCGCACGCACCTTGAGGGTGGTTGCATCCACCACAAACCTTGACTGCATGCGGCCTTGAGAGTGGCTTGTACTGACAGGGAGGGAACTTGTTGGGCCCTGTAGTAAGATGAGCCTGAGGAGAGGACGAGGTCGGTAGTGCTGAGGAGGGGAGAGGGGCATGAAGCATAGCAGCTAGGGCTGCCGGCTGGTGCGTCTTCGTGTTGTAGTCTTGTTCAGTGGCTGCGAGCTTCGGAGAGATGTTTTTGACTGGCAGTTCTGCGACAGGAAGTTGAAGAAGCATTTGGCGGATCACCTTGAAGCGAGAAGGAAGGCCGTGGATGATGCCGGCACGCACCACAGCTTCAGGAAGGTCAATGCTCATTGCTTTGAGATCTGCAGCAATAGTGGTGCAAGCAGCAACGTAGCCACCTATGTCGGGAAAGGTGTCAAATGGGACATGGAAGAGGGAGACAATTTTGATGCCGCAAGAGGTTGAAGTGCAAGCATCAAAGCGCTCCTTGAGGTAGTGCCTTGGCACTTTCACCTATTGCTCAAATGTCGTTGTGTATCGCAAAGTCACAGGTTGCCAAGAGAGACATGAGAGCGTTGTCATTGTCAAACTCCCACTTCTTCTGGTCTGAGCTGTCATTGGCACGTTCGACACCACTGCCCACACCTGTGATGATTTTGTGGAGCAAACTACCATCAATGTGGGCCGTTTTGAAGTACATAGAGATGTTAAAGGCCCACAGCTTGTAGTTGTTGGTGCCGTCGCATTTGGTGGTGAGCTTAGGGATGCCAACAAGGGCACCGGCGACAGCTGCAACTGAGGCCATGTTGAAATGGAGGGCGGTGTTGAGGGAGATGCGAAGGACAGAGAGGAATCTGAGTTGGGTGGCAAGCAGAGTACCACACAGGATGGAACGTAGAGAGGACTCCTTGTGATAGAGGCAAGGGTGAAAAAAACCCTTGCCTTGATGAGGGAGGCAACGCAGAAGTTGCTATGGCGGCCTTGAGAACAGTGTCTGTGCTCTAGTACAATGTCTGAAAGAAGGTGGAGCTTCTAAATGAGTGAAGGATGAATGAGCCCAAGTGGGCTGATATACTTAGGAAAGAGAGGGGACTGATCTGCTACCTAGGCACACTGCAACAATCTCTAATATGCCACCTAGGCGGATTCTTGCAATCCATGTTGCTGACATGTTAGATTGCATATCTGACTGCAATCACAGTTTTACTGTGATTGCAGCAAAACTGTGATTGTAGTCAGGGAGAGCTGAACTGGACTTCTCGTAACTGAATTGCCTAGTGAAGTCCACTGGGCCACAGTCAGACGCCCTCTTGTGGCAAAGGTTGTAGACCCACAGCATTTGGGTGAAGTCATCAGTCAAGGTGAGAACATATCAACCCCAATCCGAAAAGGACTCGACCAGGAGGGGACCGAGATTTTCCGAGTGGACCAAATGTAGCATACGACGTGCCCAAGATGTGGAGTCAAGGTAAGAACATCAATGTATCTTACCTTGGACATAGAAAACATAATTGTTCTTGGGCGGCTTCTCAAAAGAAGCCGTGTCAAGAACAAGGGCTGGCTGAGTTTGATTGATATTGGACACAGTATCTAAGCTCACATGGCAGAGGCGGTGATGCAGCAGGCCCTGGTTAAAAACACACGCGCAAAAGAGAGAGGGGGAGAAGAAATAGAGGGATTACAATGAGCCATATGATACATGTCACCAACAACAGAGGCACAAAGCATAATGGCACGTGTGTCAAGAGCAGGCACCATGGCAGAGTCAAGAGAGTTCTCAATAGTGAGACCCATTGTGGTGCATGCACAAACAGAGAGCAGGTTGAGCTCAAGAGAAGGGACAGAGAGCACATCAGAAATGTACAAGGGGCAAGACGGGCCATCAAAACGTACAACCCTAACTCTCCACAGAGGCAACGACTGACCAGACCGTGTGAAAACGAACCGAATGGACGTAATGGAACCGAGCACAAAAAAAACACCATAATGACAAGTCATGTGATGGGTGGCACCAGAGTGCATGATTCAGGTGCCACTTAGCTCACAACCTATCGTCAACAGTGAAAAACATACCACCAAACACTTTGTCTTTGTTGTAGTTGAGGATTCAGGACAAAGACAAATAGCACGGATCTGGGACTCATCAAGCCACTCCATACGGTCAGGTCCATCCTCATCACAATCCAACTGAGTTCCCCCACAAGCATCATCATGGGAAGAACATAGTACGACAATTTTTTTGGGGCCCACCTGGATGTGAAAACATACTCACACCTCCATGAGTACAAAGTGCCAGCAGCTGATGAGGCTCTGTGATTGTGCACTTTGAGGGTCCAGATCACCACTTTTGCTTGGTGAAATGGATGTCTCTCCTACAATCATGGTTACGATGTGACACGGCCCGCCCGTGTGTAACCAGAGGACATCTTTTACGCATGCATCACCTAGAGGCCGCCCATGATCCAGCACCACCCAAAGGACTGCACACACTCCATGTAGGAATGAGCTCCTCCATTCATGTTGCAGTGGACAGAACGTCCACTGACGTTGCTCGTAAACTGCTGCTGCTCCTACTATCCCCTGTAGTGTCTTTTTTTCCCTTCTTCCCATATGCGGCCGCTGTAATGCACTCAGTCTTGTTGCTTGAGGTAAAGGAGGAGGAAGAGGAGGATGCGGTGGAGGTAGGACTAGTGAACTAGGACAGAGAAGTTGGAGGGGTCACAGTCATTGCTACAACAAGTGGACTATGCTGATGGGAGATAACAACCTCATGAGCTGATGTCGCTTGGAGAAAGTAGCCATGAGCCCAAGGAAGTAGCTATAGTGACTCCAAAAACTCAGAGAAAGTCACACGGTCGAAGCCCGTAAAGAGCTTCACGTGGTCCAAGTGTGCCCCCATCATGATGGTGTTGAGTACCCACAGCTACGTCTAGCCGCCAATTATGAGGCGTGTATAAGGGCGCATCCCGCACCTCCAGTAGCCGGATGCGAGCTCTGTGGAACCTTGGCGGAGGGACTAGAACTCACGCAAGCGAGCTACCCTTGTGGCATGGGTCTTCATAGTGAGTGGTTTTTGGGCCAGCCGCCAGCCCTGGCATGGTTCTGCACCGGTGTCATCCAGTAAGGGGCGGAAGTCGACCACAGTCTCCCGCGGCATGGCTTAGAGAAGACCACGCATTGCTTGCACTATTTTCTGGATCTGGTGAGTATTGTAAGTCTGCTACTGGCTGTAGTCGTAAGGCCAAACTCCCTCAAAATCAGCCCACACCTGAAATTGGGTTTTCGAGCACTCGAAGCCCTTTTCACTATCGTATCGGGGTGGATGTGTCTCAAAGTCCTTTGGTTGAAGCTCTATAGGGAGGGCGACCTCGAGCTCGGGAGATGGTGGACGAGCAAGACCATTGGTGGGAGGAACTCCAGTAAGAGTGAACGCTTTAGAATGATGTGCCTGATCCTAATGACAGGAAGGTGGTGGGGTGATAGGCTGTGAGCCCAGGTGCACCTCATAAATGTGCTCCTCAAGGATACAAACCTCATCCTCACGCGTGTCATCCTCTATCTTGTCCTCGTCCCAGGTGTCAGTCTGTGATGAAAGGTGATAAGGCCGTGACACTATACAGAGCGTACTTCGCTAAACAGATAGTTCACATCCAGTAGGTCCTCCTGGTGTCTACTTTGAGGCCCCTCAACCTTCGTGATCTCCTGCAACACGTCAATCTGACGCTGTTGCTTCTGATGTATCTCATCTTGTGCCTGACAAAGCTCGTCGATTGCAAGTAACTACGACCGTGGACTCATGATGCTCAAAGAGGAGGAAGAGGAGGGGTATCCTAGCCCCTTGCCCTTGTCACGGACCGACGCCATCGGAGTGCTCAACGTGGGTCCGAACGTCAAAATGGTCCAAGTAGGGAACTGATAGAATTTCTCGAGAAACTGAGACGTTGAAAAAAAGTGATTCTTTTACTAGATATTGCTGATATCAGCACTCATAACAATGACAAAAACACACCTTGTTGTCTCTAGCACATTTGACGTTAGCATTATTCATGCTGTCGTATTTATGTGAAGGATTTTTTCTGTCCTTTTCTTAAGTCATGAGGACTCCGCAAGATAGGGGAGGTGGCCTCGTCACCCCCTATGCTCGACTACATTGGTGTTGCACAGCCCTGCATCTTTTGAGCAGCCAAACAACAGATCTACTATGCATTGCTCCGCATGAGTGTTGCGCAGCTTCTTTGTTGTGTAGCCCAGTAACCACAACTACTACTTTTGTGGCACCACTACTGTTGTAACGGCTACTACTCTCGCAACGACTGCTGCTGTTTTGCTGTTGAAATTGCTACCACTGGAAAGATATTGTTGCTACTGCTTTTATTGCTATCACCACATTGCAACTGCTGCTTGCTGTTGCTGCTACTGCTACTACTGTTGCTCGTGGCTGCGTCCACTACACGATGGTGCTACTCGTAGCCGCCGACACGAACCGCTGGTACAAGCTATCTCTTCTTTTCACGGGTCTTCACAAGACAGGTTAGTGCTGCTACCTGATGCTGCCATTGCCACTTAGTGTGGTTATTGCAGCTCGTTGCTTTTGCTACTACTCGTGTTGCAATGATGGTGGTAACTCACGCTGTCCACTCTAGCGATCGTGGGATGATGCCGTTGGTGCAAACGTTGGATGACTGCTATCGACGTCTGCTACGACGGGTCCTAGGATATGACTGATGCAATTTTTCTCAATACTGCTGCCGGTGCTCCGACTCTGTGATGCAGCTCATGATGAGACTTGGTGTGACGAGTGAAAGGAACAATGTGGGGCCAGGAACCAAGAGGGGTTTAGCACCATGCACAGTGTTTCAAAAACGCAAGTGAGATTTGCGAGTGACGAGTAACAAAATGCAGGACTGGTAGCAGGCGAGTGAGAGCGTGACGAGCGAGGAGTGGCGAGCTCCTCCTCGCTCACACTACAAGGCAAACCAAAGCCTTGAACTTGAGCCTTCCGACCAAATTATCCTGCAAGCCTGTAGAGAGACAGAATTCTGCCAAGACAACCTAAGTATCACAAACCCGGGTGCTCAATCCCCCTCCCCCCCCAAACAGTGACACTAGGAAGCCTGGTGTTCATGCAATGACAACCATGTGTCTATGAAGTATTTCTATCATGAGCCATAACGAGAATTGCCATGGCTCCACTTCTTGTGCACGTGTCACCATGAGGGACGCTGTGGTGTCGGTGCCGGCACCAGCGACACTCCAGCATTAGTCACCTGCATCAATGAGGTGAGTGTGCAACAAGGCCAGAGGTCACGACGTGTTTGTGGTTCATGAACCAACACTCCCCCATGACCCACAGCCAACGCACACAAGCACAATTTCACGGGCACTACATGTGTCACAAGATGTGACTAAAGAGTTTACACATACACAAAACAACCACTCATCCAGGGTCACCACAAAGACACAACAGTCCCACTGCATGCACGGCTGCCTTGAAGACATTGTTGCTGAGTGCCTTTATCAAGAAGTCAGCTCCCTCCTGTCGTGAGTCAACCCAAATGATCCGGACATGACCTGCAGCAACGCGCTCACGCACAAAGTGATGCTCAACAGTTATGTGCTTCGTGCGTGTGTGATGCATGCCATCATGTTCGGTGATTACTTTGGTGCTCTGGTTGTCACACTACAACGTGATGCAACAGTTGCTGAAACAAGTGACACAGCCAAACACTCTCACACGTGCAAGCGCCAAGAGCAATACACTCAGTCTCACTGGAACTGCGTGCCACACAACCTTGTTTGCCACTTTTCCACAACACAGCGGTCCCTCCGACTAGGAAGATATAGCCTGTACGATTGCGAACATCTGAGTCATGGGCCCAATCATTGTCTGTGTAGCCATCGACTACAACTGTCGGCTGTGCCCGACAGTTGTAGTCGGGCACAGCAGATTGCGAACATACGCAGCCTGGTGCATATGGAGGGTGCGACGCGACCGATCACGCTTAAGCTCCATCCCCACAAAGACACGAGCAGGCCCAAGGTCTTTCTGTTGGAATGATGCTCCTCACCATGGCAGGAGTGACTCCAAAAAGGAACACCAATAAGACAAGCCTTAGTGGCTTAGTGGTTAATGGTGTCCACCTCTAGAGGCAGGGGCCCGGGTTCAAGTCCCACAAGATGAAATTCTGTCCTGCCTCAAGGGAGGTGGAAAATAGATGCCAAGAAGCTAGCTCAACCTCTAGAGTTCCTCTTTAAGTTTCTAGAAGGCCAGGTGAGGGTCCAGGAAGGTGGCACACCTTCTAGAAGGGGTGACTTGTCCCACAAGGCATCTAGAGGTGTCTTGGTCTTCTGGACACCTTCCCTCCTACTAGAAGCAAGCTGAGGAATCTAGGAAGGGGCAGAAGCTTCTAGAGGAGGGAAGGGATGCCTTCCTAGGTGGGAAAAGGACAGCCTACCAAGGAGCACTCTAGAAGCCATAGAATCTGCTAGGAAGCTCCAAATCTGGCATGCTTTGGTGTTCTAGAAAGCTTAGATCAGTGGCTATAAAATGCCACTGCTTGTGAGCCTTGATAAAGTGTTAATTCCCATCCAATTGAGGCCAAAAATATTGCCTCACTCTCTGACCAGATTTTGCCATCCTTGGAACCAGTTGCCTCCACACTTTCAGTCTCTCCAAAAACAGTTGGTGGTGTGAACCAGCCACTGCTGGGGACCCTCCAGGGTGCACACTCACCCTTAGGCCGACAAAGGGTTATGGGCCCACGCCTCTAAGGGGTTCAAAGCCAGCTTGATTTCATGCTCCCAACAGCAAGACATGGCAACTAGCGAGCAAGAGAGCAGCCGCGCTGTCCTTAAGTTTGATGGGACAGACTTTGCCTTGCGGAGGTGGCAGTTTGAGGTCTTCTTCGACGACAAGGGACTGCTTGAGCTCGTGAAAGGTGATGAGACTGCTCCGCCAGAGACTGCAACGGCTGAGGTGAAGGAGGCATACAAGAAGCGGAACAAAAAGGCATTGGCGCTCCTTGTGTCCGCGTTATGCCCACCACAACTTGGGCACATCCAAGGATGTACCCTGGCCGCGGACGCATGGTCAGAACTCTGCTCCATCTACCAGTCAAGCAACCTTGCCAATCAGCTCTTCACCTTCAAACGGCTTGTCACCCTTCGAGCCAACGAAGGCGACAACATCATGGAGATCATGCAGCAGATTGAGTCTCTCGCAGCGGAGTGCGTGGCCACGGGTTGGGAGGTCGACTCTCAGTTGCAAGCTATGATCCTCCTTCTGGCCTTGCCAGACAATTGGAGTCCCATGATCACAGTCCTTGGTGGCTGGCCTTCCGACGAGCTGAAGTACCCGAAGGTTGCTGAGTACGTGCACAATGAGGGGATGCGACGTGACGGTCGAGAGAGTGCAGTGGCATCAACTTCAGCTTACACAGTTCATCCTCAAAGTGGAAGCCGAGGCGACAAGTGGAAGGGTGCAAAACAGGGCACTAAGAAGGGTGACAAGAAGGGGGAGTGCTTCAACTGTGGCAAGGAGGGCCACTACGCGTGTAACTGTCCTAGGAAGAAAACAGATCGGTCGCAGTGGGGCGGGAAGAAAGATGAGCACGCCCTTATGGCGTACAACTCCACCAACTTGAAGGATCCGGGAGCTGCCGTCATCGACTTCGGATCAGGCCGCCACACGCAATGCAACAGGGCGGCATTTGTCACCTACGGCGCCTCGGAGAGACGCATGACGGTGGCCAATGGAAAAACAGAGGTGGCCGCCGGTGAGGGTAACGTCCACATTGAGTCAATTCTGGATGGAAAACCTGTCACAAGCACAATCTACGATGTGCTGCATACGCCTAACTTTGGGGCAAACCTGCTCTCCGTCAGCCGCCTTACCGACAAGGGACTTGAGGTGCTCTTCACAAAGAAGGAGGCCGTCATCCGCAAAGAGGGCAAAGGTGAGGTGATTGCGCGTGCCAAGAGGGAGGA
>SZWC01000949.1:92554-116075 GCA_023375785.1 Penium margaritaceum
CTTCATCGATGACCACAGCCGGAAACTCTACCTCTACCCTATGAAGCGGAAGAGTGAGGTCCTTGCGTGCATGCAAGAGTTTGTGGCTGATGTGGAGCGGCAAACAGAGTTGAAGGTGAAGGCGTTCCGGAGTGACAACGGCGGTGAATATGCCGGGTGCCTTGGGTGGATGAAGAGCAAGGGGATTGAGTGGCAGAAAACAAATCCACACTCCCCACAACAGAATGGCGTCGCAGAGAGAGCGAATCGCACAATCTTGAACATGGTGCGATCCATGTTGAGCGACGCCGGCCTTACACAACGGTTTTGGGCGGAGGCGGCAAGGATAGCAGCGTACATCATGAATCTCATGTCGACCAAGCCGCTGAAGGACAAGGAGAGCAAGGCGTGGAAGACGCCACAAGAGGTGTGGAGCGGGAGGAGGCCGGCGGTGGGTCACCTCCGCACGTTTGGTTGTGTTGCACATGCAATGGTGCAGGCACGTGAGGGACGGAGCAAGCTGGACCCGCGTACCCGCCAGTGTATTTTCCTTGGATATGAGAGCGGAAGCAAGGCGTACCGGCTCTTTGACCCAAGGAGGCAGTAGATTGTACGGAGTCGCGACGTCACGTTCGACGAGAAAAGCTGCTGGACAGACAAGGAGGCAGGTCTCTCCAAGAGGGGGGAGTGGATGCCACTCCTTGAGGGGGAGACGCCAGAGGACGTGAATGAGGGTGACATCTTTGCATCACCACCAAGCGGAGAGCATCGCCTGAGGAATGGGCGAGCGGCCGACTTTATTCCGGCCAGTTCGGATGAGGAATCCAAAGCACCGGAGATTGACGTGGAGGCGGGGAGTAGACCGATGTCTCCAAGGTCTCCAAGAGAGGGGGAGCAGGCGCTTGGAGAGGATGGCGCCGAAAGGGGACAGCAACAAGAACAACCGCCTCAACAGCCCTGCACGAGCAGCCGTGTGCAAAGAAAGACTAAAAGGTACGATGCCAACAAGGGCATCTGGACAGGGTTCACACAAGTCTTCTTCGCGTAAGAGGAGCCTCAAGGAGGCACTGCACAAGAAGGATGGGGATGAGTGGGAGGGAGCAACAAAATGTAAGCTCGTCTCCCATGAGGAGAAAGTCTCCTCAGTTATAGGTTGAGCATTGACTACTGCCATGGGTGATGCGCAAGGGGGAGATTGTTGCAATGATGCTCCTCACCATGGCAGGAGTGATTCCAAAAAGGAACACCAATAAGACAAGCCTTAGTGGCTTAGTGGTTAATGGTGTCCACCTCTAGTGGCAGGGGCCCGGGTTCAAGTCCCACAGATGAAATTCTGCCCTGCCTCAAGGGAGGTGGAAAATAGATGCCAGGAAGCTAGCTCAACCTCTAGAGTTCCTCTTTAGGTTTCTAGAAGGCCAGGTGAGGATCCAGGAAGGTGGCACACCTTCTAGAAGGGGTGACTTGTCCCACAAGGCATCTAGAGGTGTCTTGGTCTTATGGACACCTTCCCTCCTACTAGAAGCAAGCTGAGGAATCTAGGAAGGGGCAGAAGCTTCTAGAGGAGGGAAGGGATGCCTTCCTAGGTGGGAAAAGGACAGCCTACCAAGGAGCACTCTAGAAGCCATAGAATCTGCTAGGAAGCTCCAAATCTGGCATGCTTTGGTGTTCTGGAAAGCTTAGATCAGTGGCTATAAAATTCCACTGCTTGTGAGCCTTGATAAATTGTTTGTTCCCATCCAATTGAGGCCAAAAATATTGCCTCACTCTCTGACCAGATTTTGCCATCCTTGGAACCAGTTGCCTCCACAGTTTCAATCTCTCCAAAAATAGTTGGTGGTGTGAACCAGCCACTGCAAGGGACCCTCCAGGGTGCACACTCACCCTCAGGCCAACACTTTCATCTTGTACGTGGACTGCACTAGGTCTTTTACTGATCTGACAGCATCCTCGCTAGGTGATGCGATCAACAAGTCGTCCACATAGACTAGGACAGCCACGAACGACACAGAGGGTGGAGTCATAAAGAGTGAAGGATCCACTGTACTGCGTTGGTACCCTCCTTTCTCGAGGTTGGATGTGATCTCCTGGTTGCAGCACTGAGGTGACTGCTTCAGGCCATAGAGGGTCTTCCGTAACCGCCAGAATCTCTCAGTGCCATCGGAGAATCCTGGAGGTTGAACCATATAGATCTCCTCGTCTAGGTGTCCATGCAGGGATACATTGTTCATGTCCATCTGTTCAAGCTCTCAGTCATGGTGAGGCACGAGACTCAGCAACACTTTGGCTGTGGTGTATCGTCCGACTGGTGCAAAGGTTTCGTCAAAGTCGATGCCTGGGACCTGGGAGAACCCCTTTGTCGTAAGCCTTGCCCTGTACTTGTCGAGAGTGCCATTGGGTTATTAATTCCGTCGGAAGACCCAACGAGCGTCAATGACCTTGCAACCGTGTGGCAAGTCAACTAGTTCATAGATCGCATGGTCATCTAGAGCATTCAGTTCATCGCGCATCGCGGTCTCCCACTGTTGGGTGTCAGTGGAAGCACGTGCTTGACGCACCGTGGTTGGCTCAGGTGGTAGAGCTGTGGTACCTGACGCAGCGTGACATTCTGCAATGCTGCTAAAAAAAGCCACCTCCAATGCGTGTGCATGCTCAAAGGCAAGGAGCACATAGCCAAGGGCAGATCTGGGGTGGATGACCCCTGTGGCCAAGCCCGGGCATCCATGCCAGTCGTGAGGACGGGAGGCTGCACAGTCTGAGACTGTGGGGGGCGTGCTAAAACTGTAGTGCAAGAGCGTTGAAGGAGCGCACGAAGGTGCCCTCCTTGGATGAAAGTGGACACAGGAGTAGGGCCAGTGGTGGTCAGTGGCGGAGATGGAGTGGCCACATGAGGAAGGGAAGAGACAGGTGAGGTGGCCACTAGAGGCGTGACCGGACTGGACAAAGAGACTGGTGAGGGGATCGCAGCTGACTAGACAGAGTCCGTGACAAGAGAGGACGGGGCACCGGAGGAGCTGCTGGAGGACGAGGAAAAACTGGGTGCATGACCGGATGATGAGGACTGCAAACTGGGTACCGGACCGGACGACAAGGACTGTAATGAGGGTGAGAGTTGCGGTGTAACAGCAGGACTGCACGGATGGCAGGACCGACTACCCCTCCCATTCGAGAGAGAGGCAGGAGAGAGGAGGCAGGGGGCAAGCGACTGAGGCCATGAAGGAAGACAGACTCAAAGAACAAGGCATCACGGGATTCGATGACATGGTGAAGGACAGGATCCCAAAAACGTCAGGCTTTAGATTGGGCAGACATGCCCAAAAAGGGACACAGGCGGCCACAAGGAGAAAATTTGCCGTTACGCAAATCCTCGAGGAGCCAGACGGAAGCAATATTGCCCCAGACCCAAGCAAGACGCAGGTCAACGCGAGTGCCGTACCAGCGCTCAAAAGGTGTGAGCGTGCGGGGAAGAGGACCGTGGGGGACGCGGTTCCAGACCCATGTCATGTAGCTCATCGCCTCAAAGGCAAAGAGTGGGGGCAGACCGGAATCGTACAAGAGGGTATGGACGTCGTCAGCTAATGTCTGATTCCACTACCCAAAGACGTTGTTTTGTTGGGGTGTGTATGGAGTACAGGTCTCCAGACACACCCCGCAGGATTCAAGGAGGCGGGTGGTCGGACCAAGGAACTCACCACCACGGTCGCTGTGAAAGACGTACAATGACGACTGACAGGCGCGTTCAGCCTGAACAAGCCAGAACTCGATGACTGAGTAAACGTTGCTCTTCTAACAAAGGGAAAACACCCAGCAAAACTAAGACAAATCATCGGTAAGGCATAAGACATAACAACCAACGTCGCCCAAGAGGTCATGGGGCAATGGGCCCATGACATCCGCATGGACACGATGGAGCAGGT
Organism: Penium margaritaceum; assembly: GCA_023375785.1. Taxonomy (NCBI): domain Eukaryota; kingdom Viridiplantae; phylum Streptophyta; class Zygnematophyceae; order Desmidiales; family Peniaceae; genus Penium; species Penium margaritaceum. The sequence goes on from SZWC01000949.1 coordinate 96,448, forward strand.
GGGAGGACTGCGAGTCTGACGGGGAGAAATGGGAGCGATGCATTTTGCCTTGCGCACAAGCGAGACAGTCAGCAGGCAAGGTGCATGGAAATCACACGGAGAAAGACCAACACAAGGCTGAAGGTGAAGCATTCTGTGAACGGCATCATAATGAACATGAACGAGGCCGTGATGCAAGAAACGGACAAGGTCAGGAGAGAGGGATGGAGCAATATGAGCAAGCACGAACCCCGGCACGAAGGAAAAAGAGGACGCATGCAAGGGAACACGATAAAGCTTACCACATTGCATGCCACGAAAGACAAGACGGCCAGAGGGATGCAGACACACGGTGCCAATACCAGTACTGGTAGTAAAATCCATACCTCGGTCGTCGAGGGACGACACAGACAACAAGCTGAGCTCAAGCGAAGGCACTAACAGAACATCAGGCAAGTACAGGGCACCACTAGGACCGACAAAATGGACAACCCCAACTCCCTGAACTGGAAGCAACTGACACGACCCCGTACGGATGAAGCGAACAGACGCGACAGGACCCAACGAGACAAATGAGGAGCGAACAGATGTCATGTGGTGGGTGGCCCCGGAATCATGTGGTGGAGGACCCAAAAACCACTAGAGACACGGACAGAGGGGAGAACGCCAGAGGTGGCGTCAGTGCCAACGGAGGACAAGGGGGAGACAGGGAGCTCACAGAGGGAGAGACAACGAGGAAGGAAGATAGGTTGCCAGTGCTCAATCCACGGGAAGGATACACTCAACGAGCCCAAAACGTGACCAGGGGGGTCCCCACAAAGAAAAATGTCCGTCTGACACACGAGACCTCTGGCCGGCGATGCAACACTCTCACCTCCCTGATCGCAAAGGCGCAAAAGCTGAAGAAGGGACTGCTCTATCTGGCGCTCCCGATCACCGCGGTCAGCGTCCACCGACGCTGGCGGGGCCGGAGTAGACGCGCCCGAAGAAGAAGGGAACCACGGCGGCACGGTGTAGGCAGAGGAGGGAGGACCTACATAAGTGGGTGCACTAGATGGAGGAGGCAAGCCCCAGGTGTAGGGACCAAGAGGGGGGCAGAACGGTATGCCAGTGGTAGAGTGTGCATGATCAGAGGTGGTGGCTGGCGGACGTGAAGAGGCTGTAGAGATGGAGGGTGACGGCGCTGAGGAAGAGCCAGACGTGTGCGCCCAATGAGCACGCATGGCCCGAGCTAGACAAAGATCATCTGGAGGGGCGGGACAAGAACGGGCAGAATGCTCGGAGTAGTCGCAGTTCCAGCACACGACAACACCGAGAGTTCGGGAGGGAGGAGCGCTGCCCTTGTCCTTCCCCTTGCCTTTTTCCTTGCCCTTGTCCTTCCCACGGCACCGGGAGGCAAGGGCAGAGGCAGTAGAGGACGAGGAAACCGAGGAAGAGGATGAAGGAGCAAAGGAAGAAGTGAGTGCGGTAGTGGTGGTGACTGTAGCAACACCTATGACGGCAGAGCGGTGGAGGCGCTTGTTTTGAAGGCTAGTCCACCAGGCAGCAAGACGCTCGGAGGTGAAGTCCCAGAGAGCCCCTACCCCTGGCGGCGAATCTGGAGGAACTGGCTGTGAGGTAAGATCCTGCAGCTCATCAGCTTTGACGTTGCGAAGTAGGTGGGACAGCTCCGGGATGAGGCCATTGACCATGGTGAGAACGGCACAGAGCTGGCCAGGCGCTGCTTTGCCAAGCTTGTGAAGGATCTTGAGACCGCGAGCCCAGTATGCATCAGCGGTCTCGTCACCACGCATGAGAAGCGTGTTGAATTGGACTGTGAGGGCGCCTTGAGCAACTTAGCCAGTGACAGTGGTGCAACGACACAGCATGGCATATGCGCGGTGACTTCACCATTGAAGGCAAGGGGAAGGACAGGGGCATCGCTCCTTCCTCCCAAACTCCCGGTGAATACGGTGACTTCATCAGCGAAGGTTGCATGATTTTCCTCTGCCAACTTAAGGCGGTCTTCAGCCTCCTACTGAGCCTCGCTGGCGAGAGTCAGCTGACGCTGAAGGGCTACGATGAGTGACTCATCATCACCACGCATGGTGACGACATAAAGGCTCTGCCCGACAAATTTGGGCAGAGTTTTCCCAACCCCAGTGGGCGTGGGAAAACTGGGGGTGCCTTAGGCAGAGTAGCTGAATGCTGCAGGATAGCCCACCTCGAGTCAGACAGGACAAGCCACCGCAGAGAGAAAAAGAGAAAGCAGGCAGAGGACGAAAGCATTCAAGATAGAGAGTCATGCGGTGATAGGAGGCGACAGACTACACAGGAAGGCTAAGAGCGGTAGAACTGTATGCGAAGAGGCAGCGGAGAGAATGGAAATGGTGGAGAGCAATGATGCCACCAGAGCAAACACTCCAGTGACAAAGGCAGCACTGAGGGTGATGATGACAGCTGCGATGGAGACAGTTGCTGTGACGAAGCTGGAGGCGGCAGATGGAGTAGATGCTGCTACACTGACAGCGGCGGACATCGAGGTGCGGATTGAAGCTGCAACCGCCGCTATCGCAGATGTAGCTAAGGCTGTAGTAGATGTAATGGCAGACGTTGCGGCAGAAATCTGCATCCCTATGTTAGCGGCTGCTGCAACAATGGGAGCGGTGACAACCGCAGCCTCTGTGTATGCCTCTGTTGCATGTCCTGCTGAGGTAGAGGCAGGTGCACTAGAGGCTCTAGTGGCTGCGGTAAACGTAGCGGCGGCTGGTGTAGTTGCGTCTATAACAGCAGCAATGCTGCTCTTATTGCGTGTGCTGTTGCTGCAGCTGTTGCCAATGCTTCTGCTGCTATGGCTAAAGCGGCTGCCACGTTGCTTGAAACAATGCTACTGCTGCTGCCCGTACTACTCCTACAGTTGCCGATGTTGCTGCTGCTGTTGTGGCTGATGCGGCTACCAACGCTACTGCTAAAACTACTGCTATTGCTGCTTTAGATGTTACTGCTACTGTGTGTTCTGCTGCTGCTGCTGCCAATGCTGCTACTGCTATGGCTAAAGTGGCTGCCGTTGCTGCTGCTAAAACTGTTGTTGCTGCTGCTATTACTGCAGACAATACTGCTACTTCAAGGATGGAGAGGCGGCAGTCGCATAAGAGGCAATTGCTGCAGTAGTTGGGGTTGATGGCAGAGTCAGGCAGCAATGCTGCTAAGACTGATGCAGCTGAAGTTGCGACCGCTGAAAGAGGCTGCAGTCGCGGCTGCTGCAACTAACATAGCTGCTGTTGGCGTCCAGACGCACAAGCGGCTGCAGTTGTGGGGGCAGCGGCTACCGCCGTGCGGCTGCCGTTGGTGGAGTCACGCGGATGATGTAGCCTGATGATCTATGTGATGCAAGCACGGGAGTGCGGTGGGAGAACCTGCTGCGAAGATTGTAGCTGTTGAGAGGTGTGAGAGAAGTGCGGGAGGAGAGGTCCGTGGGTGAGGGAAGAACGCCCTAACCCATGAGTTGCTGTATTCGGCCACCAAGACAGGAGGCCGAAGGCTAGTGGGAGTGAGTTCCTCCTCCCTAAGGACCTCTGTGACTGCTAGAGATCGACAGAGGTGGCGGAAGCGGCGGCGGCGACGGCGAGATGTCAAGCGCCAACAGGATCGCACGCCCGATGTCACGCACGATGTGTTCCCTCCTCACACTGCTCTGATACCAATGAATGGTGAGACTTGGTGTGACGAGGAAAAGGAACAATGTGGGGCCAGGAACCAAGAGGGCTTTAGCACCATGCACAGTGTTTCAAAAACGCAAGTGAGAGTTGCGAGTGACGAGTAACAAAAAGCAGGACTGGTAGCAAGCGAGTGAGAGCGTGATGAGCGGGGAGTGGCGAGCTCCTCCTCACTTGCACTACGAGGCAAAGCAAATCCTCAAAATCAAGGCTGTCGACCAAATTATCCTGCAATCCTGCAAAGAGACAAAATTCTGCTAAGACAACCTAAGTATCACAAACCCGGGTGCTCAACCCCCCTCCCCAAAACAGTGACACTAGGAATGACAAACATGTGCCTATGAAGTATTTCTATCATGAGCCACAACAAGAATTTCCATGGCTCCACTTCTTGTACACGTGTCACCATGAGGGACGCTGTAGTGTCGGCGCCAACGTCCCTCTAGCATCAGTCACTTGCATGAGCGAGGTGAGTGTGCAGCGAGGCCACAGGTCACGAGGTGTCTATGCTTCACAAACCAACAGTTTCTCACCGCTACTGCCGGTGCTCCGACTCTGTGATGCAGCTCAGCGAGAGAGGCTTCACCACTCTCATACCATAAGAAATACTTGGAAGCTTCCTAGCCTTGCTGCCGCTAACCTGGCGACACTATCCAGTCAACTGATGCACGAACAAACAAGCACGTGTAAGAGGTAAAGCAAGGGAAGTAGAGTAGAATACAATAAGCTTTGGGCGAGAGAGCCATGAGAGCTAGCGTGTGAAATGTTGAGCAAAGAAACGTGCAAGTAAACGAGTCACACAAGGCGGAGGTGTAACGTGAGCGGGGGAGGCCCAGAGGCAGCGAGCGAGCGAACGGCAAGATCGCTCAAGCTTCCTACCATTGCTGCTGCTAACCTGGCGACACTGTCCAGTCAACTGATGCACGAGCAAACAAGTACGTGTAAGAGGTAAAGCGAGGGAAGTAGAGTAGAACACAATAAGCTTTGGGTGAGATAGCCATGAAAGCTAGGGTGTGAAATGTTGAGCGAAGAAACGCGCAAGTAAACGGGTCACACATGGCGGAGGTGTTCCGTGAGCGGGGGAGGCCCAGATTCAGCGAGCAAGCAAACGGCGAGATCGCTCAAGCTCGCTGCCCTCGTGGGTGTTGAACAGGCACCACTTGACCAATAATTTATCCAAGCCCCTATCTAGTCCTATTTGAGGGAGCACCCGGTAGGCACCATACAAGTCCACCACACACAACCAAATTGTATGCAACCTCAATGTGCTTGTGCAATTCCCTGCTGAGTGATTCAAGGAACTATCCATCGTGAAGCCGTTACACCACCCCTTGAGCTACGGCGTCAGCGCCTACGTCCCTCCAGCATTAGTCACCGGCGGCAGTGCGGTGGGTGTGCAGCGAGGCCAGAGGTCACAACGTGTCTGTGGCACATAAACCAACACTCCCCCATGACCCACAACCAACGCACACAACACAAACTGACAGGCAAACATGAGTGTCACAAGGTGTGACATGTGACTGTACAAACACAGGGGGCAACCATTCACCCAGGATCACCACGTAGACACAACAAACCAACCACGTGCATAGCTACCTTGAAAACGTTGCTGCTGAGTGCCTTTGTGTGGAAGTCAGCCCTCTGTTGTCGTGTGTTGACCCAGACAATCTGGACATCATCTGTAGCAATGCGCTCATGCACAAAATGATGCTCAACATTGATGTGTTTTGTGCATGTATGATGCATGCCATCGTGCTCGACAATGGCCTTAGTGCTCTGGTTGTCACAGCACAACGTGATGTAGCGGATGGGGACGCAAAGTTGCTGAAGCAAGCGACACAGCCATACACTCTTGTAGGTGCCTACACCCAGTGCAACATACTCATCCTCAGTGAAGCTGCATGCCACACAACCTTGCTTTCCACTCTTCCATGACACGGCGGTCCCTCCAACGAGGAAGATGTAACCCATACAACTGCGAGCGTCGGTGTCATGTGCCTAGTTGCTGTCTGTGTATCCATCCATGACAACTGTCGGCTGTGCTCGATAGCACAGGCCGGTGCGAGTAGTGGAAAGAATACACATGACAACACGCAATGCAGCCTCCATGTGTCATCCTTTAGGAGTCTGAGAGAACTGAGCAAGGAAGTTCACGGAGAAGGCGACATCTGCCCTGGTGGTCGTAGCTAGATACATCAGTGACCCAATGACACAAAGGTTATCTGTCACATTGACTGCGTACCCGAGCTTAGACACATCCAGTGTCTTCAGCAGCCTTTGCCTAGCTGGGGTCATGGGTGTCGACGCTGTGGGAGTGGACTCAAGCAGGGAGGCAAAGCGCTCCTTGAGGCTTCGAACGTACACGGCCCGGTGGACATGAAGTGTGCGACGAGAACTGTCGCGTTCAAGCTCCATGCCCAAGAAGACACGGGCTGGCCCGAATTCTTTCATCTTGTACGTTCATTGCAAAAGCTTCTTCACAGACGTGACATCAGCTTGGTTGGGCGACGCTATTAGCAGATCATCCACGTAGACGAGAATGGCCACGAAGGGGACACAAAGTGGAGTGACAAAGAGAGAAGGATCCACCGTACTACGTTGGGAGCCTCCCTTTTCAAGAGTGGAGGTGATTTCTTGGTTCCAGCATCAAGGCGACTGTTTGAGGCTCTAGAGAGCCTTCTGCACTCGCCAAACTCGGTCAGTGCCATCGGAGAAGCCAGGTGGCTGGGCCATGTAAATCTCCTCATCCAACTATCCGTGGAGGAACGCATTGTTCACATCCATTTTCTCCAGCTCCCAGTCGTGGTGGGCCACAAGACTCAACAGTGATCTAGCTGTGGTGTATCACCCGACTGGTGCAAATGTCTCGTCAAAGTTGATGCCTGGGACGTGGGAAAACCCTTTATTTGTGAGGCCCCCCTTGTGCTTGTCAAGTGCACCATTGGGCTTGTACTTGCGCCGAAAGACCCAACAAGCATCGATGGCTTTGCACCCAAGCTCATACACCGAATGATCATCAAGGGCATTGAGCTGAGCACGCATTGCAGCCTCCCACTGCTGTGCGTCGGAGGCTTCACGTGCTTGGCGCACCGTAGTTGGTTCAGGGGGCAAGACAGTGGTGGCCAACGTGGCATGACACTCGGCCACACTACTCAAGACAGCAGCTTCCAAGGCTCGCTCGTGCTCCAAGAAGAGGAGCGCATAGCCAAGGGTGGAACTAGGGTGGACGATCCCAGTAGATAAGCCGAGTGCGTCCATGTCGGTAGGGTGAACAGGGGAGTGTGCCGTCTGGGACTGAGGAGGGTGCGCTAAGGTAGTGGAAGTGCTAGAGCGGTTTGACAGCGCACGGAGACCCCCCCCCGACGAAAGGTGAGACAGGAGCAATACTAGTGGTAGCATGCGGAGGTGGGTCAGACACCCGAATGGGAGAGGCCGCGGGTGAAGTGGAAACTGGGGGGTGTGATTGGGTTGGACGACATAGTGGGAGACGAGGCAGACTGGGGAGAGTCGGCGATCGAGGAGGACGGTACAGCGGAGGAACTGGACAGAGACAATACGTCAAGGGAAGAGGACGTAGAGAAGGTAGGGATAGACCCGGATGACACGGACTACAATGTGGATGAGAGTTAAGGTGTAGGAACAGGGACTGCCGGAGCGGCAAGACCGACATCCCCCCTCAGCCGAGCGAGAGGCAGGAGAGAGGAGTCTGGGGACAGGCAACCAAGATCCCGAAAGAAGGTCAAGTCAAAAAACAAAATGTCGCGAGACTCAACAACACGTTGGCGGACAGGGTCCCAGAAATGCCACACTTTGGACTGCGCGGACACCCCAAGAAAGGGGCACAGACGACTACGAGGGGACAGTTTCCCATCCCGGAGATCCTGGGGCAGCCAGGCCAAAGCGATACTACCCCAGACCCCAGCCAGACAAAGATCGGTCCGATGACCATGCCAGCGCTCAAATGGGGTGACAATACAAGGGAGGGGGCCGTGAGGAATACGGTTCCATACCCATGTCATGTAGCACATAGCTTCAAAGGCAAAGAGGGGTGGCAGACTACTCTTAGACAGGAGCATGTGGACACCATCGGCAAGCGTCCAGTTCCAATGCTCAGAGACACCGTTCTGTTGAGGTGTGTACGGAGCTGATGTCTCCAGACACACCCCATGAGACTCCGGAAGGCAAGCGGTGGGACCAAGGAATTTGCCGCCATGGTCGCTGCGGAAGACGCGCAGCGACCGTTGACAGGCACGCTTGGCCTGAACAAGCAAGGACTCAACAACAGAACAAACATCGCTCTTTTTACGGAGCGCGAACACCCAACGAAAGCGAGAAAAGTCATCGGTAAGACATAAGACATAGCGGCCCACGTCACCAAGGAGGTCATGATGCAGAGGCCCCATGACATCCGCATGAACACGATCAAAGGGATGGGAAGAGTGAGAATCAGAAGGAGAGAACGGGGAGCGATGCATCTTCCCTTGCGCACAGTCAAGACAATCAGTAGGGTAAGGGGCAGGGAAGCTGGAGGACGAGAGGCCGAGAGCAGGCTGGAGATGAAGCATGTTATGAATGGCATCACTGTAGACATGACCAAGGTGATGATGCAAGAGACGGACAATGTTAGGAGCAAGAGAGGGTGCAACGTGAGCAAGGACGGTGCTGGCACAAGGAGTGGAGGGGGCGTGCAAGGGAACACGATAGAGTTTGCCGCACTTTATGCCACTAAGAACAATACGCTAGGAGGAACGAAGGGAGACAGTGCCAACACCATGTCCAACAGTGAAGTCCATACCTTGATCATCCAGGGACGGCACAGACAGCAGGCTGACCTCCAACATAGGCACATACAGGACATCAGGCAGGTATAGAGCACCACTTGGTCCAACAAAGCGCACAACGCCCACACCCTGAACCGGCAGCAACTAACCAGACCCAGTACAAACAAAGCGGACAGAACTAATTGGACCTAAAGAGACAAACAAGGATTGCACAGACGGCATGTGGTGGGTCGCCCCGGAAGTCAAGGATCCAGAGGCCACTGGACACACGCACAAAGGGCAGCACACTTGACGTGGCGACAGTGCCAACTGAGGACAGAGACAAGGTACGAAGGGAGAGACAACGAGGAAGGAATTCTGACTGCCAACGCTCAATCCACAGAACAGACTCACACAAGGTACCCTGAACGTGACCAGGAGGATCCCCACGAAGTACACCGTAAGTCTGACACATAGGACCTCTGGCCTGCGATGCAACACCCTCACCTCCCTGATCGCAAAGGCAGAGAAGCTGAAGGAGGGACTGCTCAAGGTGGCGCTCCCAATCACCGTGATCACCATCCACAGACATTGGCGGAGCTGGTGTAGACGCGCCGGAGAAAGTCGGGAACCACGGTGGAGCGGTGTTGGCAGAGGACGGGGGACCAGCATATGCAGAGGCTCCGTAAGGAGGTGGCCAGCCCCAGGGGTAGGGGCCAGGCGGCGGAAGGTAAGGCATGCCGGAGGCGGCGTGAGCCTGAGCCGGAGGTGGGGCGGAGGAGCGCGATGGCGAGGGTGCAGAGGAGGATCCGGAGGTTTGAGCCCAGTGAGTGCGCATGGCTCGGGCAAGGAGGAGGTTTTCCGGAGGAGCGGGGCAAGTACGAGCAGAGTGCTCAATAGAGCCACAGTTCCAACACACGACTGCGCCTGGAACCCGCAAGGAAGCGGCAGCACCCTTGTCCTTGCCCTTGCCCTTGCCCTTCCACTTGCCCTTGCCACGACCCTGGGAAGCGAGGGCAGCGGCAGAAGAGGACAAGGAAGAGGTGGCGGAGGCGGGGGAAGATGCAGCAGAAGAGGAGGAGGGTGCAGCCGTAGTGGTGAGCGCAGCAACACCCAAGACGGAACAACGATGGAGGCGCTTGTTCTAAAGACTGGTCCACCAGGCAGCAAGGCACTCGAACGTAAAGTCCTAGAGAGCACCGACTCCAGGTGGCGACCTAGGCGAGACCGGCTGTGAGGCAAGGATTTGTAGCTTATCAGCTTTGACGTCACGGAGGAGATCGGACAGCTCGGGAATGAGCCCGTTGACCATGGTCAGGACGGCGGAGAGCTGACCAGGTGCTACGTTGTCAAGCTCACGAAGGAGTTTTAGACCGCGAGCCCAATAGGCATCATCGGTCTCATCAGTACGCATGTGGAGCATGTTGAATTGGAGCGTAAGCGTACTCTGAGCGGCTTGGCCAGTGATGGTGGTACAACGACACAGCATGGCGTATACGCCGATGGGGTCAGCAGGGCACTGGGCAGCAGGGTCAATATTGTAAGTGCCAACGTCATCAATCAGCGTTTTAGGGGTAGCGACGATGAGAGCGCGGACAACACGTGCAGACTCAGCAGCACGCGGTGTAAAAGGAGCAACAGCGGGGGAGTAGTACTCCCACAACTGCTCTCCTTGAGCCCAGGTGTTGAAGCACACCTCCCAAGAGGAGAATACAAGCCTAGAAGTAAGTGCAGGAGGTTGAGAAAAGAAGTCATGCTAGCAAGGCGCAGGAAGAGTGGCAGCAGCAGCGGTGGACGCAACAGAGATAGTGCTAGAAGAAGAAGAGGTGCCAGCAGTTGGAGTGGGGTTGGTTGCGGCAGAGGCAGCGGGGAGGCGATTCAGCACTATGGCAGTGACCTCATCAGCAAAAGCAGCGTGATTGTCCTCAGCAAGCTTGAGACGGTCATCAGCTTCCTGCTAAGCCTCGCGAGCGAGGGCCAACTGGCGCTGAAGAGTCGCTATGAATGACTCGTCGTCACCAGGCATGGTGACAATGGAGGGGCCCTGCGGAAAAAAAACTAGCAGAGCTTCCCTTGCCCTAGTGGGCGTGGGAAAACTGGGAGTGCCTTAGGCACGTTGGATGTGCTATAGGACAACCCCACCCAAGGTACACAACCAAGCCACAGTAGAGGAGAGAGACAACGTGCAGGCAAGGGAGAGAGAAAGATGCCACCAGCCCTCACGAGGGGCGAGGTGGGCTATGCAAAAAGGCAAGGAGACGTGCGACAATGGAAGCATCTGCAGCGGATAGGACAGAGAGGAGGGATGCAGCTGGCACCACCAGGGCCAAAACGCCTGTGGTGAAGGCAGCACCCAAAATGGGTAGGACTGTTACTGCAGAGATGGCCGTTGTTGCGAAGATGGTGATGTCGGAGGGTGCAGATGCGGCAGATGCAATGGCTACGGTTGTGGAGTTGCGGATGGCGGAAGTGGCTGAAGACATAATAGAGGTTGCAGAAGCTGTCGAGGAAGCCACAGCAGCTGCGGCTACGTCTAACTGCGTCCCAATTTCTGCCGCTGTCGCACCTATGGGTCCAGCTACTACTGCTGCCTCAATGTATGACTTCACAGCACGTCCTGCGGACGTTGAGGCAGGGGCGCGTGCTGCGCAGGCTGTTGCGGCAAATGTGGCGACAGTTGTAGCGGCGACGTCTATCACAGCACAAGCAGCTCGGGTGAGCTTATGTGCAAGCTCTATTGTGTCGCAACGCACAGTGGAGTACAAAGACACGGGAGCAGATCTATGTAGCGGCTCGACCCCCCAGAGGAAGCAAGGTGACTGGGGCTTACTGGGCTTTGTGGTGGAGCCCACGACGAAGACAGGGTGTTCTCGGTCTCGTGCACGTCATCTCTTCGGCGACTGGACCGGCTCGCCGACCGCTCCACGTGGTGCTCGACAGAAGATGACACACCCGGCAGCTCCGAGGAAGCGAGCTTGGCACCTCGTACCACTATAGTGGTGCGTGCACGACAGTGGTGGATGCTGTTGCTCTTGTTGCGCTCAAGATTGGCACAACTCCCAGCGACCCCATTGCACGGCAGATCCTTTGCTTGCGGCTGCCAATAGTGTTGTTGTTGTTGTTGTTGCTACTGCTGCTGTTCCTGTTGCTGTTGTTGGTGCTGCCGCTCCTGCTGCTAATGATGCTCTCGATGCTCTTGTTCCTGCAACTGGGTGTGCACCTGGTGATGCAGTAGCTGGGGACGAAGACGTGAGGGCGGACTCCATTGTAGTCTCTTCTGTCGCTACTCCTCTTGCTACGACTGGAGTGGCTGCGGTTGCAGACGCCGTTGCTGGCATGGCGATGGCTGCTGGTGCTGCAGCTGCCTGACGGTTGGCGCTGTGTATTGGTTACGACTGGACACCCACAAGTGCCAACTCGGACGTGACGTGTGTAGCAGCGGGTTGGTCAACTGTGGCCAACCCCGCTCCTGTGAGAGCAGGTGCGACCGCCTTACGTCTGCCTTGTGGCTGCCTTTGCCCATTGCGGTTGCCTTGCACCTGCCTTGCCGTGTGGCTGCCTTGCCTTGCGGCTGCCTTGCCGTGCGGCTGCCTTGCCTTGCGGTTCAGTGCTGTAGTTGCCACTGCCGATCTAGCCGCGGTTGCAGCTGCTAATGACGAAGTAGCTGCTGCAACTGCTCGTGCGTGATCAGCAGCGCGTACAGGAAGCAGTCCGAGCTCGACCCTAGCTGTGGTTGTGGCTAGAAATGCTGATGGCAAGCTAGAGCGCCGGCGGAAGCGTAGATGGCGGCAGGAGAGGTGCCGCCAAGGATCGTGAGGGTGAGCCAATAGGAGGCTCCCTCTCTCCCTCACTCGCTCTGATACCAGAGGATAGGGACACCTACCAGGAGGTAGAGCGAGGGAAGTAAAGTAGAACACAATAAGCTTTGGGCGAGAGAGCCATGAAAGCTAGCATGTGAAATGTTGAGCGAAGAAACACGCAAGTAAACGAGTCACACAAGGCGGAGGTGTTCCATGAGCGAGGGAGGCCCAGATGCAGCGAGCGAGCGAACAGCGAGATCGCTCAAGCTCACTGCCCTCGTGGGTGTTGAACAGGCATCACTTGACCACTAAATTATCCCAGCCCCTGTCTAGTCCTGTTTGAGGGAGCACCCGGTAGGCACCATACAAGCCCACCACACACAACCAAATTTTATGCAACCTCAATGTGGTTGTGCAATTCCCTGCTCACTGAGTCAAGGAACTATCCGTCGTGAAGCCGTCACACCACCACCTGAGCTACGGCGTCAGCGCCGACGTCCCTCCAGCATCAGTCACCTGCGTCAGTGCGGTGGGTGTGCAGTGAGGCCAGAGTGCTAAAACAGGTCTAGGGCATGCATGCCCATGCTGGATGAGACATGAGCTCTGGGTGTGAGCAGGAGAAACGCAGAGCCAAAATTTGGCTAAGTCTGGAATAACAGAATTAAGAATCAAGGAGAGAGTACAATGAGCCCTACACTGAGCTTTTGTACTGGGGACTGGCGGCTAGCCCACCAGGCCCCGTCATCCCCGCCGCACCAAGACGCACGGACGGGGAGTACACATGTCCCAGAACATGAAACCACAAACTAGAGATCTCCCGAGGCACCGGAACAGGCAACCGTGTGCCTGGGTCTCGACCGACAGGAAAATATCAAATGTACCCCAAACACAACCAGAATATACGGTGACACACTAGCATCACGGTCTAGCCAAGCTAGGCAAGTTTAGGCCTCTCGAGACGCCGGAACACGTAACCGGACGTCCGGGTCTCAGCCACACGCAGACTACACATGTCTGTCAAAAGGTCCCTAAGACTAGATCANGTCTCCCGAGGTACCGGCACAAACCACCGTGTACCCGGGTCTCGACCACAGAGAGAGTGTACAACCTGTCAGAGGCAATATGCAGTCAATCTTTGTGGGTCTCCCGGAGCACTGGCAGAAACCACCAAGTGCCCGGGTCTCGACCACCGAGAAAACTCTACGAGACACATATGTGGAAACTGGGCTGCTAGAATGCACCATTCATGTCACAGAAAGAGTAATGTAGCCACTGGAGAACCATCAGCTCAAGCTAGGAGACTCTCCCTAAACAAGGCTACATGACAGCTCAAAGCCCATACACCAACACTCCCCCTGGGCTGCAAGAGCTGTCGACAAGGTACCAGCTGAGAAGATACAGATGCTCCCCCGTGATGAGAGAGTCCTGAGAACATGAATACCAGCACCAATGTGCTAGGATGCATCTGCTCCCCCTGCATGCAAGAGGCTGTGAACCTATCGCCTGAAGGTAACACTGCATCTCCTTTTGGCTCAAACGATCCTGGGAAGAACAATCCAACAATGGTTACACCTGACAGTAGCTGGAGATGTGAGTATCTCATCAGAGAGATGAGGATGAGACTACAATGACGAACATGTGCACAACTCTCTCACGCACTCTCTAACGCCTGTCACTCACCACATGGAAGCTGCCAGAGATCCCAACTAGCAGGATCCTGGATGTCACTCTCATCAGACTCAGAGGGTGCAGGAGTGGAGATGACGCTGCCGAATGCTCCGTGGCAGAGCGAGGAGAGAGAGGCTGATCCCCCCACATCTGGAAGGTGCCAGAGGTCCCGACTAGTAGACTCTGAAGTAGTACAGGTGGAGAGGATGGTATTGGAAGATCCTGGAGTGGAGAGTGGAGACGGAGCTGGAGCTGTGTGTGTGAAACTCACTCCTGTAGTCGGTACAGCAACTGTACACTCCGATGTGCGTAGGTACTCCTGTGCTACAACCAACTCACCCTGGAGAAGAGAGGCGCGCTCACGCATCTCGGCATGATCCTCCTGAGTCAATATGCGAAACTCAAACTCAACATCCTCGAGGACTGCCATCATCTCACTATACGTGGTGGACAAGGAGTCAACCACTCTCCGGAGTACCATCACCTCCATCTCTGCCGCTCGAAGCTGCGTGGCTCCAGGTGGTGTGCCTCTTGAAGCAAAATGTCTCAAGATGTCCAAGGACTGAGACAAAGGGTCAGCTAAAGGACGTGGATGCTGGACAACCTGTGAGGTAGGAGGCGTGCAAGACTCAGAGGTGGAGAGAGATAGTCCAGGTGTAAAGGAGAAGGATGTGGGTGAGCTGAAGAATGTCGCAAGGCTGTCTGATGTGTCGTCGTTGCTCACTGCATCAGGATCCCTATCCTGTAAGGTGCTGTCTAAGGGTGCTACGGAACTAGACTCGGAACCATCTGGGATGTGTCCGCTACAACCCTCAGCAAGTATCTCGGCTAACGTATCTTGTAGTGCATGCAACCACTCCTCTACATCCCTCAGCTCACACTCTCTAGACATCTGGATGTAATCACTCCTCCCCATGTCTCCAATGAAGGTGTAACCTGGAGCATCCTCCGGTGGAGGGATGTCAACGGCCAATATCGCTCGAACGGTAGCGACGTACGTCTCCTGTGCACTGATCTGGGAACGAATGTCATCCTCCTCAGCTCGGCATCTCAGACAGGAATGACTAGGTGCTGCCGACCTGGTGAAGGGCACAAACTCTGCAGTCACCACCATAGGTGGGCAAGACTCCGACGCCCCCCCCAAGATGTCTCTATCAGCTGCTGCATAATCACTGACCAATGAGGGACAAACCAACACGGCTGATGCTGTCGATGCAGCTGAGGCTGCCGATGTGGCTGCTACTGANTGGGAACGAATGTCATCCTCCTCAGCTCGGCATCTCAGACAGGAATGACTAGGTGCTGCCGACCTGGTGAAGGGCACTAACTCTGCAGTCACCACCATAGGTGGGCAAGACTCCGACGCCCCCCCCAAGATGTCTCTATCAGCTGCTGCATAATCACTGACCAATGAGGGACAAACCAACACGGCTGATGCTGTCGATGCAGCTGAGGCTGCCGATGTGGCTGCTACTGATGATGTAGCTGATGCTGCCAGTGGAGATGATGCTGTCGATGCAGCTGATGATGGAGATGCTGTCGGTGCTGCTGATGTAGCAGATGCTATCGATGAAGCCGGTGGTGCTAATGCTGCTAGTGTTGATGATGCAGCTGGTGCTGCTGATGAAGCTAGTGCTACTGATGAAGCTGGTGCTGCCAATGTAGCGGATGAAACGGATGTTGCAGGTGCTGTAGAGGATGTTGATGCAGTAGATGTAGCTGATGCCTCAGCAGGTGCTGACACCGTCCATGCAGAGGATCTTGATGAAGACATCGACCCCAGTGATGAAGCTAGGGATCCTGGTGGAGACGATGTGGTCAGTGCAACTAACGTGGCTAGAAGGGCTGGTGTGGAAGATGGAAGTGGTGGAGAGGCGCCAGATATAGCTGGTACTGTCGGTGCTGGGGATGTAGTAGATGCACCTATCACAGGCACCGCCGTAGTACCTACTGCTGCCAAGGGCATCGATGCAGCTAGTGAGGACGCTGATGCTGCAAAAACTGCGGATGCTGCAGATGATGTCGGTGCTCACAATGGAGCGGATGCAGCAGATGGGGCAGCTGATACAGGAGGTGCAACTGTCGCAGCCAATGCAACTGGTCTTGTAAGTGAAGCAGGTGCTGCAGGAGAGGCTGATGAATCTGTGGATGCAGTAGAGGATGCCGGGGCTGCGGCTGCTGGTGAAGAAGTAAATGGAGCAGATGGTGCTACTGCTCCTAAAGCTGTAGAAGTTGTAGAGAACATTGCTACAGGCGATGCAACAGGTGGGGCAACCGGTGCAGCGAGTGCAAATGTACCAGTTGAGGACTCTGGTACCGTAGATGATACGGAAATCGTGGATGTAGAATGTGTGGATATGTCTGATGCTACTGCTACTGCTGAACCTGTAGAAGCTCCAGAGGACGCTGGTACAGGCGATGCAACAGGTGGGGTAGCCGGTGCAGCGAGTGCAGCTGTACCAGATGATGCAGCAGGTGCTATAGTGGGTGCAGAAAGCGTGGATGTAGACTGTGTGGATGTGTCTGATGCTGCTACTGCTCCTAAAGCTGTAGAAGCTGTAGAGGACACTACAGCAGGCGATGCAACAGGTGGGGCAGCCGGTGTAGCGAGTGCAGCTGTACCAGCTGAGGACTCTGGTACCGTAGATGATACGAAAAGTGTGGATGCAGAATGTGTGGATGTATGTGATGTCGCTACTGCTGCTGGACCTGATCCAACGGGTGCAGTGCTAGGTGCTCCTGCTCCATCCTCGGTGCTCACTGACATAGTCGATGTCGAAGTGGACGGATGCACACACCCCCCCTCAACCGGTGCAATGACAGAAGACGGTGGAGATGAAGACGTGCCAGAGACAAGACGCACATGACGTGCTAGGCGACGACGACGTCGACGAGGTGGAGGCGGACTGGGAGGTGGCATGAAACCGGTGGAGCGGAGGATGGAGAGAATAGCTGCAGACTGAGACGGAAGGTCCAGTGCAGCCAAGAAAGGTCCCTCACAAGAAGAGGAGGAAGATGAGGATGATGGTGTACAGGAAGAGTCAGCCTGACGGGTGAAGAGATGATCCCTGATCTGTTGCAGCATCTTTCGCAGGCTCTGGAGCTCGGTGTACAGGACAGCAAGAGCACCGGTATGATGACCGGACGAGTGAGGCAGATCTGTCTGCTGCGGTGTGTGAGGGAGCTCACGAGGGGGGAGCCAGGGTGGAAGCCACCCACTGGGACGCAGGTGACATTGGCGCCAGCCGTGGCGTCCATCGCCACAGAAGTGGCAGGCAAACCCACGAAGAGTGGGATCCTGCCGTGGAAGAAGAGGACCACTCCTCTGAGAGTCATGGGAGTGAGGATGGAGAATGCCACGTCCCGGCGGCGTAACAATAGACCACGGGAGCAGCTGGAGAGCCGCATCACTAAGAGGTGGTGCTAGCGACAACACATCAACCCCTGAAGGCGTGGAATGATACGGATGAGCGTGAAGAACGCCATGGCTCGGCGATGGCGAGAAAAACCACAGAGAGGGCTGACCAGAGGGTGGAGGCGATCCGTCCACCAGGCTGGCAGGCCGGTGCCATGGGTACTCGTGCACAGTGCTGGCTCCGGTCGGAGTAGAAGCCAACCACAGAGGGAGCTGGCCTGTAGACCCATGAAAAGATGACGCCAGAGGCCGGGGCAAAGTGCCGATGGGCTGGTGACACGGCTGGGCGAGAGGAACGCTCTCTCCTGGTGGTGAAGGGACCGACCACAGGAGGGAAGGGCCAGCACCATCGTGAGGTGGTGGCGTCGGCGGTGTGATCACCGTGCCAGAAGGCAACCCATGATGGGATTGAGCGTGGGAGGTACTGTGTCCTGGCGGTATAAGAACTGACCACGGGGGCACATGGCCGGCATGACCACGTAGAGGTGGTCCCGGCGGCGGCCTCAGTGTGTCTGAGGGTCGTAGATGAAGAGGGTGAGAGTGCACAACACTGTCAGTGGGCAAGGGAGAAATCCCTGTGTAAGGTAAGGGCCGGGAGGTGGCCCCGGCCACGGCAACATCGTGCCGAGAGGGATGATGAGATGTGATAGGGGTGAGAGGAAAAAGGCACTGTCCCTAGGTGGTGCAGAGAAGAAGGGATGAGGCCTGAAGGAACTAAAGAATAGAAAGGGTTGTAGTGCACGGTAGACGTACTTGTGTTTAAAGGGAGGAAAAGGAAAAGAATGTAAAAGTGCCTCCCCTTCTTTAGAAGAAGAAAAGAAGAAGAAAAAACTAGCAAGCTAAAAGGACTGCTTGGTTCTACAAAAGGTTATAGAAATACCCGCTGGGCGATCGAAATACCCAGGTGTTCTCGATTGTCCCTGTGGCCTAAGTGTTTCTTTTATTGAGTGAGATGGCCAGATCAAATCCGGAGTGGAGAATGACAGAACGACCGGCAACCACCCACGATCGCGTGAGTGATTTCGCACCCACGCGAAAGTCGTGGGTGACTCTCGCCGCTGCGAACTGCCGACGGTGATGACGTCAGCGGGAGTGCGAGGGGTCGGGTCCGTGAGAGCGAGCGAGAGTCAGCAAGAGTGAGAGAGAGAGCGAGAGCCAGTGAGGGTGAGAGCCAGCGAGAGAGAGAGAGCCAGCGAGAGCGAGAGGGAGACAGCGAGAGCGAGCGAGAGCGAGAGCCAGAGAGAGACTGCGAGAACCAACGAGAGTGAGAACCACAGAGCGGGAGACTGTGGGGTGCGAGAGAACCAAAAGCGAGAAAGGAGAAGAGCAGAGCAGAGCAACAGAGAGAGGAGAGGAGAGCGATGTCTGCTGTTGCTTTTGCGCTGCAACAAGATGCGCAAGCTGCGCAAATGCTGTTGTTATTCCTGCCGCCAGCGCAAGCTGCGCAACGCGGTTGCTGCTGTTTGCTGCTCGCGCTGGTGATGTCACGCTGCGCAAAACTGCTGCTGCTCAGGGTGCAGAATACTGATGCCGCGCGTTGCTGCCGCAGCAAGTGGCGGCGAGTGGCTGCACTGCGCGACTGCAACTGCCTGCTCCTTGCACTCGGTAGCTTGCCAATGGGCTGCCACGCTGTTTGCATGCTAGACACTGTTGCAACTGCAGGCTGCCATGCGGCTGGTTGCGGTTGCTGCCACTGCTATTGTGCACTTCGCACTGCTCAATGCCACTGCTAATGCTAATGCTGCTGCTGATGCTGAGCGGTGCTTGCACGTGCAACTACGCCACGTGCATGTGGCTGCACCACTGCTGCACACGGTTGACACTTACACTTTTCTGCTGGAAGGCATTGTTGTTGTTTTGCTGCTGCTACCGATGGTGCTGCTTCTGCCGCCCATACAGCAGCTTCAATAGCATCCGGGGGGATCCTAGAAATCACTAAACCTAGCTTAGGTGGAAGATGAAAGCTGTCGTTGTTGCTGTTGCAGACACGTTTGTCGCTCCTGGACACTTCTGTCTGCATGGCGCCACGTGGCGCATCTCAGCAGCGTTTCAGACTCATTCTGCTGCTTTGTTGCTCACATGGCCCCCCTGCGCTCTGATACCATGCTAAAATAGGTCTAGGGCATGCAGGCCCATGTTGGATGAGACATGAGCTCTCGGTGTGAGCGGGAGAAACGCAGAGCCAAAATTTGGCTAAGTCTGGAATAACAGAATTAAGAATCAAGGAGAGAGTACAATGAGCCCTACACTGAGCTTTTGTACTGGGGACTGGCGGCTAGCCCACCAGGCCCCGTCATCCCCGCCGCACCAA
>SZWC01000949.1:116530-127834 GCA_023375785.1 Penium margaritaceum
AAATAGGTCTAGGGCATGCAGGCCCATGCTGGATGAGACATGAGCTCTGGGTGTGAGCGGGAGAAACGCAGAGCCAAAATTTGGCTAAGTCTGGAATAACAGAATTAAGAATCAAGGAGAGAGTACAATGAGCCCTACACTGAGCTTTTGTACTGGGGACTGGCGGCTAGCCCACCAGGCCCCGTCATCCCCGTCGCACCAAGACGCACGGACGGGGAGTACACATGTCCCAAAACATGAAACCACAAACTGGAGGTCTCCCGAGGCACCGGAACAGGCAACCGTGTGCCTGGGTCTCGACCGACAGGAAAATATCAAATATACCCCAAACACAACCAGAATGTACGGTGACACACTAGCATCACGGTCTAGCCAAGCTATGCAAGTTTAGGCCTCTCGAGACGCCGGAACACGTAACCGGACGTCCGGGTCTCAGCCACACGCAGACTACACATGTCTGTCAAAAGGTCCCTAAGACTAGATCGATCAGTGCAGGGTCTCCCGAGGTACCGGCACAAACCACCGTGTACCCGGGTCTCGACCACAGAGAGAGTGTACAACCTGTCAGAGGCAATATGCAGTCAATCTTTGTGGGTCTCCCGGAGCACTGGCAGAAACCACCAAGTGCCCGGGTCTCGACCACCGAGAAAACTCTACGAGACACATATGTGGAAACTGGGCTGCTAGAATACACCATTCATGTCACAGAAAGAGTAATGTAGCAACTGGAGAACCATCAGCTCAAGCTAGGAGACTCTCCCTAAACAAGGCTACATGACAGCTCAAAGCCCATACACCAACATAGAGGTCACAACGTGTTTGTGGCACATAAACCAAGAAGGCTAGGGAGACGCGTCAACTTTCAACAGCTCGAATAGCTTAGTAATGCATAGATTAATGACAAGTGACAAGCACATAGCATGAATTCCTGCCACGGCGCACAGCTGGTTACGCACGCGCCAATGTGAGTTTGTCCTAAAACCAATCCAAATTCACTGTTTTGGCCGAAACTCTACGTACAGGCATCCAAACGCAACACCGTCTGAACATAGAGATGAATCTTAAGCCAAGTGTTACGACTTCATTATGTGCTCGTCTGACCTACTTGAGCCCAAAATCACACTAGCAACTTCTGTGTTGCCTCATGAGACACAAGTCATGAACGGCACCTGTAATGAGAAATGTCTGTGCAGTCATGTGTGACAAGCAGCTCACGCAATGCAGGCTCTTCATGCACAACTGATTTCAATGTGACATCAGTTGTGCATGATATGCCTTCGCAGTGCACATTGCTCACAGCCATCACATCATCTCCGGCGGAGCCAGGGTGTGCTGAGCAGGCTGTCGCACACATGACATCACTTTCTAGCACCGTCATCTCTGTGCAACATCTCTGTTTTGGAAATTTGTGTCAAGGTATCTGTCTCCTGTCTTGTGTTATTTGAGAAAGTGTGTGGAAGCTTCCTAGCAACACAGCCGTTCACCGGGCGTCAGTGCCTGGTCAGACGGTGACGACAGTCACAGGTCGTACACACAACAGCAAGGGTTTGGCTAGGAGACACAAGGCACAGTGTCAGAATGCTTCAATATAGCATATGCAGAGAGAGAAATGACAACTGACAGGTTCAGGGCATAAATACCTGCCGCGGCGCACGGCGGGTGTCGCACGCGGCAGTCCAAGAGCTGTCCTAAAAACCGGCCCAAAACCACTGTTTTGGCCGTAACTCTGTGCACACATGTCAGAATCCTACGCCGTCTGAACCTAGACATGCAAAATCAAAAGACAGACGCAGCGACTGGTCACATGCATGCAGCCATCGACTGACAGTGAGTATACAATGCAAAAACATGCAAATGGGCCTCATGCCCAGTCCGCCGAAAGGCGCCTGCAAGACGTAGAAGGCACAGCAAGGAGTCCCGGTGACATCTGAGGCTCTGGAACAGTGGTCGGTCAGCTCCAGGCGGGTAGTCCGCCGCCTGTCGTCGCGCCGGTGTCACCAGGGCTGCCTGCCTCAGGGATCTGCATGAGTATGGACACGACCGAGTGGTCACAGTAAACTGTACAGGAACGGCACAAAGCACAACACTTGAGCCCAAAATCACACTAGCAACTTCTGTGTTGCCTCGTGAGACACAAGTCATGAATGGCACCTGTAATGAGAAATGTCTGTGCAGTCATGTGTGACAAGCAGCTCACGCAATGCAGGCTCGTCATGCACAACTGATTTCAATGTGACATCAGTTGTGCATGATATGCCTTCGCAGTGCACATTGCTCACAGCCATCACATCATCTCCGGCGGAGCCAGGGTGTGCTGAGCAGGCTGTCGCACACATGACATCACTTTCTAGCACCGTCATCTCTGTGCAACATCTCTGTTTTGGAAGTTTGTGTCAAGGTATCTATCTCCTGTCTTGTGTGTACATTTGAGAAAAAATGTGGAAGCTTCCTAGCAACACAGCCGTTGACCGGGCGTCAGTGCCTGGTCAGACGGTGACGACAGTCACAGATCGTACACACAACAGCAAGGGTTTGGCTAGGAGACACAAGGCACCGTGTCAGAATGCTTCAATATAGCATATGCAGAGAGAGAAATGACAACTGACAGGTCCAGGGCATAAATACCTGCCGCGGCGCACGGCGGGTGTCGCACGCGGCAGTCCAAGAGCTGTCCTAAAAACCGGCCCAAAACCACTGTTTTGGCCGTAACTCTGTGCACACATGTCAGAATCCTACGCCGTCTGAACCTAGACGTGCAGAATCAAAAGACGGACGCAGCGACTGGTCACATGCATGCATCCATCGACTGACAGTGAGTATACAATGCAAAAACATGCAAATGGGCCTCATGCCCAGTCCACCGAAAGGCGCCTGCAAGACGTAGAAGGCACAGCAAGGAGTCCCGGTGACATCTGGGGCTCTGGAACAGTGGTCGGTCAGCTCCAGGCGGGTAGTCCGCCGCCTGTCGTCGCGCCGGTGTCACCAGGGCCGCCTGCCTCAGGGATCTGCATGAGTATGGACACGGCCGAGTGGTGACAGTAAACTGTACAGGAACGGCACAAAGCACAACACTCCCCCATGACCCGATGGTACGCATGTCCATACGCGTGCAGCACTGGTACAACCACATAGTGAGTGACACAGAAAGATGAGACGCCGACGTACATCCCACACTCAACCACTGTCACGCACAGGGCGAAGTCCAACAGAACGAATGGCCACCAGGAACTTTCCGCGGGCGAGTGCCTTCGTCAAGAAATCAGCACGCTGCAAGTCAGTGCCAATCCACATGATGGAGATCACGCCTCGCTCCACCAGATCACGAACAAAGTGATGCTCAACCGCAATGTGCTTTGTGCGAGCATGAAAAACACCAGAGTTCTCCGCAATGGCGAGATCACTCCGGTTGTCGCAACGCAGCACAATGGCGGGTACTGACTGCCCAAGCTCAAGAAACAAGCGCTGCAGCCAAACTGCCTCAGCAGCCCCTGCCCCCAAAGCCACATACTCTCTCTCCGACAAGCTACGTGCGATGCAGCCGTGCTTCCTGCTTCGCCAAGACAAAGCAGTACCACCGAGCAGAAACACGTAGCCACTGCGACTGCGCCCGTCAGGGCTCCAAGCCCAGTCGCTGTCAGTGTAGCCGTCAAGGACCACCGAACACTGCCGACAAAAGCAGAGTCCGAGATACGGTGTGGAGACCACGTACCGTACCACTCGCACAGCCGCGTGAAGAGCTCTCGCATGTGGAGCCTGCGAGAACTGAGCGAGGAGGTTGACGGCGAACGCGATGTCGGGACGCGTGGTAGTGGCCAGGTACATCAGAGATCCGATGAGACGGAGGTACAAGGTCACGTCCACTATCTCCCCCAGCTGTGTAGGGTCATCCACCTTCACGGCATCCTGCCCATCAGGTGTGAGGGGTGTGGAAGCAGTGGGCACAGCACCAAGGAGGTCACTAAAGCACTCCCCCACGACTCGTGCGTATCGTGCCTGATGCAGCAACAGCGTTCGATGTGTGTGATCTCGCACGATCTCCATTCCAAGAAACACCGATGCAGGACCGAGGTCCTTCATCCTGTAGGCGGTCTGCAGGACAGCCTTGGCCTCCTTTACGGCCTCCAGGGACGGAGACGCGATCAGAAGGTCATCAACATAGACCAAGATGGCGGTGTCCCGCTCGGGTGTCGGTAGGATGAAGAGTGAGGGGTCTGCCTCGCTCTGTACGTATCCTGCGCGAGTCAAGGTGCCAGTGATCTCTCGGTTCCAACATGGTGGAGACTGCTTGAGGCCGTACAAGGACTTGCACAAGCGCCAGACCTTGTCACCGCCCTCAAAACCTGGTGGCTGAGCCACGTAAATCTCCTCATCCAAAGAGCCATGGAGGAACACATTGTTCACATCCATCTGGTGTTGTTCCCAATCATGCTGAGCCACTACACCGAATAGAGCTCGAGCTGAGATCATGCGGCCGATAGGGGCAAAGGTGTCAGTGTAGTCAACTCCCTCAATCTGAGAGAACCCCTTGACGACCAAGCGGGCCTTGTAGCGTGAGCCAGTGAGCCATCCGGCTTCACTTTCTTGCGAAAGATCCACTTGACCTAAATCGCCTTCCTCCCAGGGGGAAGGTCGACTAGCTCGTAGACTCTGTGCTCTCGGATGGCGCGAAGCTCATCCTCGCAAGCAGTTTGCCAGGCCTCAGCATCCTGTGATGAGAAAGCCTCCCTCAATGTGCCCGGGTCAGGCGCCACAGAGGGGGAACTCTGCGTGGCAAGTTCACACGCCTCAGTGTCAGGTCTGACAGCTACGAGATCAGCTGCTACGTCACAGGCGATATGGAACTCGCGAGTGACCAGGTCGTGCACTTTAGGGCACGCTGGGTGTACCTCTCAAAGCTCAGTGCGGACACTCAGGCCTAAGGCCTTTGTGCCTGGATCACCGCTCGCGATGCTACGAGAGGAACGCCTGGGTCCGGGACGCGACGCTCACTGAGCTCCGGAATCTAGTGGTCGAAGGCGACCACCGGGCTCACGGGAGTAACCGGAGGTCGAGGGGCGCACCTGAGGCTCAGGAACAGGTACGACCACAGGGACAGGTACGACCACAGCTGGTGAGGGCTGAGACGAGGCAGCCGGAGATGCGGTGCGAGGAGAAGCGTGTGTGGGGGCCACTAAGCTCGGAGGGACAGCTGGCACGGACACTGAGACAGGAGTGTCAGGCGACATAGGGACAGGAGTGGGCTGGGCTGGGTCAGACACCGGAGCAAGGGTGCCAGTGGACACAGGTGATGATGCAGGAGGAGGTGTGAGAGCAGCGGTACCTGTGGGGTGTGAAACAGACTGAGCAGGCGGGATCTCTGGACCAACGGCAATGATAGCCGGGTCATCAGGTGCTGGAGATCGAGAGGGGACTCGAGCGAGCACATCAGCCTGACAAGAAATGGTCACTGGCGGAGAAGTCTCCCCCATCCGCCGAGGACCCTCACAGGAAGGGACATGAGCTGTGGAGAGCGCTATGATCGAAGCCAGATCACGGTATGTGAGAGACTCAAAAAACAGCGTGTCACGAGACTCAATAACACGACGGCGAGTGGGGTCCCAAAAGCGCCAGGCCTTCGACCGCGGGGAGATGCCGATGAAAGCACACAAGCGACCTCGGGGGGAGACCTTGGACCCCTGCTGGTCCTCGGTGTACCACACGGAGGCCAGGGAACCCCAGACGCGCGCGAGACGAAGATCAGCACTGTGGCCAAACAAGAGCTCGTACGGTGTAACATGATCCGGAAGCGGACCATGCGGGAGGCGGTTCCAGACCCACGTCATGTAGGCGAAGCCCTCGAAGGCGAAGGACTCCGGGAGACCGCACTCAGACCGCATGGCACGGACCGCATCCTCCATGGTGCGGTTCCAGCGCTCAGAGACACCGTTCTGCTGTGGGGTAGAAGGAGCGGAGACCTGGTGAAAAATGCCGTGCTCAGCAAAGAAGGAGTCCACCTCACCGAGGAACTCGCCGCCGCGATCCGAGCGAAAGGTATGTAGCGTGTGGCGAGACTGACGCTCAGCCATCACGAGCCAGAGCCGAACCGCAAGGGCGGCGTCGCTCTTCTGGCGCAGACTATAGACCCACCGCATCCGGGTGAAGTCATCAGTCAGCGTCAGAACATACCGTCCCCTCTCGGACAGGGACTCGACTGGGAGAGGACCAAGCAGGTCCGAGTGGACCAACTCGAGTGGCCTCAGCGCTCGAGAACGCGAATCAAGATAAGTGCACCGGTGCATCTTTCTCTGAGCGCAAAAAAGACAGTCGGTCTTGGGTTGCTTCTCGAAAGAAGCCACGTCAAGACCAAGAGCGGGCTGTGTCCGGATGAGCTTCGACACAGTGGCGGAGCCCACGTGACACAGACGTCGGTGAAGCAACCGCTGGTGTTCCGGGGATAGAACACCAGTGAAAAAAACGCGGCCAGAGGAGGAGGGAGAGCAAGGGGAGGAGGGCCGAGCAATGTGGTACAAATCATCTACGACTGAGGCACGCAGGACAATGCTACGGGTGTCAAGAGCAGTCACAGTCGCTGAATCAGCGGTATGCTCAACGGAGAGACCCATCAGAGTGCAGGCACGCACAGACAGCAGGCTGAGCTCAAGATCAGGCACAAACAGCACGTCAGAGAGATACAGGGGGCCAGACGGACCATCAAAGCATACAACCCCANCGTCAAGACCAAGAGCGGGCTGTGTCCGGATGAGCTTCGACACAGTGTCGGAGCCCACGTGACACAGACGTCGGTGAAGCAACCGCTGGTGTTCCGGGGATAGAACACCAGTGACAAAAACGCGGCCAGAGGAGGAGGGAGAGCAAGGGGAGGAGGGCCGAGCAATGTGGTACAAATCATCTACGACTGAGGCACGCAGGACAATGCTACGGGTGTCAAGAGCAGTCACAGTCGCTGAATCAGCGGTATGCTCAACGGAAAGACCCATCAGAGTGCAGGCACGCACAGACAACAGGCTGAGCTCAAGATCAGGCACAAACAGCACGTCAGAGAGATACAAGGGGCCAGACGGACCATCAAAGCATACAACCCCAACACCGTGGACCGGTAAGGACTGACCAGAGCCTGTACGAACAGAACGGACAGTCGTGATGGGACCAAGTACCACAAAGTCACTACGACAACACGTCATGTGGTGGGTGGCACCGGAATCGATGACCCAAGTGCCACCGGAGTCACGACTGGTGGACGTCACTGTACAACGAGCAATGGAACACTCGGCATCAGAGGGACGCTAAGCCGTCAGTGGGAAGGAACGACGTACATCACGAAGGTGAGACTCATGAATCCAGTCAGTGCAGTCAGGCCCATCATTATCACATGCGGACTGTGCTCCCCCACACATGTCATCACGAGTCACGAGGACGGACGAACAAGCAGTCTGTGACCCACTCGACGATGACAACACACTCGCACCTCCCTGAAAGCGAAGCGCCAGAAGATGACGGAGCTCGGCGATGGTGCGGTCACGTGGGTCTGGATCACTACTGCTCGCCGGTGAGGATGCAGGAACAGCTGCAGTCGTGGTCGCCGCGCGTCCAGAGGAGTGTGCGGTCGACGTGCCGGACGCGGTGCGGGCAGCATGGGCAGCCTGAAGTCCGCGACTGATGCACTCCCAGTCAAGCAGCTGCTGGCACTCGGTGTAGCGATGAGCACCTCCACAGTTGTAGCAGTGCACGGAACGGCCACTGCTACCACTGGATGACGACTGCTGCTGACCTGATCCGCGCTTCCTATTCTTCTTCTTCCCCTGGGCGGTTGTAGCAACGCCCTGCATTTGCGTGGATGTAGACGGGGTCAAAGAGGAGGAGGAAGATGAGGTCGTGATGGAGGTAGATGAGGGTGACTGCAGGAGGGAATATGGTGGTGAGGCGAGGACTGCTGTAGCGAGGGAAGTCTCCTGATGTGCTACTGCTGCCTCGCGGGCCGACGTCACCTGGAGGAAAAGCTGGTGGGCCCAAGGGAGCAGCTGCAGGGTGGCTGAGAAAGGCTCGAGAGCAGCGTCGCTGTACCGTGTGAATATGTCGGTGTACTCCAGGCGAACTCCGAGCATGATCGTCCGAAGTGCGCACAGCTATGTGCCCCCTGAGGTCCCCAGACGCGTGTAGATACGCATGGCACGTCGCCAGTAATCCGCCGTAGGCTCCGCTGGTCCCTGACCGAGCGAGTGGAAAGCACGAATGTGTGACGCACGCGTAGCGTGCATCTCTGCGGCCAGTAGGGACAACGCCAGATCCCAGCCTCCACGCGGATCAGCTCCGGTGCCTGTGCCAGCCTCGCCGAGGAAGGGGCGGAAGTCAACGACAGTCTCACGTGGCATGGCGTAGAGAAGTCCTCGCATGGCCCTGGCTGCTGTCAGCACCTGTGCTCGATCTGTAGGCTGGTATGGGCTGTGGTAGTAAGGCCACACTCCCTCGGAAGTGGCCCACACCTGAAACAGGATCTCCCAGCAGTCAAATCCATCCTCGCTGATGTACCGTGGAGGTGGTGCCTCAAAGTCCTTTGGCTGCCGCTCCGTGGGGAGAGCAACCGCAGGCTGAGGAGGGCGAGAGACGGGGAAGACTCCTGGAAGGGGGTGATCACCGGGGAAGTCAGGTGACGGTCGTATCGGGGACACGGGTGGAGGTCGGATACCCGTCTGCAGCTGACGGAGGCGCTCCTGTAGGAGACGAATCTCCCGCTCCTGGGAGTCATCCTCGAAGCCTGGCATGAATGGCTCGTCGTCAAGGAGGTCCGCAGGTGGTGGGGAAACCACACCTGGAGGTGAAGCAGGCGGGGCACCTGTCACGGGCACCTGATCCGAGTGCTAGGTGGAGGCCGCAACGCCGGCAACTCCCTCAGAAATCCACGGAGGAGCCGTGGACTGAGCGCGTAAGAGCTCAGTTAGCGTGCGGATCGCGTCTGTCTGCTCTCGCTGCAGACGACGCATCTCCTCCTGTTGGCTGCGCAGGTCCTCAATGGCCTGCGAGAAAGAGCTCAATACTCCTGAAGAAGAGGAGGAGGGATCACCTGGTCCCTTGTCCTTGTCGTCGGGCGAACTCATGTCGCCGCTCACTATGGGACGACGGGTCAAGTTTGCCGGATTTCAAAACCGTCTGCGTTTCTCGGGGAGTTG
This sequence comes from Penium margaritaceum, assembly GCA_023375785.1. Classification (NCBI taxonomy): domain Eukaryota; kingdom Viridiplantae; phylum Streptophyta; class Zygnematophyceae; order Desmidiales; family Peniaceae; genus Penium; species Penium margaritaceum. Next base: position 125,695 of record SZWC01000949.1, read on the forward strand.
AAACGCTGGCAACTTTTGACGTTCCGGATGAAAATTTGGCTAAGTGTAATGCTGACGTCAGCAAGTGGTTGCTGACGTCAGCATGACTTGATGACGTCAGCAATCAACAATGCTGACGTCAGCTCGTCCCCTTCCCTTTTTTTTTTCTTGTCACAGTTCTGCCGCTGCACGGTGGCGCGCGGCAGCTCTGCGGAAGCTGCGTAGTAGCTTCCGCCCAGCTGCTGCTGTAGCTGTGCTGTCAGCTGCAGCAGCAGCTGCGTACCTGCGTGTGCAGTGGTGGCAGCAGCCGCTGCGCTGCTGCTGCTGCTGCTGCGCGCGGCGCTGCTGCTACGCGCTGCAGCTGCTGTTGGCTGCCGCCGCCGCGCGCTGCTGCTGGCTGCCGCCGCCGCGCGCTGTTGCTGCTGCCACTACTGCGCTGCTGCTGCCGCCGCGACTGCCACTGCTGCTGCTGTGCCGCTGCTGCTGCTGTGCCGCTGCCGCTGCTGCGCTGCTGCTGCCGACGCTGCTGGTGCGCTGCTGCTGCCGCCGCTGCTGCCACTCTGCTGTGGCGGCCGCTGCTGCTGCGCTGCTGCCGCCGCCGCCTCTGCTGCTGCTGCTCTGCTGCTGTGGCTGTGGAGGGAGGGGCGGCTGCACGCACCGCAGCCGCCACACACCTCTGCGTGGCGGTACGCGCCGCTGCTGCTGCCTCAGCAGCTGCGATCTCATGTGGTAGGTGGAGTACGTGGACGGCGACCGGCCATCTCCAACAGGTCCCAGAAGATCTGCTGCAACGGTGACTCTCACTGCTGGTGCTCTGTTGCGTCTCTGCTGCGCAGCTCAGTGAGAACTGTCTCACTGCTCTGATACCATGAGAAAGTGCGTGGAAACTTCCTAGCAACACAGCCGTTGACCGGGCGTCAGTGCCTGGTCAGACGGTGACGACAGTCACAGGTTGTACACACAACAGCAAGGGTTTGGCTAGGAGACACAAGGCACAGTGTCAGAATGCTTCAATATAGTATATGCAGAGAGAGAAATGACAACTGAAAGGTTCAGGGCATAAATACCTGCCGCGGCGCACGGCGGGTGTCGCACGCGGCAGTCCAAGAGCTGTCCTAAAAACCGGCCCAAAACCACTGTTTTGGCCGTAACTCTGCGCACACATGTCAGAATCCTACGCCGTCTGAACCTAGACGTGCATAATCAAAAGACGGACGCAGCGACTGGTCACATGCATGCATCCATCGAGTGACAGTGAGTATACAATGCAAAAACATGCAAATGGGCCTCATGCCCAGTCCGCCGAAAGGCGCCTGCAAGACGTAGAAGGCACAGCAAGGAGTCGCGGTGACATCTGGGGCTCTGGAACAGTGGTCGGTCAGCTCCAGGCGGGTAGTCCGCCGCCTGTCGTCGCGCCGGTGTCACCAGGGCCGCCTGCCTCAGGGATCTGCACAAGTATGGACACGGCCGAGTGGTCACAGTAAACTGTACAGGAACGGCACAAAGCACAACACTTGAGCCCAAAATCACACTAGCAACTTCTGTGNGAAATGTCTGTGCAGTCATGTGTGACAAGCAGCTCACGCAATGCAGGCTCGTCATGCACAACTGATTTCAATGTGACATCAGTTGTGCATGATATGCCTTCGCAGTGCACATTGCTCACAGCCATCACATCATCTCCGGCGGAGCCAGGGTGTGCTGAGCAGGCTGTCGCACACATGACATCACTTTCTAGCATCGTCATCTCTGTGCAACATCTCTGTTTTGGAAAATTGTGTCAAGGTAGCTGTCTCCTGTCTTGTGTTTACATTCGACTGATCATACCGAGCAAGCCTGAGCACTCCAAAAATCATCTGATACAGACACTCGCAAGTTTGCTCTGATAGCAAGTGTCACATGCAGGGAATTTGGGATGGAGCTCTATAACCAACATTGCGAGGTTGCATCTGAAATGGAGTAGTCTATTTCATGGCTGACTCCCAGATTATTGGCTTAATCTTCAGAATGCATCTGACCGGTTTTCTGCGAGAGCGCTGTATGGCACAAAAGGAAGGTATACTAATAGATAAAATACAGTATTCGTCACTCCATGCCACCCCTGAAGAAATGGTGCTTGTGAGTGTCAGGCAGCGCCCCAGAGAGGGAGGGGGGGAGGGGG
>SZWC01000949.1:127868-149185 GCA_023375785.1 Penium margaritaceum
GGGGGGGGACAACCTGTGTTCACAGGTGGTTCAACCTAGAGCAGCTCCAGTGTAGGTGTCCTCTTCCTTCTACGAATTATATCTGTCTATTCTCTGAGCAAGGCCAAGGGGAGCCCTTTCCATTGTTGCATGAGGAGCCACCACCGTTATCCAGCCAGCAAGTCCTTGCGTGGGTTGAGTCGCAGCGAGTGCATTTCGTCGTTCCCGCGCTTGAAGCAATGTTTTGCTTCGTTGCCAGAGAGAAGCTCCTTGTCTGCTGTCACCCATGTGTGCATGCTGCATGCTGCTGTCAGGCTGTCATGCCACATGCCACGATGCTCTGCTCCGGCCAGTGGTTGAGCCATTGCAATCTTCATCTGAACATCAGCCATGCATGCTGTCATGCCACATGGGACAATTCTCTGCTGCGGACGCGGGCTGAGCCTGCGCGATCATCCTAAAAAAATCAGCAGCGCATGCTGTCATCATGCCACAACGCCTTCCTCTCCCTCGCACACTCAAACTCCTCCAAGCTCCCCCCCATGTCCACGTTGTCCCCCTCCCACCACCCATTTGGTGGCACGGGCGCCTTGCTCACCCCCCTCCGACCATGTCCGCCCCCCCGTGTCTCCGCCCATACTCGACGCATCATCATTCCTTGAGCTGCTGCAGCCGCTGGAGGAACTAGCCACAACAATCGTGCTCTTCTTCATCCTCTCCTTGTGTTTGCGCCTCGCCTCCTCAAAGCACCCAGTGCTCCCCCCATTGCAGTCATCGCAATCCGCCATTTGCCACCACCCGATTTCCGGCACCACCGCCGCTGTCATCCCAGCCTTATTGCCAGAGCCTGCTTGGAAGCTTCCAGGATCAGGCTTCCAGGCCCCCTCCTTGGAGATGGCATTCCAGCCGGACTCCCCTGCCACCGCCAGCCCACCAGTGCTTCCACCAGCAGCAGCAGAAGCTGCAGCGGCGGCGGCGGCAGCGACGCGAGCAGCAGCAGTAGGAAAGGTGTCACGGGCAGCGTCCTCCTCGCTCATTGCCTGTGGTTTGAAGAGGGGTACAGGAGCTGGAGCTGCCGGGGCTTGCTGGCGAAGCTTCTTGCGACCCGGAAAGGCCCAGAAGTGGATCCACTGGCTCCCCTTGGATATGCGCTCCTTTCTGGGTATTTTCAGATCTTCCCTTGCCGCTCCCTTCCGCACAGCACCCTCTTCCATTGCCCGCGGGGTCTGCTTCAGAGGAGAGTGAGACCTGTTTGCTTGGTTTTGGTTTCGGTCAGCCGAGCTAAAGCCAAGTCCAGCAGGAACCACCGCCGGCTCAGTCACAGTTGGAGCTGGTACGCTGGCATCACCACCGCCGCCGCCTTGCTGATGGTCGTGGCCATAGCCGTGGGGAGCGTCTTCGTGCTGGGCCTTCCTGCGCGGCGCCAAGAGCTGGAACTTCGACGAGATCCCCGTCTGCGAGTTCGACAACTCTTGCGCGTGCCACCCGCCAAACTGTGGCACGACCACTTGATCCAATAGTACCTGCTCCAGGAAAGGCAGAGGGGNTGCTGTTCACTGTTAAGTGAACAGCAGAAACACGACCCACTGCTTTGTCCTGGAAACGGTCTGGACAAACCCGTGGGATGCAGCCCGAGAGATTAAAGAGTAGAGGCAGAAAGCAAGCAACGGAGGAGGAGCGGAGGGGGGGAGGGAGGGAAAGAGAAGGGGAGGAATGTGTAGAGGGGGAGAGAAAGGGGAGAGAAAGGCCTATAAACTAGATTCAAGAATGCTACTGTTCTTCACGTAGCATGATACACCGGAGACTATGCCGCAGAGAGAGCGCTGAGAGTGACAGACCGACAAAAGCCGCTGCCGCTGCTGCTGCTGAAGGTACAAATGTTCCTTTTGAAGCTGCTTCTATCGTCGGACTGCTCCGGTTCATGCGCAGTGCTTCACTTCGGGTGGTCAGCTGCTGCAGACAAAAATCGCCGGTCCTCTGCTGTGGTTTGGTAGCGCCGAAACGCAGAGCGATGGTAGGCTTTGGGGGAGGATTGACAAATGTTGGAAGGGGATGTCCGCGCGAGAAAAGGTAACACCGTACAGGACGAAGAGGGAGGGTGAGCAGCAGCGGCGGCGTTAGCTACGCCGATGAACGGGAGGGTGAAGCACGGTCGTCGGTCGCAACTCTCCGAAACCACACTTAGAACCATCCTCACAGCCCCAACCCTAACCCCAAAACAAAAAGATACCACTGCAAAAATTCTCCTAAGAAGTATACAAGTTCGTTTTCGCATACGTTTCTTCCCCCCACCTTTTACAATACTATGCCCCTTGTGTAACACACTCGAAGAAACCATTTCACATACCTTTGAGCATTGCCCAAAAATCTGTCCTATTTCAATCAAACTACAACAAAGCTTCCACTCCATATGCAGACAAACTATACATACTAACTTCGTCTTCAATAACCAACACACACTTTTCCAATGGTGGCAGACACTACAAGCCATAACCTTCCGCAAAATATGGATATACAGGAGTCAAATTTCTCTTGGAACTAAGAAAGCATTGTGGAACCCTACCACCATGCTAGCAAGATCAATCCTCAAACTCTTGGAAGAACAGATCAACCTCCATATACTACGACTGCACGAGAAAGGCGACAATAAAGAATTTATCAACATAACACAACAACTGACCCACATGTCACACATCTGCAGGGTTGATAAAAACCTACATCCACATTATTTCGCTATTCACCCAACGCTGAAAAAAATCTGGCTTAACGCACCTACCTCCTCGGGGGGACGGGTACATCAAAGCTTAGTGTAAAAGATAACTTTGATCCCCCATGCCATAGGGTTACGACCCGTGGCGAAGGTACCTTTAGGGGTGAGGGTTGGTGGGTGGGACTCCCACATCACCCACGCAGGACTATGTTCCTACGTGGGTACCTAAACTGGTGTGACCCGTCACATAAAGCACAGTCTTTTGACTGAAAGCTTTTGCCAGAGGGGTCTTTTCGAAGACCCCAAGGGTGCAGCATAGGTTCCCTCACCTCTAAGGCTGTCTAAGCCACACACAAAAAAAAAAAAAGGTCGCAACTCTCCGGCCTGGGACTCTTCCCTGCAGAGGAGCCCGTGTGAGCTCAGGCTGGCGGGAAGCTCCGATGTCACCGCATGGCCCCTGTGTGGCCACACGAATGGTCAAGGAGTCGTTTGGTTTGCAAGACAAACAATCCAGAAGACGGCAACGTTACGAGGTACCCCGTTCCGGGTTTTCGAAAACGCTGTCCACCCCGTTTCTTAAAATCCATTCAGCCCGTGTTTCCATTTTTTATCTCCATAAGCCCCGAATTCAAAACTCTGATTCAGAACGCCCTGCAGCCAGTGTCAATGACAAGGTACCTGTCGGGTTAAATGGTCATTGTCCAGAAATTTCCATTATACGAATCCAGTGTAATCTCTCAATGTAAAAATAATACGATTATCAAACATTTTCTGAAGTAAACGAGACCTTCCAAAAAGGTGGTGGGGGAGTGGGCAGTTACATTTCACATTGTCATTTGGAGAGGGGGTGTTGAAAAGACAAACACGCGAGCAATTCAAAGACGACACCTGACGATAGGAGGATTTTCCATCTGTTTCTTAGGACGTGTTCCGGGAGATAGAAACTTTTCTAAAATTACCTGACACGATTCAATGCGGAAACGGGGTACATTGTGTCATTGCAATACACCCTTCATATCGGGGTATATTGTAGCAAAACAATCTACCCCGTGGGGCATCGTGGTATTTATCGTAAAACATAAATGATTATGGGGCTTACTAATTAACATAAGTTTAAAAAAGAAACTTTTCAAAACATTCTCAGAGCTGGGGTACAGGCGAGTTTTCTTCCTGAATTTGGTCTATCTGAATATTTTCTTCAACATGAGAAAAGTAGAAGCGAAGCTGCTTATGGGCTTCGCTCCGCTTGCTTTTGGGCAATGCGTTGCATGTTTTCGCAGGTAGATTCGCGCGACGACCAGACTAGTGCCGCGTTCCAAAATCGAAACATCGTGCTCGATCGCTCCGGGCCACTTTTTTGGCGTACGACATGTTGTAAGACCTGTTTTGTCATTGATTCACAACAAGAGTTTTCCCTCTGTTTGTACGACAGTTTTTGAAACATGTGGTGCGCGCACGATATGGTGTCAACGGCACTGTTTCAGCCTGTATTTGAACACGGAGACGATGGTTTTGTAACGGTTGCCACCGCAAGAGCCGACGCGACTCGAGCGTGCACCATCGTTTGTCGCTTTGAAGAAAAATCGCTTAAGCATATGAAAATTCAAACGAAAAAACAAGAACGAATGTGTGCCCTTCGATCGCTGTGATAAGTGCTATCCGGAAAACAAAGAAAAGTCACGACATCGTTCGAAACATTGTCGCAACCACGATACTTTATCGTGGAGTACTTCCGCGCGACTCAAGAAAACATCGACAATCGTGATGACAAAGAGGCTCGGCAAGCCCTCTACGACAAGAATCGTGGAACAACAAAACCCAAACCGAAAGCGCGGGAACCAAGCCGTCGAGTTGGGTTCGGTCGACCATCCGAACCACCTCCCAATCGGTACACAGCACTAAATCTTGATTTCGGAACGCGGCAAAGGATGTCACAAATTTTTTGCAAAACGAAATAAAATGCTTGGCAAAGAAGCAAGGGAATGATAAATCCGCATTCCTCGAGATTCAACAAAGAAAAAACCCGCATTCATGGAGAGTCAATAGAAAGAAAAACCCACATCCAGGGAGAGTCAGCATATGCCTTGTCACGATGCTTTTTGGGTTACATAGTAACCCTTTTCGGTTTCTCCTGTAGAAAAAAAATTGTGATTGGTTAGAGATGCGGACAGAGGGTTTTTTTGGGTTACGTAGTAACCTATTGTTATCGGTTGGTGGACCTGTTTTTGGGACGTCCGCCAGCCTGCAATATGATATTGTTACTTTGTCTCTCTACAGGACACAGAAAAAAACCAGGAATATTCGACAGGGTCGAATTTTTAGGACGTACTAACTTTGAATCTCTCACACGCTCCGGACTGGTCTACGAAACTAGCTCATTCAACCGCATCATTCGCCCGACGTAAGATAAACGAGCGAGGACCAAACTTATACACACTCCAAGATAGCTCAAGATACATACCCGGCTTCAGCTAACAATTCACCAAAACAAAACATGTTGAATTCACGTGCTGAATGAGGAGAAAATATTACGAAAATGGAATGATACCAATATCTATGCAAGAATACGTGTTATCTATATTGAAATTGCAATTGGTGCTCATACACAAAGTCACGGTCGATCATTCACATAAGATGAACAAATCATGTATACATGAAGTAAGTACTACATAAAATGAATAAAATCGATACTTTCCTTTAATTTATAACTACAAAAGGACATAGATGAATGCATGTAAATGTATACAAACATGAACACATGTATGGATGCAATGAATGTGCGGAACATACTCCATGGAAAACGACCACGTGGGAAAATGATTAGAATAGAATAATTTGTACAAAAAAATCAATCTTTATCCATTTACAACAATAATTCCACAAGATCTCTTTTCCACAAAATCACATTTGGAATTACTTTGAAAGAAAGCCAAACTTATAAATAGAGTCCTAACCCAAGAAAATTGAACCTATAGTTTGATTTCGGTGTTTCTACATGATTGTTTAACTTCCTACACTCTCAATCGCAATTTGTTTTTGTGTTCCCCTAATGTCCAAATCTCTATATGTTACTACGTAACCCTGTGCACCTTAGTGCAACATTGGAACCTTGTTCAGAATTTAACATTGTTTCCGCTCTCTGTGTCGCTCCTCGGACTTTCAGCCTTGCCAGGCATCGGAGAAGAAAGAATGTTTGTCCGCGTTCAAACACCGGTTTTTTGCGTAAGAAGGAACCAGACAGAATAGAATCGGACAAGCAAAGCGAATTAGCTAGATAACGGACAGTCCACTTTGTGCAACAAACTGGACGGGAAGCTTGGCCAAGCTTTTCGTCCACTCAAGTGAGCTATTTGGCTGGACTAGCCAAACAACTGATCCCGGAAACAAAATGTTAGGAGAAAACCAATTCACGGTAGATTAACACAACATAAATACAGAGAAATCATACAATAACACAGATTTACTGAATACAGATTATACTTTGTGAACTTCTCATCTACAAATCCCACATTTTCCTTTTTACCTAGAAAGCATTCATCATTACCGAACATTGCATGAAAACATCTGAATGAATGCAAAATTTCCCCAGAAAGATTACTCATATTTTTAGACCTCTAATATCTATTAAATCTACCACAGAACGTACATAGTAGACTTCTTTGAAGTACATAGAACATCTTTGTTTTGTTTTCCATTTTGCGAGGAATTAATGTGGTTCTTCTACCGTCTCATTTTTTTCACTTTTTGAGATTTTTCTCTTCAGTTCCATGATAAGGGCCAAGTGAATGATAAAATTACGACGTTACAATGTAAAGCTGTGCACGCCTTGCGTGCAACATACTGCTCTCATAAAAACAAGACAAGAGTACTATGTTAACAATGTGCATTCATTAACATGTTATCTTGTAATGTTGGGTAATGATTAATGCTTTCTAGGCAAAAACAAAAATGTGGGATTTGTAGTTGAAACTTTTATATAATGAAATCTAAATTCAGTAAATCCATATCATTTAATGGGTTTTCTGTACTTATTTTGCGTAAATCTATCGCAAATTGTTTTTCTCCTAACATTTTGTTTCCGGAATCAGTTTATTGGCTAGTCTAGTCGAACAACTAACTTGACTAGATGGAAAGTTTGGCCAAGCTTCCCGTCCAGTTTTTGCACCACGCGTACTAACCATTATCTAGCTGACTCGCTTTGCTTGTCCGATTCCGTTTTGTCCAATTCCTTCTTACACAAAAAAAACTTGTGTTTGAACATGGAAAAACAGCGTTTCCTATCCGATGCCTCGCAATGCTCGAAGTCCGAGGAGCGACGCAGAGAGCGGAAACAACATTACATTCCAAAAAAACCCTTTTCCACATCGTTGACCAATCACAATTTTTTTCTTTAACAGAAATTTATTGTAAAAGGGTTACCATGTAACGGAACGATACTCTTGTGGGTGTTGTCCAGGAAAAACATATCCTTGCGGAAACAATGTGGGCAGCACTACGGGATCCGGATACCCATAATAAGATCGCAAAACAAGAGTGAGCCAGTATTGCACAACCAAAGTCGACCTCAAATCCCTCGATAACCGGAGGGCCTCGCAAAGGGTCGCCATTCAACTCTCCCTGGCGCTCTCTCGGGTTGCATGTCGGCCAATGTCGAGGCCGAAGAGAAGTAAAAAAATGTAATAATACAACTCTAGTTATTGTTTAAAAACTGCAGTTGTATTATTACATTTTTCACCAATCCTGGCAATTTGTAATGAAAACATTTTGTGGAGGAGGTCAATGCAACAAGCTCCACATCAACATATAACCCCAACACATGCATGATGCATTTGTAGCGCACCAAATCAAAAAATTGTCATAACCCTACTTGGCACGTCATTGGCAGTACATACTAGAAACAAAAAAAATCGGAAAAAGGCAATAGTGTGGGTTCTGAAATGAACTAATTAGGTATGGGAGAAGTGGAAACAGGTGAGAGCAAAAGTGGCGAGCTGACGTGGACATGGTCATCAAGCTCGCTGATTGGCCGTCTGATTTGCGAGGCATTTGTGACGTCGTTAATGCTCATAATCAATTTCCCCCCAAGTTCATCATAACAAATTAGGTATAGAGGCTCGCGGTTTGGATCTCCACGTAGAGCGAGCCGCCCCTAACCCTAACGCATCTGAAGGTGTGACATCCTGACCAAAACTCATTTTGTGAGACGCGAGGGGAGGAACAGTTGCCTGCCAAGAGTGAAGGAGAAGGAGAAGTCGTCAGAGTCCGTGGAGCATGTTGAAATGTTTTATGTGCTCGTTCTAGCATTCTCATCGTCGATTTGATCAACACAGTCACAAACAGATGAACACGCGAGGGTAGAACTCGGCTCTTGTTGATGAGTTGACTCCATCCGCGTGGTCGGATCTCTTACAACATGCTCAGCTGCTGGCGTAGTTCACACGGCTATGCAAGACTCTGGCTCGGTGACTGATCCAATGCTCGTCAAGGCAATGAGCAAGGGTAGCTAGCGCTCACGCATCATCTCGTTAGGAAGACTAGTCATTGTCACTCGCTCAACGATGGAGTAAGGATCATCATCTGAATGCGTTATGTGTGTTGCTCCTCCGCCAATGTATACTTAGATGGCAAAGTAGTGAATCCCTCAAACTTAGGGAACATGGGCCACTCGTAATGTTAAACTTGGTCCTTAGATAGGGCCGATGACAAGGTTGAGCCCGTTGTGTCTATTAGAGCACATACCTTGGTGACATCTCTCAGTAATGCTGCTCTCAAGAATGCCTAAACCTCTAAAGCACTAGCCCGACCACACTACTTGTGCACTACAACCGCTGCCGGAGTGGTGTGAGCCTCGTGCACCAAAGCCTTTGAAAGTCCGTAACGGGAATCTTGGTCCGTACGGGAATCATATGCCACAGCCGGGCCGCCACTACTCGGATGCACGAGTGGCACGACCCAGGGACGTAGGGCCTGCACTCCTCATAATGCAACATCGTTTGGCTCTTACCCCACTGTGCATGTCAACCTTGATGACATGCTATTCTTCTGCACTGCAACCTCCACCAGGCTGGTGTGAGCCTGCTACACAAACTCCCCCAAAAATCTTGGAAAAGATACCCAAATTTGTATGATACTCATGTGCCACTGCCATGCAGCCATAGGTGGAAGTCATGAGTGGCACCACCTAGTGACGCCAGGCCTACACTCCTCTTGTTGCAACACGCACCTACGAAAGATCATGATCACGTCTGGACGTGGAAATTGAGCTCAATGATAGGCAATTCTCCACCATGAACGTGATATCAAAATCAGACTACACTTATATCATGTGCATCTGCCTGAGCTGACGCTAGGGTACCACGGTACGGTGGGGGTGCGGCTCCTATTACAGCGGTGATAGCAGGCAGTGTGCAGTGACCATACTCCCCCTTCAGAGGGACAACAACAATGTATGAGGAGCCGGAGTATGTATCAAGACTAGCTCAACCACAACGTGCAAAGTGCTGATGCCGATGCCGTGTACACACACAACTGGAGCGACTACATGAAGACATGTCATCTCGCTCAGGCGTTGTGGTAGCAGAAGGGTGGAGGATTGAAAAGATGGTGGCAGCCTGGGGAGGGTCGCGAGGTGGAGCTTGAGAGAGACAATCGGAGGAGAAAGGAGGAGAAGATGAAGGAGATTATGTTAAGGAGGTCATGAAAAAACGAGTGGCAACAGCGTGCTCGGTAACAACGAGGTCACAAAGATGCTGCACCATCCACCTCGGGCTGTGGATCTTGGCAAAGATGGTCGCCAGAGGTCCAACTAGGGGATCCACCAATGCTGGGAGATCTGCATGCTGTGGAGGACGCATGCTCAATCGCGGCCAGAGCCAAGGTGGATGCCAACCACGAGGGCACATCCTGCATTAAAGTCAACCATGACGCCCATCACCAAAGTAGTAGCAAGAAAGCACGTGGGACGCCAGCCCCATGACTGCGCACTCATCTCGTCGCCTGACGATGGATAGGTACCAAGGGCACCTACTCCCGGTAGTTAACACCAAGTCGCGGGAGAGGAGGACGCCTATAGACATTGTAACTCTTGTAGGTCACGATGGCAGGATCACGAATTGGGAGCAGACGGGGCGAGCGGCACTACCACAACACGTGTGTAGAAGGGCGTCAGACCAGTTACAAATACTGGTGTAACGACGAATAATGGAGCAAAAACTGCTCCAAGAACAGAATGTGTGGCGGTTGTAGCTACGGCTGCTGCTCCAAGCGGCACACGACCCAACTCTTAGAGATGGACAGACTCAAAGACGCTACCAAAAAGGAGGGCATTGTGGAGGGGAGGGGTGTCTGGCTAGTCCGGCCTTTTCTCCCTCCCATTCAATCTCGCTCGCTCGCTCACTTGCACAAAGCGAGCGAGGGAGGCGACAGAGGGGAGAGGAGCGGGGGTCCGCCCCTCTCTTGCCCTTGGCCTCTCCGTCGGACAGCCAACGGGGCCGACGAGACCGAAGGGGTCAAGGGGGCTGATGGGCCCCTTGGAGGGGCCCCTTGAAGGGGTCTTCACAGGACTAACAGACCCCCTATGAGGGGACCCCTTTGAGGAGGGAGATAGGCTCAGAGGAGGCTCAAAGGCCCCTCTAGGGATTGGAGGGTGGCCCTTCAAAGGTGGGGGGAGGGGGCTTAGAGGAAGGTTGCGAGGCCCCCTTCAATAGTAGTAGCTTTGGCGGAGGGCGCAGCTATTGTGGTTGCTACTACTACTGTTGCTTCCACTGTTGTTGCAACTTTGTGTAGTAGATATGCTGCTCCTTGCTACTGCTTCTGTTGGTACTACTATTGTGCGTCGTTGCTTTTGTTGTTGCTTGTTGCTACCGGTGCTACTACTACTATTGTGCGCAAATATTGCTGTTGCTGCCGCTACTTCTAGTGTTGCGAGGCACAACAGTTGCCGCTACTACTACTACTTGCTGGTACCTTCACTAGTATTACTGCTATGCATCGCTCTCCTTCTGCCGTTACTATTGCAACTGCTGCGTGGCACAACAACTTCTCCTTTTGTTATTGCAGTTGGAGGCACAACTGTTGTGAATGCTGCTGCCCGTCGCTATTGTTATTACTACCGCTGGTGCTGCTATTGCTAAGAACGACCACTGCTCCTGCTACGCAACATAGCAGCTGCCGTAGTTGCTACTACTGCTGCGTCTGCTACTACTATAACTACTACTATAGTAGTTGCTACTGCTACTATGCGATGGTCATTGCCCCTCTGGTGTTCACGTGTAGTCACTCCATGCTCCCTCATGCTGCTGCGGACATAACACTACATGACACGTTCTCCCTATGTTCCGTCCATTACTGTTGTGCCTCCTGCTCCCACGCCCCTCTATGCTCTAATACCAAGATGGAATTCAATTATGGCATGCATGCTCATGGAAAAAATTAACATGAGTTCTATGTGTGAGTGCATTTAAAGACAGTAAGAATTTGGCTATGTTTAGAACACATTACATGAAAGAACAAGGAGAGATTACAAATGAACCCCTAGCGGGTTATTTTAAGGACGTCGTAAGCTAGCGACACCGGGCCCCGTCATCCCTGATGAGCCCAAACGAGTCAACAGGGACAGCACACAACACAGACCACATGAAAAACAAAGGTGGTCTCCTCGAGGCACTGGAATAACTCTCTAAGTGTCCACGTCTCGACAAGTGAGAAAACACGAGCAGTGCTGGATACACTCAAAATCAGCATCCAAACATCACAAACGACTTTTTGAACATTGGAAGCACTAATACAGACATCGAGTCTCCTCGGCGCACTGGTACCGTCCACTAGGTGCGTGGTTGACAAACCACAGAGAAAACACTCTTAGCTTCCAACAAGCACACCAGGCTGTTGGAATGCATCGACCGCGTCTTGCCGACGCTATCATAGGTGTTGGAGAAGTCTCGGGACACTTCGGAGGCCCATCGTGTCTTCATTCTCTCTTCTACCCTATACCACCAACGTGGGGTACATGGGTAACCCATCAGCGTTGCTCATGAAGGGTGGAGCCACACAAACCAATGGTTGTAGCTATCTTATCCACCTCTGTGGATACAGCCACATCTGCCACACCATCTCTCACAATTGTGCCTACACCTGCAGCTTTGACCTGAGCTATAGTAACACCGGTAGCCACAAATGCTTTACTGATTGTTATGCTTGTTACAGCCACACCCACACCCACAGCCTGACCCCTTAGGCTAGTGGTGCGGCTGCCGCATCATGGATAGTTTCGGAGTTGCCCTTGTTGGCAGCCTTGGCTGCCATTGACACTCCGACGTCTTCATCGCTACAACAGTCCCTTTGTGTGGCACTGTTGCCATCGTTGTCATCACCCTGCATTACTACCCAAATCACTGCCCTTCTTCTCTCCATCCAATGAGAAGGATGCCACCATCAAGGAATCTTATGTGGCATAGTGGGAGAATGAGTAGGAGCATGATGAGATTTGCGAGTATTGGCTTATGAACCATATACAGGTGCATGAAGAGTATGCCCCAGACAAGGCCATCAAAGAGTGCGAACACCAACATGAGGAGACTGATCGCCAAGTCTCCACAGTAGATGAAATCTTGTCCGGTGTCATTGACAACATCGTGTCATCACTCTTTGTGCTACCGCCTTGTCATCCATGTGTTACACATCCTCTCGCCTCCCCTTATCACTTGAATGGGTCTTGCACAGTACTGTGGTCTCCTAAAAGGTTCCACTACATGTTCTAGCTTTGTCTTCATTTGCTCCTCTTTTTATTCCCATATCCACTGGGGCAAGGGAAATGCTGCCAAAAGATTATCTTTGCATCCACCCTAATTGCATTCATATCTATAATTCTTGACCATGAAGCAGCCATCGCAAAGCTCCAAAAGCAAGTCTTCCAAACTCGCCTACCACTTGAGCTTGCTAGGAGCCATCAACTGAACGATGGCAGGTAAAAAATTGAGCTTGTTGAAGTAGTGGCTTACCTTGTCATTAAGCGTTTGCTTGCCGCATGCCATCCTACTAATAGTCCCATTGCTACTGCCATCGCTCCTGGTAGTACAGGATCTAGCGTTATTGCTGGGGCCGTTGGCTCAAGGGCTGCTGCTATCTTGTCCACCTCTAGTGCTACAACCACTGGTGTTGGTGCAAAACCTTTTATGGCTACTGCCGCTCTTCCTCATGCCTGTGTTCCGATTCCTCGCCAATGTGACTTTAAGACTATGCCACCATGATCTCAAAGTCACAAAGTTTCACTGCTTAAGTCACCTTCTCATCCTAGGAGGTATGCTTTAGCGCTTGTGCACATGGTGAATTACTCTGACAGTACTACTTTCCATTGGATGCTTCTGCGACCACACCCTTTTCCCCCTTTCTCGCTGAGTATGCAAGCACTATCCACACATTCATGACTGCTGACCCCGACAACCTTACTGAGGATCATGCCCATACAATGCTGACTAAACACGCGGTACTACTATAGATCATGTAGGCACATGTACAAACATTTTCTGTTGCATCACTCTCATCGTTCATGCTGCGTAGAGTACACTGGAAGTCTAGTCCAACCAGCTTCACATTTATAGTAATGAGACAGCTTATGAGTATTGGGCTCAAGGTGCTTTGTGAGCTTGGTAAGGCCATCCGGTCTTGCTAAAGTTCTCCGTTCGTCTTGTATTTCATGGTCTACATCACAATCATCTATGTTGTGCTATAGTATCTCTCCTTGCCTTCAGCAACTTCTGTCCTTTTACATGTCCCACTATCCTTCTCTACGGAGCACACACGCATTATGCATTATCATCTTTGTCACATTCACACAACCACCATTGATAGCCTTCTCTGCCTCCGTTTCATGCATGGTCTTCATCCTGCCTCCTTTGCACCCCCCTTGTACATGTGATTATCTTGATTGTGCTCAGGGAAAAAAACATTGCTCACCCTTCTCCACCTCTAATAATGTCACTTCTAATCCTCTCAAACTTCTGCATGCAGATTGTTACATATTGCCCGGTGCCTTGTCCGGGAGTCTCCATTGTTTAGGAAGATGTCTCTGTATCCTTCTACAGTGCAAGTTTTCATGCATGGATGGGTGTTTCAAAACCTAGAGGGCATGTTGGACCAGCTTCAATTTGAATCGCAGGACTCGACCAAGAATTGAGGGGGTTAGTCGGTCAAAGTTGGGAGGTGGTGCTGGCCGTCCGGGTTTGCACGGCACCAGTTGAAGAATTTATCCGGCGGTGACCAGTTTGACTCCCACCACGCACACCATGGTCGAGGTGGCCCTTGGAGGATTCTAGTAGAAATTTCCCATGGTTCATTGGAGCTATGTGCACTTTGGAATGGCGGTCTGGTACTTCGTTGGGGTCGAGGGCGCTTCGAGTGCCCGTCACTCATACTAGTGCTCTGTCAAGGACAAAGACTCAATGAAGCATTCCGAATCGCGTAACGGGTGCTACGGTGGTACAAATTACACGTGGTTTGGTGCGTTGGAACTCTTCTGAATAGCACTATAGTTTTTTTGACATATTCTTTTTCCAAAAATGCAATCAGAATTGATGCCAGCTTTTCAAAAATCGGGTGTTGCTGGATTTCGTCAGAACTATACTAACATAACGTGAGGCAACAAGAAAGCACACGCTTCGTCTGAGACTACTACCCAAACGCACTGTGAACTTTAGGGCATGCTCTGGCCATATTGGAACCACATTTACAATGCTGATGTCATGGGTCCACTCCTTTATGACTTCCTTCATGGCCTTGGTTGTCATGCTTTTTGTTTGATTGATAATTCATCTCGTTTTTGTGGTGTCTCTGATTAATATCACAAGATTGATGTCACCAATGTACTCTGACAAGTGGCTTCTTCATACTACACTTGTACGCTATCATCAACTATGTGTGTTTGAATCCGACTATGGTGGTGATTTTCTTGGCCCCATGTCTCCCCTTTTAACCTCTTGTAAGGTGCGCATGGAGTTCTCATCTCTCTACTCACCCCAACATAATGGTGTATCTGAACGCTTAAACCGTAGCCTTGTTGATGGTATTCCCTCTCTCTTTCTTTAGTCTAGTCTTCCTCCTCTCTTCGCCTTTAAGGCCATTTCCTACATGACCCCGGTGTGGAAACGTGTTCTCCATGGTCCTCTCCCTCATGATAATTCAACATACAACAATTGGACTGCCGAGTTATGGTTAATCACCCCCGTTCAACACACAATGAAGTCTATGTACAATACACCAGTAATACCTTAAGGTCTTAGAAATTTACTTGTGTGTATACACTTGTTATATCATAAGGTTTTCAGTGAACAGAGTAACTTTTAGTTCCCTCATAAGTTTGTTATGTACTTTGTGGAAATAAAATGAAAAATGTTTCATAATCGTAAAAAACCTACAACGGTCCCATCTCGTTACTTGTGATGACCATTGATTAGATTTTTCATAGATAGTCTGTGTCTCCTAAACATTTACGTAATAGTTATTTCCTTGTGCATACGAACAGGAAATCATGAGACTTTACCACAAGGTCGAGATGGGACGTGCTACTGATATGCTCGATGGTGTCTTTCCCCCCGCCCCCCAACATTCCGAGTGTATCTGGGGTATGTATCGGGTAGTGTATCGTGATGAAGCGGAAAAAGATCACTTATGTACATGTAATCTCAGTCTCCATCTCCCTCCCCCCCCCCCAAAACCTTGCTAGTGGATTGGAGGGATGTATGTGGGATTGTATTGCAAATACAAATGAAAAAATACACAAGTGTATTGATAAACTTGTGCATTTTATTGGCCACCCACCACATACACCACCGAATACACTCCCACCATACACATTTGACTTCAGGGGGGGGGGGGGACATCCCCCTAAAAGTGAAAAGTGTATGTGGTAAGTGTATTTGGAAGTGTACGTGGTAGAAAGTACAGAAGATACACTAGTGTATTTTTTGTAAAGAAGTCTATGAACAATTGAAGACATGAATCATCACAAACTGACGGTTCACGGGTAAAAATCAAAACATCCTCGCACACGGTGCTCTCATGAAACATTGCTACCAGTAAAACAACAGTATCCTCATTCAAGCCCTCCCCCTCTCCCAACCATCGTGAGTGTATTGGGGGGGTGTATCGGGGAGTGTATTGCATGAACGCACAAAAAGGATACACATGTGTATTAAATCACTTGTGTATTAAAATGGCAGCAGTCCTGAAACACTACCTCATCCACTCTTGCAATACACTCTTGACTTTTGGGGGGGAGGGGACTCTCCCTACCCCCCGGAGTGAAAAGTGTATCTGGTTAGTGTATTGGTGAGTGTAGCTGGTGAACAACACTTCAAATACACTGGTGTATTATTTCTAAAGGATTTCCAAAGTGATCTAAAACTTCCATCGTTGAGATCTAACAATATAATCAAAACCTTAGTTTTGAACAGCCTTGCAAGTACTGTGCTCTCGTTGCACATTGTGAGGTTGAAACACAGTACATGGATTGAGGTTCAACCCTCGTCCCCCCAAACCATAGCGAGTGTATTGGGGGGGTGTATCAGTGAGTGTATTACGTGAATGCACAAAAAGATACACAAGGGTGTTAAATTACTTGTGTATTGAAATGGTAATACTCCAGAGACATTGGCGAATACACTCCTACAATACAGTTTTGACTTCCGGGGGGAGGGGGGTACCAACCCCCTTGCCCCCTCCCCCCTCCCCCCTCCCCGAAAGTGAAAAGTGTACCTGGTCAGTGTATTGGTGAGTGCAGTTGGTAGACACCATTTCAAATACACAAGTGTATCATTTGTAAAGGAGAACAGAGATGATCTCAAACATCGTTCGTGGAGAAGAAGAGTTTTTGACGCATTCGCACGTATGGTAATCCCATGGCATGTTACAAGAAATAAAAAAAACAACATGATTGAAGATCCACCCGTACCCCAAACATCGTGAGAGTATTGGTGGGTATTGAGATAGAACGACACTAGAGAGCTGGATTCTCGAATTTGCAAAAACTACCACCGGTCAATGTATGCATCGACAGCATGCTAAGAGCAAGATTCTAACGTTTTTCTTTACGCATAAATACAATGACAACAATGTATTTCATAAAGATAATGCGTGTAAACTTTCCAAATGCCAGGATTCTTGTTGAACGCCACCCCTCTACAACAGAGAATCATTGACTGACTCGAGAAGTACGACTTTGGTCACGTCATGGGCTGTCGACAAATGCGAGGGAATGTTGGACACTTAAACGCGACGCCACAACTGAGTCAAGAAAATGTACCATCTATCGTTGACTCACCCTACGTTCACCGGATATCCGGTCTTCTTCGACTTCATCCTAATATTGTTTTTATGTGCAGAACATGTCTAGAGACTAAATTCTGCCTTTGTTGAAAGGGATTTTCCTAGGCCTCGCTACCGGGGGGGCCGGGAGGTACCTGAACCTTAATAATACCCACAAACCCTGAATTTTGGGAGGTGGGTTTGACGAAACTGCTCCTCCTTGCTGGTTTTGAGATTAAAACTGGGTGCAACACTAAAAACATTGGGAATCATCGTCCGTTATGCAAAACTCCAATTTCAGCTCGTAAACGGAGTACAGTTTCAAGTGAGGTTTTTCGGTGCACAAATATACAGGGGAATGTTATTTAGGGATACAAAAGATGGATTTGAGCTCTCCGATCTGCAGAGTCTCTCACAAAAAGAAGTCTTCTCATCCTTTTCCAGCTGACTGTAAAGTCCAGGGACACGGGCCCTCTGTGGATCCACCCTCCTCCTTGGTGGGAGAAGCTGGGCCATCGTCATTGACGACAGTAGCACATTGGTCCCCATCACTCGTGACTGAAACTTCTACGAAAAAAAAAAGCAACGTTCATGTGCTTGCCAACCCTACTCCTACCCGAGGGGTGGTTTGGATGGCACCACGCGGCCGTTGCGACTCGGCTGTGTGGCCACACGCTTTGCGTACGGCTGGTTTTCGCTGGAATCGATCGTTGAATGCTATTGGAAAGTTCTTTGCGCATTTTCTGGATGACTTTCAGAGTCTATAAACTTCATCGCCGGTCAGAAGACTGGCACAACCGGTCAGGTTTGGAGTATCTCTTTCCTGTCGCAGACGCACGTCAAAAGCTCGATCAATTGATGTTCGCACATGATTGGTGGACACGGGGTTTGTTGAACCGATTGTAAACATCCATTTGTGGTCTAAGTGGGGCCTGCTAGGATCGTTGGAGAAGGGAACAAAGAACGTCATCCCGACGGATCAATATGGGATGGGGCTGGTAAATGTTGAAAATTGTTGATGGGGGTGATTTTTTGTAATGCGGCCAGATGCTGGCTCAATTTTTTGGAACATTCATGTTCGCACGTGTCTTCCTAGTTTTTTTCCCATTTAAACAAATTTCACTCAACTGGCCATTTCCTACCAATGGACATGCACAAACACAGAAGATTGCAGCCATGTAGCAGCCCACAATCTCGTGAGCAGGTCCGATGGACATCCCTCTGCCTATTCGATGACCGCCGAAGTGCAACGCGTTGTGCATGCACCCATAAACAACCACTCATCCGCCCAACTCCGAACGAGTGTTTGGTCATTGTTGGGATGAGCATGACTCCCTTTGTCGATGTAAATCGGCCCTAGCAATTTCCCCCCGATGGCACCAGATGCTCCAACGACAGACGCGACCTTTCCGTCGCCACCCGAACCCTAACCCTAGCACCTTCATGGCGTCAGCTGAGGCTACAGGCAGAGGAGGGAGGAAGCCACTTTCCATCCCCCGTGTGATTGCCTCTGCTCCTGCAATGTCCTTGCGTCCACCTTGCAACAGGCTAGCAATAGCCATATAAGCTCTGCGGCCGCAGCTGCAAGTGGACCCCTATCCCCCTCCCACCCAGTTGCAACTAAGGGCAAATAGCTCGTAAACAGAGTACGCCAAGTCCTTGAGAAGGGGACTGGTGTTGCTCTAGTGTGTGTCTGATCCGGTCTAAGTGCAGGTTGCAGTCTTACACAGGCTACACTAAAGCTAGCAAATAGTCGTGACCATATGGAAAGCCTTGACATAAGAAATTGGATTGACCGTATGGCAGGCCCTGACACAGGAAACTGGTCGTGACAGTGGCGTGAGCAGATCAAGTGACAACGGGTAGCCGACATCAACAAGGAAGAATTTCCCATCGAGGATGTAGAAGCCTTCAGCACACGCGTGTTTGTACACAAGCGTATCGTGTACACTTCCTTCCCACCTAGCATGCATCCACGCAGTTATCTCATCAAAGTTCACTGCGGTGAAGAAATTCTGAATTTTTTAACCCTTCCTATTCTAGTAGGGACCCACGCGAGGATGTGGGTGCCAATGGCCACGCCCACACAGCTCTTAAACCAGGGCATGAACCTTGAGCTCGTTGCAATGTTATTTGGAATATGATCACCAGGAGATAGGCAAATTACAGTGGGTGCGATCTTGAGGAACCTACGCATGACTCTGCAAAAGTGCCTGCCGACTGTCTCCTTGGAATATTGAAAGGTCTCTGTGAGTCATCAATGGCCCTTTCCACCCAACATTTGACAAAGGAACATTGCCACTGACTCCTCGATGGCCACATGACATGTACGTTGGAGTCCGGTTGCCTCCAGCACTTGAACCAATTTATTGAAACACCGAGGACCAAGGCCTAAGATGTCGTAGACGTGTTGTCTCGCGTTGTCTTGCGTTGTCCCTTTTGTCTCGCTTTACGAGAAAAAAACCCTTCCACGCATCCGTTACCTTATAAAGGACATATGAGGTTTTGGTGTGTGAGGTAGAGTACCGTGACATACATGTAGATGAAAATTTTGAGAGCCAGCAACTGCTACAGAATCTCTTTGGGTAGCCCCTCCCCTTCAACATCAGCCGGGTCCATTGGCCCAGGTTCCTGGGAACTGGCAGAAGGTCAGATGACACCAACGCCAGATTGGGGGGGGGGGGGGGGGGGGGGGGGAGGGAGGTTGGGAAGCGATTGAACGTGGAGATACATAACTGATCGCTCTTCGCTTTCGTATGTACTACGAGCCCTGGATTTCCAGTGTTTACCAGCCGCGCCCATAGAGTGCCGAGCCACACTATCTAGACGACTCACTCAGGCTGAAACCCCACAGACAGAAACTACCGGCCTTTTTTGAAATCAATCGTTGAGGAGGCTCAACAAGGCATTCCACCGACAACCAGCCGCACCCTATGAGTGCAGCCGGTAAACGCTATAATTGGATGCTGGGAAGCCATTTTCATAGCGAGGGTTGATTGTTTGGCTGGTGTTATGGTTTGGTGAATTTCACACGTGCATGCACTCATGTTTCATTCTTTTCCTTTGATTTAGCAAATTCCTTGGTGGAAATCCCAACAATAGTTGGGGCACCGACAGCATGCCCAGCGTACAGATCACATGTGATTTTCCACATCACAACCCTCTAGTGCGCTAGAAGTGTGTGCATCGGATCGACGGCTAAGTCCCCATCATGTTGTTGCGGACTAGGTTGCGGCATGCCCATGCCTTTCATTTCATGAACAGATACCACAACATCCGAATTGTCAACTCACTCCCAACAGACGCTGAAGAGCCGTAAACGAACGCTTCACAATTGATCTACAAATGCTGGCTTCGTTTGCGACTGTTGGATTCACTTCGCCATCGATGTTTGCTCTCTTTTGACGTTGTCGCCCTCCGACGACACTCGCAGATGAACCCCAATCCTGCCGCAAAATAAGTTCATGGACATCGTTGACGACAGTAAACCCAGTGTTCAAAATACGCGAATGCATCCCAACCGCACATTCAAGGGCGCTTTCTTAAAAACGAGATGTTAAAATGAAAAAATAGAACAACAACAATGGATCTCAGCGTATACTGACTGGAAGGTGTTCGTGAGCTTCTGATTTTGCTGGAAATCGACGCTGGCGTTGCATTCGAGCGTTTACCAGCCGCACCTTATGGCTGGGTTCCAAAATGAATCAAAGAAGGTATGTACTCGAACTTGAAGTATTAGCAGTAAACCAATTAGTTAACCACACGCGGGATGGGTCATTTACCTCTTTGAGCTAGGGATTGACTAAAAGAGGTATGGGGTATCTTCCCGCCAGGTGTAAACTTATGGACTAATAGTTCAACAAATCAGTTTTGGAGAGTTGTAACAACGGGTCCTGAACCCAGACCTTCCGTTCTCATTTGTCACACGTGAGAAAGTCAGTCGTGTTGTGGAGTCTCGAAGAAGACTGTCACGTCGTGCTTGGAGTCGCTTCACCTCTTTTGAAATTCGAACCTTTAAACGTTGAAAAGTACACGTGATTGTATTAACCAATGGTGATATTTTTCTTCAACAAAAAAACATGAAAATTCCCTTAAAACTCTAAAGAATCAGTTAAGGTTAGGGGCGACTCGCTCAACCAGCATCTCAGAATATTGCCAGTTTGGTTGACCCCTAGGAGGATGCTACAACACCAGCTCCATCGTCTTCAGCAACAGAGACAGAGATGGAGTTGTACTTGCAAGTTCTACTGTCTGCATGTGCAACATCCAGTGAGAAACAATTGATACTATGGAAGGCAAAAATTGGCCACCTCCACATGTCTAAGGCAGA
>SZWC01000949.1:150193-166753 GCA_023375785.1 Penium margaritaceum
GTGTGTGTGTGTGTGTGTGTGTGTGTGTGTGTGTGTCGTTGTCTGGTGTAGGTTGTGGTTTTGCATACGCTATGGTGCCTTGGCTCTCTTGTTCTGCCGTTGACGGCTATGTCAGCCAGGGTGAGTTTTGGTTTTTGTGGCTTCCGCCCATCACGAGCGAATCCAATGGATTACCCATGTACCCCAAGATTGTGGTATAGGGTAGAGGAGAGCGTGACAACACGACAGGCCTCCACAGTGTCCCGAGACTTCTCCAGCACCTACTATAGTGTCCGCGAGACGCGGTCGATGCATTCCGGCAACCTTGTTGGCTTTTCAAGAGCTAGGAGAGTTTTCTCGGTGGGTTATGACCTGTGCACCCGGTGTACTATACTGGTGCAACGAGGAGACCTGATGTCTTTTGTAGTGCTTCCGTTGTTTGGAAAGCCGTTTGTGATATCTTGATGCTGATTTTGAGTGTTTCTAGCATCGCTCCTGTTTTCTCGGTGGTCAGAGCCCGGGCATTTGGAGAGCTATTCCGGTGCCTCAAGGAGACCATCTTTGTTGTTCATGTCCTCTGTGTAGTGTGCTCTTTCTACACACTCATTTGGACTGACCAAGGATGACGGGGCCCGGTGCGGCTAGCTGCTGGCGCCCCCATATAAGTCCGCTTTGGGCTCATTTGTAATCTCTCCTTGTTCCTTCATGTTATGCATTCTGGACATGGCCAAATTCTTGCCGTTTTGCAATGCGCTCACACATAGAGCTCATGTTTGTCTTTTGCATGGGCCTGCATGCCCTAATGAAATTACATCTACAACGACTGTGGCTACGATGACTGTTGCCGCAGCCACGAAGAAAGTCAAGAAATGGAAATGGTAGTTGTCGTTGCTTCTAGGGTGGAGATAGTTAGAATTCAATTAGGGCATGCAGGCCCATGCAAACATGAACATGAGCTCAGTGTGTGAGTGCATTACAAAGCGGCAAGAATTTGGCAAAGTATGGACTGCATAACATGAAAGAACAAGGAGGATTTACGAATGAGCCCGTAGTGGGCTTGTGTAGGGGCGCTAGTAGCTAGCTGCACTGGGCCCCATCACCCCCGCTGAGCCCAAACAAGTCAGCGAGGAGAGCACACTGCATACACCAGGTGAACAACAAAGGTGGTCTCCTCAAGGCACTATAATAGCTCTCTGAGTGTCTGGGTCTCGACCATCGAGAAAATACGAGTAGTGCTAGAAACACTTGGAATCAGGGTCCAGACATCGCAAATGGCTTGTCCAACATTGGAAGCACTACAACACTCATCGGGTCTCCTCGTCGCACCGGTACAGTCCACCAGGTGCGAGGGTCTCAACACACCAGGAAAACTGTCCTAGCTCGCGACAGGCCAACCAGGTTGCCGGAACGCATTGACCACGTCTTGCCAGCACTCTTGTAGGTTTTGGAGAAGTCTCGGGACACTCCGAAGGCTCATCGAGTCGTCACGCTCTCCTCTGCCCTATACCACCAACGTAGAGTACACGGGTAATCCATTGGCGTCCATCGTGATGGGTGGAAGCCACACAAACCAACATTCCCCCTGGCTGACATAGCCGTCAATGCCTGAAGAAATGAATGAAGGCACGAAACAACAACGTATGCCAAACCACAATGTGCACCAGTCAACCACACACACACATGTGCTGGCCATCCAAGCACTCAGGCTAGGCCCGATGTCCCTCTGGAGCAGAATGAAGGTCAAAAGGTCTCCTCATGACACTGATACATCCTACCAAGTGTCCGAGTCTTGACCATGTGAGGAATCACGAACATCATACACAAGTTAGATGAGAAGAGGGTCTCCTCGTGACACTGGCGGTACCACGTACCAGGCTCTCGACCGCTACAAGCAATCCAACATGTGTCTGTATACCGCCCACAATAGCAACATCAACCAACACACAAGAACATAAGAGGATCTCCTCGTAACATAGGTGCAACTCACCAAGTGCCGGGTCTCGACCACTATGAGGAATCCTGCTCGCATGCACCTGCCACATGTAGTATGTCCACATAGCAAGACACACAATCACATGGTCTAGTCCTGACACTGGTACAATCCACCACGTGTCTGGATCTTGACCAACAGAGTGCTACCATCCACATGCACATGTGCAAGCGCGTAGTATGAGCCACACGTTGACCGTTGTAGTGTGCTCATAGCAGAGTATGGACCCCTCGCCATGCATCTCCTATGACATTGCGTCAGATCAAGGTCCACACAACACTCCCCCTGGGCAGATGAACCTTGCGTTAATGTCCCCAATAGAGATAATGATACCGTAGTTGAAGAGATCATTGGCAATAAATCATGTGGTCTCTCCACCACGCAGAGGTAGCTCCCTCTATCAGGTACGAGTGTGCTCCCACCCTCAAAGATGAAGTGGTTTCCAGCTATGACTCCTCACGTCACCCCTGCATCACCTGGAGTGTACCAGTCCTCATGTGACTGCCAAGGTTCCCAACTCACAATTTCTCCTCTCTCCAATCTACAATGATGCATCTGTGTACCCCGAAGGAAAGGGAATGGGTAAGAAGCACGCATGCGTGGATGAAGTGGCGGAGCTGGCCTCCAAGGCGGGATAGAGCACCGCGAAGCACATGGGTGTACCACCACAAGAGGAGAAGGGCTGGAACGACGAACCGGACCACCACATGTGGACGAAGATGACGATGGAGCAGCTGAGTCGGGTGGTGATCGTGCGCGATGGCAGCATCATAAGGAAGAGGAGTGATGATGGAGTCGACAATGTAATCAGACAAATGGAATCAGACAAATGGGCGACAATGTAATCAGACAAATGGGGCACCAATTTGAATGTAATGAGGAGGTAAACAAGTTTACATGCCTGACAGTTTCAATGTGAAGTTTTTTCACCATTTGAATCGGTTTGAAACCAATGATTCCAATCCATGTTGGCTGAGAATTGGCCAACGCACCCCCAATCCACATCGATGTGGCCAATCCTGGCTACATCGATGTGTCAAGGTGGACGTTGATGTACCGATGTTCGAGGGGCCGAGGTCAACATTGGGTCGGAGTCGCGAGTGGCACCATCCAAGGACAAGAGACTTGCACTCCTCATGCAACCTGTTGCTGCTAAACGTCTAGCTCTAACCCCAGTGTGGATGTGGACCTCAATGACATGCATATCTCCAACACTGCAGCCTCCGCCGGGCTGGTGTAAGCCTGCTGCACAAACTCTCTTAAACATTTGAAAGGGGCATCCTCATACGCACGGGACTCCAGTGCCACCGATAGGCCGCCACTGGTCAGAGTCGCAAGTGCCACATCCCAAGGACACGTGGCCTGCACTCGTCTTCATGCAACCTACTGCTGTGGAAGATCTCGATTCAATCCAGATGTGAGAGTGTGCTCTCTGAAGAATTAGTCTTGGTGTGTGGAGAGCATAGTCACAGCGGAAAAATAGACTTGGAGAAGTCTGGAAGCCAGAGCTGGAATTACAGGTTAATGACAATGAACAGAGTACAAGGTGTTTATACTGTTCGGCTGGCTGGCCCAGGCCTCAGCCTACTGCTTTCCTAGCTTGCTAAAACAAGATACTTGCACCTGTACTACGTGCCCTACTTGCACCTGAACTTGGTACCCTACTTGCACCTAGTGCCTTGTGCGAGAAGTCCGCGGCCATCGATCGTCAAGATCAACGGTCATTCTTCTCTCTTGGCGAGCCGCCACGTTGGTCTTGTACGGCTCTCGGCGGTGGGTGCGGTCGCCCTGTTGTACACGCCACCGGAGAACGGTGACCGTAGCACTTTCGCAGTCACCGGTTTCACTGCCGCCGTTGACCGCGTCCGTTGCCGGGGCTCCAGTCGGGGACAACCCCTCGGCGGGTGGCCTTACCAGTGCGCCACTCGCTGAGGGTGCCAACGGGGTTGTGTGTTTGGAATACGTGCTCGAAGCCGCGAGCAAAACACCCCCTTGCGCCGGTGTGATCCACACGTTGGCGCGAGTTTGCTCGCACCTCCTCCTCCTTGCATCGGCGGTTGAGCGGAGGTGAGCTCGACCGCTTGCACGATTTTCAAAAATCGGAAATCGCCAGCATGCCCCAAAGACTCGGACGAGCCCCGAGTATGCCAGAAAATAGGGACACCTCATTACACCAGATGTGGAAGTCATGCTTGATTACACGCAATTCTCCACCAGAAATGTCACGTCGGGATCATACTCCACGATATGTACTGCCACCCCATCATTTGCATCTGCCTGAGCTGACGCTGGGGCACCACGGTATGGCGGGGTCGTGGATCCTTTTGTTGCGATCACAACAGGTATTACTCGGTCACCACACTCCCCCTGGACAGGTACAGCAACAGAAGCTGACAAGGTGGAGGATGTGTCAAGACTGGCTTGAGCACAATGTGTGGAGCGTTGACGCCAACGCCGTGTGCACCCATGACTGGAGCGACTACATGAAGACATGGCATCGCGAGGAGGCATCGTGGTAGTAGAAGAGTGGAGGATTGAAAGGATGGTGGGAGCCTGGGAAGGGCCAACAGGTGGAGCCGAAGGGAGACCATTGGACGCAAAAGGAGAAGATGGAGGGGATGAGGTGAAGGAGGCCGTCGACAAACTAGTAGCAGAAGCATGCTCGGTAACAAGGAGATCACAAAGCTACAGCACCATCTGTCTCAGGATGTGGATCTCGGCAAATATGGTCGCCAAAGGTCCAGCTAGGGGATCTACCAACACTAAGAGATTCGCATGTTGTGGAGAAAGCATGCTCGGACGAGGTCGAAACCAATGTGGATGCCAACAGCGAGGGCGTCTCCAACATTGACGCCAACCATGACGTCCATCACCATAGTAGTAGCAGGGAAATGCGCAAGATGCCTGCTCCCTTGAATGCGCACTCATCTCGCACGCCTGACGATCGATAGGTGCCGAGGACATCTGCTCCCGATGGTAAACACGAAGCCGCGGGAGAGGACACTGCTGGACACTGTCACTCCTGTAGATCATGGCAACTGGGTCAGCAGGTGTGAGCAAACAGGGCGAGTGGCATGACCACAGTACATCCAGAGAAGGGAGTCTACCTACATGCGGCTACTGGTACTACTGCAACTAATGGAACAAAAACTGCTCCAAGAGAGAAGGTGTGGCAGCTGGAAGTGCAGCTGCTCCTCCAAGCGGTAGACAAGCCAGCCCTTGGAGATTTACAGACTCAAATGCGCCGTCACCCTGACGAAGTGAGGTGTAGGGTCTAGTCCACAGGCCCTAGTGAGACGCCGGTCCACGACGCGTGTGGAAACGGAAGTCGCCGCCGATGACAGTCTGCTGTCGGCTGGGAAGGTGAGACTAGGAATACCGCTGCAACTGCCCCTCACTATGTAGTCATTGAAACTCTACTTGCCACTGCTACTGCTCCTACAAAAGCTGCTACTGTTGCAGAGGGAGTAGTTGTGTGATTTTGTTGTCCTCGTTTTTTTTTCCCCATCTTGCCCTCACCCCCTTCTTTATTTCCATTTTTTTGCCCCTCAACGTGTTTTTTATTCTCCCCCCCCCTGTTATTGATTGCCCATACGACTTGGTAGCAACTGAGAAAATGAAAGAAAGGAAGGGTGTGGTGGCGGTGTCCGGTTTTTCTGGCCCTCCCTTCCAGTCAGGCTCGCTTGCTTGCACAACGTGCAAAAGAGCGAGGGAACTGACGGATGGGGGAGGGGTGCCCCTCTCTTGCCATTGACCCCTCCGTCGGTCGGTCGACAGGGCCGATAGGGCTGAAGGGGCCGAGGGGGCTGACGGGCCCCTCGGAGGGGCCCCTCAAAGAGGGCTCGACTAGGCCGACAGGTCCCCTCCGAGGGGGACCCTCTGAGGGGGGAGGGGGCTCAGAGGAGGGCTGCGAGGCCCCTCTGTGGGGGCTTGAGGGGGTCCCTCCAGGGGGGGGCCTAAGAGGACGGGTTGCAAGGCCCCCTTTGGCAGCCGCATCTCTGGTAGCGGGTGCACCTGTTGTGGTTGTTGCTGTTGCAGGTGCTTCTGCTGCTGTTACTCCACGTAACAGCTCATGCTGTTGCTTCCTGCTACCGCCAAAGGTACTACTGTTGTGCATTGTCGCTTCTGCCCTTGCTTGCTATTGTTGCCGCTGCTGCTGCTACTATGTGCTAGCGCTGCTGCCGCCACCGCTGTTGTTGCTGCTGGTGCACGGCATAGCAGTTGTCTCTATTGCTACTGCTTGATCCTACTTGCTACTACTATTGTTGCTGCTACTACTGTATGCCACCGCTGCTGTCGCCGTCGCTAGTGCTACTACTACATGGAAAAGTAGCTGCTGTTGCTGCTCATGCAGCCGTAGGCACAACTACTGCAAATGCTGCCACCTGCCGCTGCTTCTACTGTTACCGTTGCTGCCGCTGCTACTATTGTTGCTGTGAGTGGCTACGCTGCCACAACCACTCATGCTGCACAGCACAATTGATGTTGCTGCTGCTGCTGCTGCTTCTGATGCTGCTACTAATGCTCCTGTGCATTTTTCACCGCCCTTGTGGTGTTCTCGTGAAGTCACTTTGCGCTCCCTCATGTTGCTGCCAGTGTAGTGCCACGTGGCACGCTCCCTCCATGTTCCTCCCATTGCTGGTGCTTCTGCTGCTTCTACTGCTCACTCACCCCACTGTGCCATGATACCAAGTTAGATTTTAATTAGAGCATGCAGACCCATGCAAACATGAACATGAGCTCTGTGTGTGAGAGCACTGCAAAACGGGAAGAAATTGGCTAAGTCTAGAACACATAACATGAAAGAATAAGGAGGATTTACAAATGAGCTCCCAGTGGGCTTTTATAAGGGTGTCGGCAGCTAGCCGCACCGGGCCCCATCACCCCAGCTTAGCCCAAACAAGTCAGTGGGGAGAGCACACCACGTGAACAACGAAGGTGGTCTCCTCAAGGCACCGGAATAATTCTCTAAATGCCCAGGTCTGGACCACCGAGAAAATACGAGCAGTGCTGGGAACACTCGGAATCAGCGTCCAGCCATTGCAAATGTCTTTCCGAACATTGGAAGTACTACTTCAGTCATTAGGTCTCCTCGTCGCACTGGTACGGTCCACCGGGTTCGCGGGTCTCAATCCACCAAGAAAACTCTCCTAGCTCTCGACAAGCCAACCAGGCTGCCGGAACGCATCAATCGCGTCTCGCCGGCACTGTCATAGGTGCTAGAGAAGTCTAGGGACACTCCAAAGGCCCATCGTGTCGTCAAGCTCTCCTTTGCCCTAGACCACCAATGTGGGGTATATGGGTAATCCATTAGCTTTAGTCCTGACGGGTGGAAGCCACACAAACCAACAGAGATGACGGTAGAAATGGCACCAAGAGCCTCCGTGGAGATGTGACGGCACGTGAAGGACGGGCGGCCAGAGAGGGACAAGTGCCCAAAAGAATGAAGGTTGATGCACGTTCAAGAGGACCAGCGAACAGATGTGCTATATTCAACCTAACTTTGCCTTGCTCAACTCCTCCACGGGAGGGGCTAGATGGCTAATGTGCGGCCTTGAGCTAGTATAAGATGCAACGCTAAGAAAGTGCAGTGCTCAAGCGTTGCTGGAGCGTGGGAGGTACACCATGGCATGCCTGTGGCTAAGGGTGGTTGTGGACCAAAGCCCGAGGATCAAAGCCTCGGTGCAAGACAGAGCTACACTGACAAGGAATGATGAAGCGTTCTTCCCTTACACTGCTCTCAAACCAAAATTAGTATAACTACACGAGGGAGAGGGAACGAGTGTATGGGAGAGTAATACACCATAGACTTGTTGCAATGCTCATTTATAGATTAATTGTAACAAGTGCACCAAGCACTCAGGGTTTTGGGTGGTTATTTAGGTTCAGCTTTGTGGTGAAGCGAGCCTCACCTCATGAACCAAGCACAAGGCAAGGCCGCCGCCACCCCTGGGGTCGATTCGGACCCCCACAATACTCTGGGAGCGGCTGCCACCGGAAAAATCCGTGAGCATGGCCCCAGCCGGGTCAGCAATCGGCAACTAACCGAAACAACCAACAGCCATTAAACATGCAACATCAACATCCTCCAAAAGTGTATGAGGACTTGCCACCAAAGTGAGCTTCCAGAAACCGTATTCAACATCAGAGAATTTCAAGGAGCTGCTGGCAGGCCCATTGGCACAAGCCCCATGCTATGCAAGTGGCAGAGGCAACAAGGGTGGAGCCAGTAAGAACTCTGCAGATCTTAAGCGTGCCATCGCTTTAAAGTTCCACTTGGTTTGCACATCAGTCATGTTGATTTAATCTCCTGCATAGATGTGTGTGTGTGGAGTCCAATGGACAGTAATCAGCGTATTAGTGCGTCAGTACTTGAACCCTAATACTAACCGTTGCCCCACCCACAATTGCTATAACACTGGCCATTGGGCCCATGTAGATGTTTCGCATGTTTGACTGTGGACCAAATCTGGAACACAGCATGTTTGTGATTGTTGCATTCGACTTGATTTTTTGTCTTTAGAAGTTTACACAAGACCGCATTCTGACAAGTCTGTGCAGAGTTGTGCTCTAGACTGTTGGTTTGGGGTTGTTTGAGGGTAAATTTATTTGATGTGGTGTGCTATCTGCGTGACGACTGCAAAAACTAATTATGTTGTGTGTCTGTCCCTTGCTCAATCTCTATGCAGATGCTCGCTTGAGACTTTGCACGTCTCTCCTAGTCATGCAAGGGAAACATGAGCATAGTAAGGATTCTTCCTTGCCATGCTCACGTTTGCCTTGCATGACAGTACAAGGCGAACGTGTTCAGCATAAAAATCACTAGTTAGCTTCGAAGTACATTCTCAGGGTGCAAGTAGTTCAGGTAGTTTGAGGGGGCAAGAGGGCAAGGGAGCGTGAGAACCCATCCACAAGGCAAGGCGTCATGGACTGTGGTGCAACACAAAGCTGCTGAGAGGTTGGTTGCGCAAGTGCTCAGTCTGGCCATTGGCGAATTGGCCTCCTTGTGAGCAGCAAGCTCACGTGAGGCCACAGGTGAACTCTACCAACCTCGAGTAGGGCGGACGGGGAGGCGGGAGGGGGGGGGGTCTGGATTAGGGTGAAATAGCTCATACACCCATAAAACGCAAAGTGTGACTCTCATCCGCCCGTCGTTCGGAAGAAAAGTAACGATCCGCCCGTGGTTCGGAAGAAAAGCAACCATCTGCCCACCTTGCGTTACAAAAGCAACCATCCGCACAGCCTCCGCAATAAAATCAACCAGCCGCCCACCCCTTTTTTCATGCTGGATCACTGCATGTGTTTTGGACCTGACATGGAAAAAAGTGCAATGGTGCATTCGCCTGAGACATAGTGAATGACAAAAATCATGTCATGCATCAATGCTACATAGTATGTGGCGGGAACATGACATTTCTTTTAGTGTTTCTGGGTTCCTCAGGTATTTTCTATGTAACGTTGGCATATGCGTTATTTTATGTACGCCATTGTCATATGCGTTGTTCTCTGTGCGACATTGGCATGTGCGTTATCTTTTGTGTAGCATTGTCATGTGCGTTATTTTTTTACGACATTGGTACATCAGCTATGTAGTTTGGAAAACTGGGTACATCGTGATCGAACCCTCTGGATTATTCTTAGGTGCCCCGCTCAATTGTGATGCGGATAGATTTTGGCAGCATGCAACGGAGGGGCACCTGACCTCGCTAGACCACCGATTGAACACCACCGCAAACATAAACAGTTAGTGACACAATATGCAGTTCTCATGAAACCTGTGAGTTCATCCACATGCATGCAGTACCTTGTGGTACAAGTCACAAATAGCACCTATGGTGAGAAAGGTCTGTGCAGTCGTGTGTGACAAGCAGGGTGTGCTGAGCAGGCTGTCGCACACATGAAATCACTTCCTAGCAATGTTGTTTCTGTGGTACATCTCTGTTTTGGAAAACTGCATCAAGGTGCCTGTCTCTTGCCTCATATGTGCTTTTGGACGCCTCATGGCGAGCAAGCCTGAGCACTCCACATGTATCTGATGCAAATACTCACAAGTTTGCTCTGATAGTGGGTCAGGTCACACAAGCAGAGCATTCTGGATGAAGCTCGTAATCCAACATTGTAATGTTGCACTTGAAGTGGAGTTTTCTGTTTCATGGTATGCTGCCTGATGATTTGTTCAATGGGTTCGGTCACTATATACCCAGTTTTTGGAACTATACAACTCATTCACCCGTCGTTGAGCAAAAACTAACGCAGGTATCAATGGACCGCAGGAAACAACGCAGATATCAACGCCGAGGGAGAAAGCAACCATACGCCCGCGCGGTGAAAAATACTACTTATCCGGGATTTGAGAGAAATTAATAGTTCCATAGACCATGCAGTATCCGCTCAAACGTGAATAGTAACGGAGCGGAAGCCTTGTGCCCAAGCGCAGGTACGACGCCAAACCTCAGGGGGAGGTGCGGAAGACGCAGGTTGTGGGAGAATTGTTGTGCACAAACCATGTCCTCTCGGACCTAGGTTTGACGCATATAGTTCTTCGTTTGTGCACCATTGGCATGAATGAATGCTATGCGTGCATGGAGGCATTACACGTGTGTCATCGGATATGTTGCCAACGAAGGACATTGGGCCGCTAGTGACAATTGAGGAGATCCTTATCAGCCTCGCTGACGAGGGCAGAACGCCAACCGCCACCTCGCCGACGACAATGACCCATTTTCATGTGATGTAGTGGAAAGGGTGCGAGATCGGGAAACCTTTGACAGGACGAAGACTGAACAGGACGCGTTTGAATCCTAAACCATGGCTCCTTGTCAACTTTAGAAGTCACGACTTGCGCATGTTTTACTTCTCATGCACTCTTTTCACGTGGAAATATGTCTCCTTTGGATCAGCTGAAGCTGCAAGGTCGTCCGATGCCGCCGCTCCAGTTGTGGGATGGAGGACCGGATGCTCCTTGATTTGGTCCATGGGGAGAACTTCTTCCTCCATGACCCCGTATGGACCAGTTTGATGCATGGGTCGCGTGGAACGACATGAAGAGCCTGTGGGACTCAAACACTTTGGACCCCCCTCCAAGTGATCCATTTGACATGTGCCACATCATGTGTGTGAAGCTGTCACATTGCCGTCCTATCTGGTGTCCACCACACTGGCAGCCATGGGTCCATCCGGATCCCTTATGGTGCGCAAGACTATGACCACTTCGGGCGGTGTACGGCCGGGTACATGGGTTATTTTGTCATGAGTTTTTGTACCTCTAGTATAGGGTAATATCGTATTTTTCAGACCATCTTTTTAAACGCATAAGACAGATACCTCACATACTTATGCAATGTGTCATGCACAATTCAAAACACAGCGGATCATTGTCAAATAGACTAACCATAGAAGCTGCCACATGTGCCACTACATGTGTGTGAAGCTGCCACAGTGCCGTCTTATGTGGTGCCCACCACAGTGGCAACCATGGGTCCATCCGAATCCCTTATGGTGCGCAAGACTATGATCTCTTCGAGCGGTGTAAGACCGGTTACATGTGCTATTTTCTCATGACATTTTGTACCTCAAGTACAGTGTTTTCTCGTATTCTTCATACCCTTGTTTTAAACTCATATGACAGATACCTCACATATTCATGCAATGTGTGCTGCAGAATACGAAACACAGTGGAACATTGTCAAATAGACTAAACGTTGAAGCTCAAACATGTGCCACATCATGTATGTGAAGCTGCCACATTGCGGTCCTATGTGGTGCCCACCACACTGGCAGCCATGGGTCCATCCGGATCCCTTATGGTGCCCAGGACTACGACCACTTCGGGCGGTGTAGGACCGGGTACATGTGCTATTTTTTCATGACATTTTGTACGTCAATTACAGGGTATGTTCATATTTTCTACACCCTCTATTTCAACTTATATGACAGATACCTCCCATATTCAGACAATGTGGTACGCCATGTATTCTTTCCATATGTTTCAGACCACATTTGCATGCTTTCCTTTCACATTGCAAGCATGAGAAGCAGAAATCCTGGTCTTCCACCATCCAATGACAGAATGAACCAAAGGTTGGGATGACGTTAGCAAGACCACTACATGCAGAGAGCACATTACTCGAAAGGACCAGGTTTGCCGCTCACTATCCACCGCTGCTCTGGTGGGGGTAGAGTGTGGATCCACCCAATGATGTCACACATGGGGCACAAGCGCACCGTACTGCCAAACGCCTATGCACGAACAGGATTAATGACCGTCCCGTTGTCAAGGTCTTCAACAGCATCATAGAAGACTTCTTCCGGAGTGTATTCCGGAAGAGCACCCATGTGAAAGGGTTCAGGGCACGTGTTGTAGTACAGCCTGACCTGTAAACGTCTCTATTCAGTGTGCAACCTTGACATAAAATAACATGTGCCAGCTCCACACAGAAATGAAGTCACCATAGGTAGTGCGGTTGGGAAAAGCGTGCACTCCATTGTCAAAGACTGGAAATACTGGAGAGAAGTACAAATGACTTTGATCCCTGCTTTTATACATTGCAAGGAAGCATGGTCCACGGTAGTCAAACTAAATGAAATGACATGGCTTCCTTGGTACTCGAATGCAACAACTTTGGCTTCACGCATAAGTGCACTTCCATTTTCACCATTGCAAGAACATGGACTGGAGTAGGTTATTCAAAGCAAATGAGGGAACACGGTTGACAGGACCCACAGGCCTAGGAATCATAGCCACGCCTAACACAAGCACACTACTATGTTCTACACCGACTCTGGCCGCCCACTGCCCATGTGGAGCACACCGTGAGCCCAGGGCTTGTACTTGCTTCCAAACTTGGCCATGCGGTGATGGAATGCTCGATGTATGCCTGCACAATGATATGAAAATGTTGTTAAGAAATGGATGTTGGTGTGTCCATGAAATGAACATTTGTAAAACAAAACACACACAGTACTATTGGAAACTCTCGCCTTAAAGCCCAAGTGCATCCATGCCTCTTACTTCGTGGCCCCAGGCATGTTCATCTGCCTCATCATCCGCGTCGTCTTCTTCTGCCTCTTCTCCTGCGTCACCCTCTCCATGTTCCTCCAGTCCACCATGCTCCTCCATCACCCTGGCACCTTCAGCGTCGTGCTCTTCCTGTGTCAGTAGTCTGGTCTCCGGCTCCGCCACATACCTTAGAGATTCCTCACTGCCATTGTGAGACACGTTGTTGTTGAAGTCATCCGCGGCTGCCTCACCAACCTCGTCGTCCGTCGAGGACCCCCTGGCATCTGCCTCAGGGTCATAGTCCGACGCCTCACTGTCAACCGTTGCTGCTCCTTCTTCTCGCCCTGCCCCTTGATCTGTCTCACCTTGAGGAGGTCCTCCTCCTGCTGCTGCCTCTCGTTCTACTCTCAAAACAGCTGCAGCTTCGCGAGGCCAAGGTGCAGCAGGGTTTGGACACATCTTCTTTGTGTGTCCCTTACAACCACACTGCGGGCAGATGAAGTTCCGTTTCCAGAGCGGCGCACGCTCCATGCCAGCAATCCTGGGACAACCACGGCCACGCCGCGGACCTGGTTGGCCCCAACCAGGCGGCGCAGGTTGGTTCATTCTGGCAGAGGAGAGTGAGGGCATATGGTTGCTGTAGGTGAGGCTCCAATACTACACCGTCTTTCCGCGGCTCACGTGCGCAGTCGGGTCCTTGCCCACCTCCATCATGACCGCAAATGCATGCTCGCATGGCTGGCTGAATCCGTGCCACCGACGACTCTCACAGCTCCCCATGGCAAGGTCCACATGCCTCCATACGTTTGTTGGGCCACGAACCACTGCCGACGATGGACCCTCGATGATGAACTCGTAGTCCCGTGCAACTGCACAGCTGTGAAGCAGGCGTCTCGCCGCAGCCGGGACAAGAGTCTCGTTGCACTTGGCTATTTGCTTGTGGCACTGCGCCATGATGCCCTGCACAAAGTAGTACACTTGCAGGAAGCAGTAGAAGAGGTAGAGTTTGCGGAGGATCCTCAAACAAGCGTTGAGCGACTCTAAACGTTGCTGGTGATCTGCCGCCCCCGAGGCACAGGGCGCATGCACAAGGTCCATTTTTTAAGAGGTATGCCACCCTGTCCGTCCCGGCCTGGGATGAGATAGTGTGCGGCACGTTTGCTCACTGCACGCAGGTGACGTCTTGCCCGGTGAAACTGGTTGTGGGTCAGCACATGTACGCACTTCCAGGCCCAGTAGTTTGCCTTCTTCCCGAACTTCTCCTACACGTTTCGGCGAGGATGCCAGACACAATAGGTGTGGGTAGCGCCGCACTTGAAGTACAAGCGCTAGGTTAAGCTTTTGCCAAATTCTTGCAAAATCACATCCAAGTCTCCTCTTTCTCACTGGACACCAAAGCCACCACCAGGCCCTCGGACATGCGTGGTCGTTCGCGTAAAAACATTGCGCGACCAGCATGAATTGCTTGTGGCCGTTCTTCAAGAATGTGCCATCTATTGTGATGATCCTCCGGCTGTAGTACCAAACAAGGCGGGTGGCGCCAGGCGCCACAAAGGCCCACTTGAATTTGTTATGTGCATCTTGCTCCGCAAGAGCATGCGTGGCCGGATCAATGTGTTTCATTTGCAAGTACGCATGAGAAACTTATTAGGCCTTCAAAGAGGAAAGTGAAAAGACATGACAACAACAATTTGACATACGTGGTGGGACATACCTCCTGACACAACGCCGGAAACATAGCCCATGATTTCGCCTTGGCGCTCATGTGGTATGCCTCAGCCATAGTTCTTGCACGGTACATCGTACTGATGGCCACTTGAATACCCGCGGCTTCCTTGATGATGGCTCTGTGTGTGGCTGGAGGTGTTGTCGGATCCCCCGTCATTTGCTGCAATATGTGCCTTGCAATCCATCTTGTGGTTCGGGCACGGCTCCCACGGCCAATAGTCAGCATGCAGCAGTGGCCTTTTGTGACATGGGACAGCTTCACCGCCCCCAGCTTCAAAGAGAAAACTGCGGGTACGTGCCACGTGCAACCATGTCTGACAGCCTCCACGCATCGTACATCGATCCGTCCAAGCTCGTTGCGCACCCACTGCAGCCCAAAGCGGCTGGTTACCGAGTAGTCTTCAATGGCCGCCCTGTAGGCAGCCATGTTGCGAAACGTTTTGCCCTCCACAAGGCCGTCACCATCTGCCTTTCTTTTCTTTGTCGTAGAATCAGGGGAGCTGTCTGACGTTGCTGCAAAAAGGAGAGGACAGACACTTCGCAAAAATTCCCCACCCTGAAGTTAGTGGAGTGACATGACAGTCAAAGACGTACTCCTCACAAGTATGACGAACGCACAACGGCAAGACCGGACTTTCGTGACAGCATGACAGTCAAAGTAGTACAAAACGGGACACATAAATTACCAGTGGAGGCACTAGTACACGGTGCCTTGCCCACGACTGGGTGTATAGTGGAGCCGACGTCTGCTCTGGGGAGCATGGTTCCATCCTGAACAACCGCATGATCTCCGCAACTTCTGCTTCCAAACGTGTTTCCCTGCACTCATAATCCTGATCTCTGTTCAGCCAGAAGAAGAGTTCTCCCTTGGCACCTGATTCACGGTAGAAAACGTGGTGTGCCGGACTCTGAGGCTGAGCCGGAGGAGGTGCTGGAGGAACACCATGGTCGGCGGGGCGATAGGCGCGTTGCTGAGGTGGTGGTGCAGTGGGTCGGGCCGCAGGTTGGGCAGCGGGTGGAGCAGCGAGTCGTGCCGCAGGTCGGGCAGCAGGTGGTGTAGCGGGTCGTGCCGCATGTCGGGCAGCGGGTCGTACAGCGGCATGTGTAGCGGCTGCTGCAGCTGGGCGTCCAGCGGGTGGTACAGTGCGTGGTGCAGCGGGTGGTGCAGCATGTGGTGCAGCGCAAGCCGCAGCAGGTCGTAATGCGGCTGGTGCCATTGCCCTTCCAGCCCGTGGTGCCGCAGGTCGAGCAGCGGGTGGTGCAGCGGGATGAGGGTCTGCGGGTAGTGCACCCAGTGGGGTCACACCCACGGCAGTGGAGCGCCACCCCGCAACTGTCGGTGGGTTCGGCCGTCCAAAGTTGCGCCGCCTTGGGTCTGAAGGGTCACACACAGCTGTGGCGCCTGTTGCCTGCGAAAGGGCATGACGGGGAGGTAGAGGCCGTGGCACACGGAACAAAGCCGCCCCGGGCAAGCCCCCCTGGCCGGAGGTGACAGCACGTTCTCGTGTGATTGGGCCTAGCGGTGGTGAGAGCGCAACAATTGTAGAACGCAGTGCCTGTGAACACGAGAGGGGTGGGCGAGTGGGCGGCTTTGTCGAATGTACACGAACCGGTTGAGCAGAGGCAGGAGCCACCGCCCTACGGGCACTGTCCCGGGTTTGGGGTGCCATCGCGCCAAGAATGGGCAAATTGGCATTTTCTGAACACAATAAATGCCTGACGTACCCTGCAAATTGACTCACATCGCTTGATCAGGAGGGAGAGTGCCATGTTGACGCTCCACCACAAACACACGAAACCATAACATAGTCGTCCATCGGCGTTCGAGAAACCAAAATGACAGACACAGTGGGGGGGGGGGGGG
>SZWC01000949.1:176975-194844 GCA_023375785.1 Penium margaritaceum
TTAAACTTTTCAATTTCAAATTTAGCTCCGTCCTCATGCTATTCAAGTAATGAGGAGATTGTTGCTCTCTTTCCCTTGCTTGCACGTTTCAAAGGAATGCGGTTTCGATGTGAGGGTGCCTCTTCACTATCTTCGCGATTGAGTGCCGATATTTATTCATTTGATTTTTTAGCCTCAATTCATCACTCCCGAAACGACTCTTCGATACGTTTGGTTGCTCTACAGCCAAAACACTCCACATCAACAGCCAACTCTAGCGTCAAATGAAAACCAAAGGAGGTTGCTCAACCCCTTACATATGCGACTTGACAACCCAACAAAACTGCAAAATTGTGGTTACCCACCAAGACCCTCAAGCCGCACATAACTTCACTTATCAGCAGCGAGGAGAGAACAAAATAATCATCGTAAGCGTCTAAGGAATAGCGAACCCCATACATGTCTTTGTGAGAGAAAATGTACTGAATGACTCAGAATAGAGAAAATGACAGAGGACATTGAATAATTCAGCACTAGGAGACTGGAAAAACCCGAAGCAGGACAAGAGGAAATTGCACGTGAGACAATCGGCCACCTACCACAGACGCAATCGATGAAAAGAGAAAAGGAAAATGTACATAAAATAGTTCGATAACATACAAAGCTAACAGGAAAATCAATCGTAATACATAACGAGATTAAAACCTCTCCATAATTAATCAATCCAGTTATGTACTTAAAATCAATGTTCTTAAAAGAAACAACATGCACAACTTTCCATTTTGAAATATCCTAAAACACAAATGATTTCTAATGAAATTTGAATTTCAATTCATTCATAAACAAATTCTACATTGAATAAGGTTTAGCTTCATGAATTTTATGGTTAAGGGACACATCTTCATCAAAAAACATATCACAACAAAAACATTGTAACATAATGATCCCAAATACACCTTAATAATTTTTGTTAAAAAACTTAATATGTTT
This sequence comes from Penium margaritaceum, assembly GCA_023375785.1. Classification (NCBI taxonomy): domain Eukaryota; kingdom Viridiplantae; phylum Streptophyta; class Zygnematophyceae; order Desmidiales; family Peniaceae; genus Penium; species Penium margaritaceum. Next base: position 177,945 of record SZWC01000949.1, read on the forward strand.
ATATAGGTATTTGGAGAGATGTAAACCTAGATGCTTTTATGTAAACCCACCAAGTTCCAATGTGCGCCTGATTTCTTTGTTCCAACACCTTGGGGCTTCTTTGAGACCATAAATCGCTTTCAGCAGTAACCATACCATTTATGTCCCATCATGAAAGTCCTCTTGTTGTTTGACGTATAATTCATCTTTGAGGGGACGATTGAGGAAAGCATTTTTCACATCCATTTGGTGGATATCCCAATCCTCACGCGCAGCGACTACCAATACTGCACGACCTATTTCATACTTCCCAACAGGTATAAGGTTATCGGTGAAGTCCCGTTCTGGTGTTTTATGAAATCCCTTTGCCACTAGTCTAGCTTTATACTTATCTATCAGTCTAGCCAGGTTCCGTTTCAATTCGAACAACCATTTGACATGAATTTCTTTCTTTCCAGCTGGCAAGGGCACTAACACGTACACGCCATGTTGTGGGAGAGCTTTTGCTCTGCCGTCATGGCCTTCTCGCACTCACAAGCATCAAGGCAACCCCTTGCCTTTGCTAGCATCAATGGTTGTATTATTGTGGTGTCTTTGCTTTAAACACCCACTATGTGAAAGAATTGTTTGTAATCAATTCAAGGTAGTGCGTAATGATCTCTGTAGGGGCTCAACAAGTGACGTTGATGTCACCTCAGTGTTAGTGTGCCATTCCCTGTGATCCAGGCCAGGTGGAGAGGATGGAGTACCCAAGTTTGTGCTCGTGAGATCTGTAGGTGTGAGCAGCTCTGAAGGCACAAGCGATACTATTTCTACACCACGTCCTCGTGGCACTCGTCTGTCAGACGGTTATTCTTGCCAGGGGACAAACACAAGAGCACTCACGTACTTGAGATAGTGGTTAGGATGGGGCATTCGCGGAGCCTGCCGCAGCATGCGGGACTCCTTGTACAACATGTGCTCAAGAAACGATGCGTCTCGGCTCTCAACAAAGGCATAGTTTTTGGGATCCCGAAATCTCCATGCCTTTGAACCGTAAGAAACTACGACGAACACGCACTAGCGGCTCTTAAGATTTGCGGAAGGTGGATGAGTGAAATTAGACTGAAATCCAGAAGGCGAAGGCGTGCATAGAAGAATCTAAAACATCTGTAGGAATTTGTAGATCACTTGGAGAAGTACATGAAGAGTTCCCTCATCCAACTATAGGGGTGTAGCCACAAGTGCAGACTTGTGGAAGCGCAGGGCGCCTGCCCTGGATGCCTTGAGACTAGATCTGGAAAACCAGACTTGCAATACATAATGTGAAGAGCCACTAGCTTGCACGGACAAAGGCACAGGCCTTTGTAAGAGTTGTGTCCTAAGGAATTGGTTATAGTGTCAAAGGTTGAGGCTTGTTGAGGTAGAGTTCAGAGGCATCAGAAGGAATCTGATGATGAATGGAGGCGTTGTCAAGGCATAAATGGATTGAACATACTGAGCCGTTTAAGTAGTCCTGGAAGGGCCTCCTTGGAGGCTCTAGCCTTGGAAGTTGTAAGTAGTTGCATAACCACCTGGGTGGTTACATAACCATCCAAGCCACCTAGAAGATGAAGGGTCACTGGCAGCTGAAAGGTCACTAGCACCTGGAGAGCCACTGGAGGTTGAAGATGCTTTCGTAACTGAAGGGTCACCAAGAGGTTGCAGGAGGTTGTAGTACGGAGTTGAACAACTACCCTTCAGCTGGAAACTGGAGGGTTATAGCCTCCAAGGGCCTCCAAGTGCACCACCGATGTTGGAATGCAGGGATTTGAACCTCGCCTCCCTCCATTTAAGGAGGTAAATTTTCTATCCCTCCAACGTGGATAAAATGCACCATACGATGTGTTTTGGCCTCACCCGACCATTGAAACTGGGTTAATCATAACACTTCCCCTCAGTTATGATGGCTCGTGTTGAAGAAGATCTTTGAAGGAAGTGTGGAATGATCGTTAATCTGAAGACCTAGGATTTTGTGAATTTCTGGCAATGAGGGTACTTCTGCACAGGTGGTTGCAAAAGTGGAGTAATCCGTGCTTCGAAATGGGTAAAGTGTAGATGAGTATTTGCTAAGACGAGGTCATCAAGAGATTTTTAAACTTCGAAGCCAAACTAGCGATTTGCCCCAGCGTGGCCAGTTCGCGGCCGCAAAAACTACGAGCGCGAACTGGCTCGCTCAACTCCTCCTCCACCCCCCCACCCGCTATCCGCAAAAATTGCGGTCCTCGCAGTATTCGCGCAAAACTACGAGGCTTGTAGTTTCCGCGGAAACTGCAAAGGAGGGGGAGGGAGGCAACCTCCCTCAAGCGAGGCTCGAGCGACCAGTCGACCTATCGCCAGCGAGTGGCGGTCGAGGAGGGCCGTGGATCCCCGGTCGCTTGCCGGTCCGTGATTTCTCGCAACCTTTAGATGCGGTGTGGTCGATCAGAGGAGGTTTGCCCAAACTGCTCCACCAACCAGGAAGACGAAGACCGCGTCACTTTGAAGTTGAAGTCCGGTAACGATGTAGTTGTCAGGGAAGTTAACAGAAATGCCCAAGTTCCTAGAGAAGAAGCTGAAAAGTCAGAAGGAAGTTGGAAAGACTATCAAGGGCAGTTTTTCTAGCCGTTTTCTGTAGGATGGAGGTGGAAGTTGTTAGAAACCTCCAAAGCAGAGGATATGGGAGCTCTCACTTCCACTACAAGAGCACCTAGAGGGTCGGTTGAAGGCTTTAAACTCCACTATAAAAGCCACTGGCAACGTCATTGGAGAGCCAGCACTAGTACGTGTGGCCTTGAGAGAGCCCAGAACCGAAGAAGCCTAGAGCCTTGTGAGATAGAGCACTCCATTTCCTCCGATGTGAAGCCAAATGATGCTATAGGAAAGGAAAATGTTTTCCTTGACATGGAGATCAACGCAAATCCTTCATCAGCTACTACGACACGAGGAACACCTCCAGAGGCACCATCGATGGACAATTTTCCACTGTCAAATTTTGTGGACGTGGAATTAGACAATGACCACTGCTGGAGGCCTATTGTTGTGGACACTCCAAGCGAGGAAAACATTTTCTCGATTTCTCATTCAATTCCCGTGCTCTCTGAAAGGGCACCGATGGAACAGGTAGCGGAGGTGGCACCCAAGAACGTGGGAAAAGTGGAGTCATCAAGTCCTATTTTATCGATAGGTGGAATTGAGATGGAGCCTTCATGCGATCTCCCAAACATGGATACTCCTACTCCAGGACGGGTTGAGAGACAAAGAAAGCGTTGTTCTTTGGCTTCCTTGTACGAAGACAGTACTGCGACAAGCGTTGTGACAATGTTCAGTGATCACACAGATGATGACACCACTGGTTTGGTGCCTCCAGGGTACACCGCGCGGTAGTCGGCATGGCTTTGGCGAGAAAGGCAGCTTAGGATTCGCCGATAGACGAGGAATCTGATAGTGGAGATCCTGTCGTATCGAGCACTCATGATACGAACACCTAGGAGAGGTAGTGGTTGTGTAGGGTCTTCTGGTTGAGCTTGTGATTTCTGTGATGATAGATGTTGGCTCCTTTGATGTAATGGTGACCTTTAGACTTGATGATGATATTTTTCAACTGGTGCTCTCCAGAAAATGATTTCCACCTCCAGTGTCGTTGGCCTTTGCGAGCAAAGGAGAATTGTTGAACGCCTTCACTGGGAGATTGAACAGTTGGCAGCACCTTGTGGGCAAGGGGGAGAGGTGTTGCCCGGAAGCTTTGCTTGCCATATCAACCGACATACTAGTGAGTTGTGTTTGAATAGGTCGAATGGTTGCGCTATCAATAGCTTCGTCTGTTAATCTTGAAGAATCTATTGTAGTGATGCCTATTGCATCCAAGGATGAATTTGCTCCCCTTCCTGCTTTGTCAATCGGTGTTTTGTAGAATGTTATAGCAGTGCTAACTATCGTTGCAGATACATCTGTTTTGGCTCGAGCTTCATCAGCTGGCATTGTGAAGAGTGTTGCAGCCATGTCCATTGCCATTGCGGATAAATCTATTGCTGCTTTAGCTTCGTGAGCTCGCAATGTGTAAAGTGTTGCAGCCGTGTCCGCTGCCGTTGCGGACACATCTGCTACCGCTCCAGCTTTCTTAGTTGGTAATGTGCAGAGTGTGGCAGTTGTGTCTGTTGCCATAGCAAACAATTCAATTATTGCCCCAGCTTTGTAAGCTGGCAATGTGTAGAGTGTTGCAGCCGTGTCCATTGCCGTTGCGGACACATCTCCTGCCGTCCTTGCTTTGTCAGTTGGTAGTGTGAAGAGTTTCCAGCGATGTCCATTGCCATTGTGGACAAATGTGATGTCGATCCAACTTCTTCAGCTGGCATCTTGTTCAGTGTTCAAGTTGTGTTTGCTGCCTTGGAGACTGGCCTACTACTTCTCTAGCTTTGTCAACTGGTGTTGTGTAAGCTGAAGGACATTAATCTGCTCCTTGTGCCCGCCGTGTGACTTGTTTGTGCAAGCTTTTAATGTCAGACTCAAACTTGAGGCGGAGATCCCAGAGCCGCTGGGCGAATAGAGATTGGAGTGCAGAGATGTTCCCTATCTACTGCACGTCCTGGGAGGGTAGGCTTGTGGTTAAAGCCTGCTCTTGAACGCGTTGGAAGTCAGCAACCACGTCCACATTGTATATGTCTTTTGCCTTGCTTTCCATGATGTTGTGCGTGTGGTGGAGCCTTTCTTGTCTTCGAAGGCCGTTGCCATGCTCTGATACCATGTTAAGATTTGCGAAAGGTGGATGAGTGAAATTGGACTGAAATCTGGAAGGCAAAGGCGTGCACAGAAGAATCTGAAACATTTGTAGGAATTTGTTGATCACTTGGAGAAGTACATGAAGAGTTCCGTGAACCAACTGCAGGGATGTAGCCACAAGTTCACCCTTGTGGACCCGCAGGGCACCCGCCCTAGATGCCTTGTGACTAAATCTGGAAAACCAGACCTGCAACAGATAACTTGTAGAGCCACTAGCTTGCACTGAAGAAGGCGTAGGCCTTTCTAGGAGCTGCGTCCTAAGGCACTGGCTAGAGTGTCCGAGGCTGAGACTTGTAGAGGTAGAGTCTAGAAGCATCAAAAGGAATCTGATGATGAATGGAGGCATTCTCAAGGCTTGAATGGACTGAACAGACTGAGCCGCTTATGTAGTCCTGGAAGGGCCTCCTTGGAGGCTCTGGCCTTGGAGGTTGTAAGTAGTTGCATAACCACCTGGGTGGTTACATAACCACCCAGGCCAGCTAAAGAGTCACCTGGAAGATGAAGGGTCACTAGCAGCTAAAAGGTCACTAGCAGTTGAAGAGCCACTAGAGGTTTAAGATGCTTTCGTAACTGAAGGGTCACCAAGAGGTTGTAGGAGGTTGTAGTAGGGAGTTGAACAACTACCTTTCAGCTGGAAGCTGAAGGGTTATAGCCTCCAAGGGCCTCCAAGTGCACCACAGATGTTCTAAAGCAAGGATTTGAACCTCGCCTCCCTCCATTTAAGGAGGTAAATTTTCTATCCCTCCAACATGGATAAAATGCACCAGAAGATGCATTTCGGCCTAACCCGGCCATTGAAACTGGGTAAATCATAACGCCGACCACGAGGACTAAGCTTGCTATCATTCTGAGGTTGAGGAAACCACACACAGACCATCATTCACCATACATGTGGTGCTCTAAGGTCAGCATTCCCAAGGTGTCGCAAACTTTGGAAGTTGACCTTGCGAGTCACGGTTCCACACCTAAGTGACATAGTTGAGAGCCTCCTCCCAGAAAGTGAACGACACGCCTGATTCAGTGAGTAGTGTGCGAGTGCATCAACCAATGTTCTATGCCACCTTTCTATAGCCTTGTTCTGTCGTGGTGTGTAGGGTGCTATGGTTTGGTGTTCAACACCTTTAATCTTGAATTCAGTTGTCAGGATTCCTACGAATTCCCTTCCCCTATTAGTTCGTACTACCAGGAGCCTTCACCTTGCCTGTCGTTCTAATGGAGTTATCCACTATGTGATAACTATTTGAGCATCTGCTTTAGTTTTTAGCAGGAAGGCCCAACGAAAGCAACTATAGTCATCCGTGAGGGTTAGGACATACATTGAGCCGTATAAGTGGTAAAGAAAACAGGCATGGGTGTGGTAAGGTCTGCATGAACTAGTGCAAGAGAAGTTATGGTGTCATTAGAGGACTGGGGAAAGGTTATTTTGTGTACCTTGCCTTCATGACACTCCAAACAACTACCATCTTTAAGACAATGGTTACAATTCGTTGGGTGGATGCCATGAGCTGACCCATGTTTCAAAACATCTGTGACAACATCAATGTTGACGTGTGCCAGTCGGCAGTGAATGAACTATGTATGCTTTTTTTCTTTGACAGTTACAACATGTGCTTACAGCCGGGATTTATGGTTTTGTACAAGAGGAAAGAGAGTGAGCCGGTATAGCATGTCACCATGCAAGGGTCAATCAGCTAGCAACTCACCCTTAGCATCATAAAGCATGCATTGTTGCTTCTGCATCACTATGGACATATGATCTTGCTTGTCCAGTTGTCCACTAGACAAAGGATTCCCTTTCAACTGTGGGATATACAGCACACCAGTCTACCACAACACACCCCTCGGTGCCTACGGCACAACTGTGTCCACACCCTGAACACGAAACATCTCCCCCAATCCAGTTCGCACACTATCTACACCATGCGCTACATGCATTGCAATAAACAACTGACGATGCAAGGGCATGTGATGCAATGTTGCTGTGTCAAACAGCCACTAATGCATAGGAAGGGCATGGCTCGTGGTAACGTGGGTGTGACCTAGCTTCTGACCTGGCTGCTGAGGTGTCGTGGATGAGTGAGTCATAGCAATCGTCTCAAGAAGCAAAGGCTCTGGCAAAACTGCCTAGCCAAATCCTGGTGGTGGAGTAGTTGGCTGCAATGCTTGGGCTGTCTGTTTGTAGATGCATTTGGCCCACTCTACTACATGTGCGGGGATGCCCGTGAATGGTAGTGCGTGGTATGGGCCATGATAGGTCGATGGTGCTGATGTCGGTGGGGAGAAGAGCGGCTGTTACTTAAACATTCCAAAGATTTCCATACCAGAGGGAGCCGCTACTCATGCAGTACCACCAAGTCCCACACTACGAGGCGTACCCAGGATGAATTTCAAATAGGTTAACTGCTGTTGCTACTATTGCTCAGACCATTGGCGTTGTTGATGGTGCTGCTGGGGCTGCTGCCACTAGCGCTGCTATTGTTGCTGTTATGACACTTGCCACTATCGTTGCCGCAGTTGCTATTACTAAAGTCTCTTCATCATCTCCCCTTGAAATATGGGACACCAACGCCCTAGGCTGCCACCGCCACTACGTGAGGAATGTCTCCCTCCTGAACTATCATCCCAATACTGTGTGTGAGTCAGATGGGTGGATGGTACCACACCAATCGGGGAACTTTGATGTATAAAAGCAGTTGAAGTGCCCATCACATCCTGAGCATCCCTTTTGAGGATGTCTTCATAGTTGCAAAGTTGGGTGAAGATGACAAAGAGGTCAATACCCTCAATTTCCGCCACTAGATGGCGGTGAAAAGCGTCATGGCAAAAGTCTTCGTATTGCTCGTTGAGGTGCAGCAGTACATCATCCAACCATTCCAAGATAAAACAGGCCGCGCCGAGCCCGAGTAGTCGTCGCTCAATGTCCATTGTCTTGTCTGAATATTTTGCTACGGGCGCTTTGGGCTTGGGGAAGAGGTTGTGTATCTTGTCTCGCAGGGTTACGACAAGGGTCATGCCCTCGCACGGCTGACCCTTGTCCCTGTTCCTGCTGAATAGTCAAATGCTTCCATGCTTCATGTGGCTACGGGTCACCCGTGCGAGGGTCAGCCGGATCTACTCCCTCCCCACCAAAGCAATACTCGCATAAGGCATACGAGAACGAGTCAGGGAGTACGCAACGGAGAGCATTTAATGCACAAAACATGATTTGTGATTCATTGTTGTCAGGAGCCGGCTGGAGTCAAGACACTTCCAATCCACGCTCGGTGGACCAGTCAAGAAACACGTCCTTCCAAGCTAGGAAGTTCCTTGTTCCAAGCTATGGCAGGAACAGATCCTTGGATCCTAAACACTGTTGGACTACAGCGACCGCCGTGAGAGTCACAGTCGATGGTCTACCTCCATCGCCTCCTTGAACCCCATCATCCCTCCTGATAGCCACACTACCACCGGCATTTGACACTTTGATTGTTATGTGTGCTGACCTTGACTAGATAATACTCTTGCCAATCAAGAATTTTTTGACAGCAATTTGCCAGGCCCACTTTGGGCCCAATTTTGGGATGAGAGTCCTAGGCTCTCGAGAAACACTAGTAAGACTGCTAGGGTACCTGCAATTGACCATCAGCCCCTTCTGTTGCCCGTTCCCATCCCAGCTGGATGGTCCCTACATGTTTGAGTGGCCCTCAAGGCGTCTAGTGGCTTGGTTCCATTGTCCCACAGTCCCCACACAAGTTTCAAAGAGCTTCGCCCCTTTAGCGCCTCATGCGCTACCTGTGGGGCGTCCAATGGACGTATTCGACGCCCCTATGACCTTTGCGGAGTCGCCTATGGATCCAAGTGCACATGGTCAACCACACAAGTGGATCTGAATTTCCCTTTTTCCGCTGGTTGCCCCTCTATGACGTCCATATCAGGCCCACGAACCAGCTCTTATACCATGAGAACCATCCTAGAAACAGTTTGCAACTTTTTTCATGCAAAACGGTCCACTAGGGAGTATGCTGGAGTAAAAAACACTTGGCGGCCATAGCAAAGTACAAGTGTTATTGTAAGGAGGTTACACCCTCTTATCGGTGAGGATTGCTAGTGAATCCTCACCTGGCGGCCCGCGAGCAAAGCTTGCCGGCGAACAGCAAGGTGCGACGGCAAAACCCTCGCGCATCCCCTCGATTTTGGGTTATTGAACCCGGATAACTCAAGGGTACGTCAGAAAACACAGGATGCTAGCGAACCTATATTCTTCCCTACAAAGCTTCGATGGAGGGAATAATCTAGGTCTCTCAAGGGTTTCAACCAAGAACTTCCAGAACAAGTCATGAATTTAGGAACAATCCAGTGGGAGAATTATCAGGCCACGTGGCCAGGACGGAGCCGAACACACAAGGGCATGAATCCTGGGTTCTCATGAGGATGCACCGAGATTCTGTACGCTCACGATGCATCGCCTCCACTCCCGGATCCAACATGTCCTGCGCACTGATGACCTCACATAGAAGTATATACATAGCCAAGTGGTATCGAACCACTTGGGAGGCTTTGCCATCAGCAGGGCTGCCGGGACACTTTGCTCGAGCGATTGAGATAGGGAATCTTCTTACAATCTAAGGCTGAGGCAGAGTAGTTGGTCCTCTAAAGAAGCTGGGTATGTGATGACCTTGAGTGTGACGCTTGGGCCTGCGCCGCAACGCGGTGCTGATCGATGGGCCGAGCGAGATCGAAGACATTTTTCGAGTTGTGCGAGATGCGAAGGTAGCATGCCTTCCTCGTCCCTACCGTGTGAATCCCACTCGAGAAGGTTGGCGGATGGCTCAGCATCGATTGCTCCTAGTGCCGCACCGACTTCAGTTGCAACCGCACTCTTGCCTTTCATCTTGCCCTTTCTCATGTCATTGCAAAGTAGTTGTCGCTACTGCTACTATTGTTACTGTTACTGTTGATGTTGCTACTATTGCTGCTGCTTCCACTACTACTTCTACTACTGGTGTTGTTGCTGCTACTATTGTGAATATACTCCATCCCAAAACAGCTTGAATTTGGCAATGTTTACCCTACCCGAGTGGGCATGGGATCAATGTTGAGGCCTTTTTTTTAGCATGGAAACATCCAATGGACCCTCTCCTATGGTGCTAGAAAATTTTTGACAGATGTTTCTGCGCCCTAGTCTACATGGGAAATCTGGGAGAGGTGTATTTCAGCTTAGAAATTGTTGATAGATCCCCCCACATTGTCGAAAAGTTTTTTGGCAGCGTTTCCCTCACCCTAGTGGGTGTGGAAAATCAAGGAGAGGTTGTAAGGAACAAATGTTTGTACCTGAACCACCACAAACCTAGCCTAGGAGTAGAGGGGAGCCCGACCAACATAGGGAAGGGAATACTAGAGATAAGATCTGATGGTAGAGTGCCGTTGCTGCTACCGTTGCTGTCGTTACTGCTGCTACTGCTTCTGCTACTACTAATGTGGTAGGTCCTCTTCATACTCGATACTGCTGTTGTGAGGCGATGGATCCGGCCGTTATAGTNTTTTTGACAGATGTTTCTGCGCCCTAGTCTACATGGGAAATCTGGGAGAGGTGTATTTCAGCTTAGAAATTGTTGATAGATCCCCCCACATTGTCGAAAAGTTTTTTGGCAGCGTTTCCCTCACCCTAGTGGGTATGGAAAATCAAGGAGAGGCTGTAAGGAACAAACGTTTGTACCTGAACCACCACAAACCTAGCCTAGGAGTAGAGGGGAGCCCGACCAACAAGGGGAAGGGAATACTAGAGATAAGATCTGATGGTAGAGTGTCGTTGCTGCTACCGCTGCTGTCGTTACTGCTGCTACTGCTTCTGCTACTACTATTGTGGTAGGTCCTCTTCATACCCGATACTGCTGTTGTGAGGCGATGGATCCGGCCGTTATAGTAAGCTATTGCTGCAACCCACTATTGCCGTTTCACTTTAGCTGATACCCACTATTTTAGCTGTCCGATGCTTTTTTTTGCTGTTTCACGCTTGTGCTGTTGCAAATGTTGCTTTGTACAATAGTTGTCACCATAATGGCGGTTACTGCCCACTCACGCAGCCTATGGCTGCCGCTGCTGCTTAGTGCTGCACATCGCCACTTGTGCAGTTGCTACTCCACGCGGGTGCCGCTAGTGTTGTGGTTGCATAGCTGTCATGATGGTTGTGTAGCATTCACTACAACTATTGTCCAATGCCACAGTCACTAGCTGCAGCTGCCGCTCGCTACTCCACGATGTTGCCACTTTGGTTGCTGCTCCGTACAGCTACCGTGTTTGCTACGGCCGTGCAACCATCACTATGGCTGTTATCCGCTATTGCACATGGCTACCGTTGCTGTCCGCAATTGTGCTGCTTCGCTGATGCAGCCACTCCTCCACACAGCCACCTCTGTGGCTGTTGCTTCTACTCAGTTTTCGCTGCTACTGCTGCTCCACGCTGCTGCTACGTGGCTCAGCCGTCACTACGATTGCTGATTGTTGGTCCTCCCCGGACCGTGATATGGTTCTCTCACATAGCGTGACTAGCGTTGGATTGTCGGCTCTGGTACAATAACAGTCACACACGACACCCCTTCCCTCATGCCTTTGTGTTGCACATGTCTCTATGGTCAGATTGGGATAAACGGGAGGAAAGGCAGTGGTGTGTGATCATAGCTAGTGTCAGAAAGGTAAAAATGTGAGGTACGAGATGGAGCTCGCTGTTGGTATTTTTCACACATCACATAGTGCTCTGTTGTGTCTTCACAGCTTGTGTANACATGGCTACCGTTGCTGTCCGCAATTGTGCTGCTTCGCTGCTGCAACCACTCCTCCACACAGCCACCTCTGTGGCTGTTGCTTCTACTCCGTTTTCGCTGCTACTGCTGCTCCACGCTGCTGCTACGTGGCTCAGCCGTCACTACGATTGCTGATTGTTGGTCCTCCCCGGACCGTGATATGGTTCTCTCACATAGCGTGACTAGCGTTGGATTGTCGGCTCTGGTACAAAAACAGTCACACACGACACCCCTTCCCTCATGCCTTTGTGTTGCACATGTCTCTATGGTCAAATTGGGATAAACGGGAGGAAAGGTAGTGGTGTGTGATCATAGCTAGTGTCAGAAAGGTTAAAATGCGAGGTACGAGATGGAGCTCGCTGTTGGTATTTTTCACACATCACATTGTGCTCTGTGTGTTTTCACAGCTTGTGTACATCAGCGTACACATGGCTGGTACTGAGATGGAACGCTGCTTGTGCGTCATCTAGTGGAGCCGACGCATGCTGAGGTCTACACGCGCCTTGCTAGAGCCTCCTCCCCAGGCATGAGACGTGCTCAACTCCATCGGCAGACCATAGTAATCATGCCGCATGCGGTCACTACCTCCGTAGTTGCTGCCAATGCCCGTTCTATGCTAATCCTGACTACGTCATTGCACTCGCAGCGTCACCTCTAGCCTAGGGTCCAAGTTCCATGTTTTTCCGTCACAGTTGGGTCGGGGTGATTCTGGTCTAGGCACCACCTGGGTTTGGGTGATCATAAGTCATTGCTGCTATTTTCTCCAATGATTCTGACCACACGACTACGTTTGCAGCGTGGGTATTTTGGTATGATCCCATTTTCAGGTAAAACGAACGACGTCCGGTTTTTTGGTCGTTGGCTGTCTGGCAGGGCTCACCAAGAAAACCCTGCCTACCACAAGTAGGTCATTTTTCTGATTTGCTGTAAAACTGAGTAACAAGCTCTACAAAGCTGAGAGGGAGCTGGTTCTTAGAGAGGTCTCCCATTGTTGTTCTTTCTTAGTTTCTCATCACACTTTACATAGTTTTGTCTACCTTTTTGGCACTCACTCCTCAGCGCGTAGTTTCTCAATCACAAAGTCTCAGAGAAACTAGAGGGGGCAGCAGTGCAAAGCAACGAGCATGGGGTCATGCCTACTCCAACTATGTTGTAGTCCCAACCAGCCATTCTAGGCTAGTTTCCAGCTTGGTATCACAGCTAGAGCGCATCGGAAGCAGCAAATCTGAGTAGCAACGAGGCATACAGGTCCCAGTTTACACCGGCGGTCCAAGAAACGTGCCCGTGCAGGGGAAACTCCGTCAGATTTTTCCAAGCAGAGTTAGCCCGCCGGGTGGCATCATCAAAACGCTCCAGGCACGAGGGAAATGTTGCTTAAATGCTTTTGGCAGCACTGACCCCGCGATGGCAGTGTCGTTGGCAAAATCGCGGCCGACGAACGAATGGGCGACGCTATGACGACACCGACGCATGCGGCGATGGCCCCAAACAAAGGAAGTCTCCCAACCTTTCCCCCATTCCCTTGCTATTGCTGCCGTGGCAACAGCGGCACCTTATGCTATAACAGTTGTGTTAGTAGCAGCAATGCAGCCACGGCTGCCGTAGTAGCGGGCTGTAGCAGCCGAAGCAGCAACTACGGTTGTAGCAAAGCCACAACTGTAGTCGTTACAAGTGCAACAACATCAGAAGCGAATCCGTGACTGCTGCAGGAGCCACGTAGCCGCATCAAACACGCAGCCACACCAGCTACAGCACCCGCAGAAGCATCGTAGCTGCAATAGCTACAGTAGCCCCAACGAGCCGTAGCAACCACAAAAACCGTAGCAGATGCGTAGCCATAGCAGTTGTAATATACGGCCAACTACAGCACTCGCATAGATGCAGAAGCCACAGTAGCCGTGCAGCCACAACAACCGCAAAATTGTAGCAAATATTGCAGCCTCAATGGTTGCTTGGATGAGCCGCAACAACCGTAGCAGCCATGGAAACCACAGTAGCCACCACAACTACAACAGCTTTAGCATCCGTGCAGCCAGAACAGCCGTAGCAGCTGCACTAGTTGTGTCGCCGCAGTAGCTACAACAACCATAGCAGTTGTAGCAACCGTCCAAGTAGTAACATCCGCGGCTGTACGCATCGCAGCAATAGCGGCTGCAACAGTTGAAATACCAACAACAGTAGCATCATGAACAGGGTGACTACAAGGTCTACAACACCCTACTGCTGATATCGGCCACAACGGACTGCTCCTGACATTAGCGGTAACATACCAACCTCACTACTGATGTCATTGTTGACATCAGCAACAAGGAAGAGGAAAAAAAGGGGAAAAAGGTGGAATAAGAAAACAAGATAAAACAAAGAGGGGGAGGGACAATGACTAATAGATCCAGTGGAGAGGGGTCCTCCTGTGTTGGAGGACCCACTAGCCCCCCCTTCTTATAGTAGGTGTAACAAATGCAACACTAGCAACAAGAGCAACAACCACCACCGTTGCAATAGCAAGAGAAGGAGTAGCGGTCACAGCAGCAAATGCAAGTGCAACACTAGTAGTAGCCTCTACTACTAGAGTAACAGGAGTTGTCACAACAGCGAATGCAACTACAACTGCACCAACAGCTGCCACCGTCGCTACAACAGCAGCAGCAACAACTACAGCAAGAGGAGTTACAACAGCCATACAAGCAACAGTAGTACCATCAATAACAGCAACACTAGCAGCAGCTGCTACAACAGGAGCAGGAGTAGCAGCAACAACATCAGCATCCCATAGGCTTTCTCATTGGCTACGTTGGCTCGCCAGACCCTCTGGTTGCAATTCTCTAGCAGCTCTCCACGTTGACATAGCAGCTTTCCATGCTGTCAGAGAAGCTTAGAGCAGTGTAGCCGTGGACGCTGCATAGCCACACAAGCGTTCCCCCTCCCTTCCTTCCACCCGGTCATGCTAGAACCGTTGGCTCTGCTACGCATTACCTGGTACAACAACACACCTAGCGCCAACGCCAAAATGCATCGTCAATCCTCGGCCCCACTCAGGGTGTTGGCCGTAGGCCAAAGGACTTTGAGTCCTCGCCCCCGTCCCCGCCCCGACGACGACAATTTCCTGAGCTTGGAGCTCAACTTTTGTATCAAGGCGCAGGGCGAGGGCCTGTGGCCCTACTACATTTTTCTCGACGAATCCACCCAGGTCAACCAGGTGTATGATGTTGGTCGTGCCGTGCATGCCCTCGTCCCCGTCGCCCCTCTTGATGCACACATTGCTCTCGAGCCTTTCCTTGGCAACTTCACCATCGGCGAAACTCTAGACCTTGCGACGGCTAGGCATGTTCTCACAAAACCGCATTGTCTCTCTAGCAAAGCCGAGACCAGCCACCTGCTTCAGGAGTTCAACTCCCTCCACATGGGGGTGATGGAATCCGTCACATACTATTGGCAGCAAGTAGAGGACATCCTCCATCGCTTGGACGATGCCGCTCCACCCCCCCCTTTCCGCATTCCTGACCATCAAGTGTGGGGCCACCGACACCTTTTGCCGACGTCTTTGTCCACTACTTCTAGGACTTTCTCACCACGATGCCAGCCGAGGTCAATCTCATGCCCTGGGCATACAAGTTGTTCCTCAAGATTGAGGAGGCTCGTCTAGAGTTACGCATCCTACGCACAGAGGCCCTTGCCTCCCCTACCGTTGCCTCCATGGATTTTGTCACTCCCTCCCTAGCTCCATCCACCGGCTCCTCATCGTGAGGGAAGAAGAAGCATGGGGCAAGAAGGGCAAAGGCCGATAGTAGCAACCGACGAGGTCCAGTGGTAGCGCCCCAGTCTTCCACAATTATACCTAGCCAAGGCACGGATGGTACACATGCCCGCTCCCCACGGATGAGGCGCATGTCATGGCTACCATGTGTCGCTAGTGTGAGCACCATCTCACCGCAGTTGTCGTGCCAATTGCCACCTCTACCGTCACCTCACCATCTGGTAACTCCACTCCTTCGACATCCGCACTGGTCTCGCCATCACCGGCCTTACAGTAGCACCATCCATAGCCGTAGGCACTCCCCCTCCCGTCGTTGGCATAGCCCTCCTCCCTTCCGAGCTCCTATGCAAACACTCCGTACTCGATCTACACACCCGGGCCCTTCACTTGCGAGTGCCACTTGGAGTACTCCGTCACGCTCCAACTCGGCCTATCCCGTCCTCCACCCCGTGGAAGTGTGAGTCTCATCACCTCCTATTCCTCTACACAGCCTTACATGATGGAGTCTGCGTTGTGCTTGTCTCCTGTTTCCGCGATGGGGCCATCCTCTCTCGTGCCCTCCTCTCCTGCCCCTCTCCGTGACAACGTCACATGGCTTGAACACTGGCAGTCTTGTTTTGCGTCCTCATTTAGTGTGACCGCGTCTCTTGCCTACTATCTTATGAATGTAAACGACCTGGCAACACCGGTCCAGAACCCTGCCAAGACCTAGATTATTGACTCAAGGGCCACGCATCACATGACAGTCTCTCGCGAGACATTCAGTGTGCTGCTTCTGGTTGCGGATGTGACCGGNTCTCCTGTTTCCGCGATGGGGCCATCCTCTCTCGTGCCCTCCTCTCCTGCCCCTCTCCGTGACAACGTCACATGGCTTGAACACTGGCAGTCTTGTTTTGCGTCCTCATTTAGTGTGACCGCGTCTCTTGCCTACTATCTTATGACTGTAAACGACCTGGCGACACCGGTCCAGAACCCTGCCGCACGGGCTGTGGTCAGGTGTTACATGTTCGTGGCGTTGCTGTCGTTCGTTTTTGCAGTCTTGCTATTGATCTATTTCTGACCAGCATCCTCTTTTTCCCCGGTCTTGAGCTCAGCCTTTTGTCCTTCACTGCCCTTGACCGCATGAGCGTGGACGTACTAGAATCGTGTGGTGTTTGCGCTGTGTCGTTGCATCCGTCCAGTCGTGTCGTGCTGCATGCCACCGCCCTTGGCAACTTTTCGCACATGCCTCGCCTGTCCACACTTCCACCCGTCCCCACCGCGTCGGCCAACACTATCCACGTCTTTGTCACTAGCACGCTTTTGTTGTAGCACACACCCCTTCTGCACCGCCACGTCTACCACATCCACTCTACTGCCAACCATAGCATGCTCCATACCCAGCCAGCCAAGGGCCTTGATGAAGCCTCCTTCCCCTTCCTGTGTCCCACTGAGTGCATTGATTATTCTCAAGGGAAGATGCACCGATCTACTTATCCTATGTCCTCCTCTCGTGCATCCGCCCTTCTGGACTTGGTCCAATCTGCAGTCATGGGTCCCCTTCCGACAAAGTCAGTCAGGGAGCACGGACGTTATGTCCTCACCCTCACCGACGACTACTCCCACTACTGCT
>SZWC01000949.1:195038-212888 GCA_023375785.1 Penium margaritaceum
TCTCAAGGGAAGATGCACCGATCTACTTATCCTATGTCCTCCTCTCGTGCATCCGCCCTTCTGGACTTGGTCCAATCTGCAGTCATGGGTCCCCTTCCGACAAAGTCAGTCAGGGAGCACGGACGTTATGTCCTCACCCTCACCGACGACTACTCCCACTACCGCTGGGTCTTTTGTCTTTGACAGAAGAGTGATGTCACTCCCACCATTCGGGACTGGCTTGTGTGTGCGGAGCACAAGTGTGGTTTCCCTCTACGTTGCTTTTGCTTCGATCGTGGTGGTGAGTTCATGGGGGAGACCACAGTGTTGTCGCCTCATGTGGCATCTATCATGAGACATCCGCACCTTACACACCAACCCAGAATAGCATCTCTGAGTGGTGGAACCACACCATCTCCAACCCCCTCCGCACCATGAGGATCGAGTCTGATCTCTCTGATGGTTTCTACTTTGAGATCTTTTCTTACATGACATGGGTCTGGAACCGGATTCCCCACGCACCCCTTCCGAGCCAGTCCATGCCGTACCAGCATTGGTGCGGTGCATGGGCTGACCTTAACCCAGCCCGCGTCCCGGTCAGCGTGCCCATCGTGTTATTGCCTTCCCCACAGTAAGACGGCAAGCTAGCCCACCATAGGCGTCCAAGCACCTTCTTCGGGATCTGGAGTCAGTCCAAGGCCTCGCACTTCTAAGATCCCTCCCGTCGCTGTATCATCGAGTCCCATGATGCTCTCTTCTTTGAGGAGCTCTTTCCTCGTGACCTTATTTGCTCCAGCTTATTGATGCCCCTCCCTTCTCATGGACGAGTGGTGAGTCCGTCCTCTATTCTGCTACTTTTGGGTGGCACATCGCCTGCACTTGCTCGTTCCAACGAGCCAGCATCTCCGGTCACGTCTGTTGGTCCCTCAAGGTCAGCATCCCTAGTCTCATCCACTAGTTCATCCAGACCGGCATCCCCGGTCTCGTCCGCTGATCCATCAGAACCAACAGCCCCGGCATGTCGGTTGGTCCCTCTAGACGTGCATCCCTGGCCTCATCGGCTGATCCCTCCGGATCGGCAGCCCGTGTCGCACCCGCTGGTCCCTCCGGAGTGGCTTCCCCGGTCAGGTCCTCAAGTCCCTCCGGACCAGCTACCCCGGTCGCGTCCGCTGGTCCTTTAGGGCCGGCATTCCTGATCTCATCCATTGTTTTGTAAGGACTAGCAACCCTAGCCTCGTCGGCTGGTTCCTTTGGACCGGCAGCCTCGGTCTCGTTAGCTGGTCCCTGTGGGCCGGCAAACCGAGTCACATCCGCTGGTCCCTCTAGGCCGGCTTCCCCGGTCACGTCCGCTGGGCCCTCTGAACCAGAAGCTCCATCCGCCTCTACTAATCTCTTTGACTCTACCTTAGTTGCTCCCTCTGCTCCACCTCCCGCCCTACCACACTACATGCATAACCTGGGCGACAGCCTCTCATCCATGCCTTCGGGGAGTGCGCAAACCGCAACACCGCGCCCTTTGGCGCCTCAGCCCCCTGTGACCCCACGTGTCTCTTTGCCTCTCAACAAACCTACTTCCACAGTCGTGAGTGGGGATCTTGGCACTAAGGCCCTCGGCCTAACCACATCGGTCGTCATTGCGGACCTCCATCCGGGTTCCGCACTAGGCTATGCCATACTCCATCAAGAGCACTAGCAGGCCCCACTCATACGTATCCCACCTGGGGCTTGAGTCGTGCAAGCCTTCACATTCCTTTCCACGACATGCCCGGACAACCCAACCAACCTTTGTGGAGCTCGCCTCCATCCAACAACGTAGACCTACCACCTGACTTGAAGGCCATCTGCGCCAAGTGGGTCTTCCGGGGCAAGTGGAAGTACGACGGTTCCTTGGACAATTACATGGCCTGCCTCATAGCTAAGGGGTTTGCTCAGGTCCTTAGGATTGACCACGACCAGATCTTTGTCCCAATCAGTTGTTTCTCTATTAGTCGAGCCCTCTTAGGCCTGGTTGCCTAGCACGGGTGGGGGTTGCATCGGATGGACGTGAGCAACGCCTTTCTCCATGATTCGTTGGAGGGTGAGGAGCTCTACATGGTGCAACCCGTAGGGTTCGATGATG
The DNA here is from genome assembly GCA_023375785.1 of Penium margaritaceum. Taxonomy (NCBI): domain Eukaryota; kingdom Viridiplantae; phylum Streptophyta; class Zygnematophyceae; order Desmidiales; family Peniaceae; genus Penium; species Penium margaritaceum. The sequence continues at coordinate 197,137 of SZWC01000949.1, forward strand.
GCCTTGGCAAGGTATGGAGGCTAGGCAAGGCTCTCTATGGCTTGAAGCAGTCGCCTCGCTGCTGGAAGCAGGAGATTAGTCGCACGCTCCTCAGTGGTAACCTCCTTCGTAGCACTATAGACCCTGTGCTTTTCATAAATTCACAAGACTAGATCTTTGCCAATGTCCTCGTCTATGTAGATGACTTGCTCATCGCGTCAACGAGCGTAGCTGCCATTCGGTGTGTCAAGGACCTGCTACACACTGTCTACCCGATGAAGGATCTCGTGTCTGCCTCAGTCTTCCTAGGTATGGACCTCGAGCATGACTGCTTTGAAAGTGCCTTGCACATCCAGACCTTGTCCACTCGCTTCATTGCGGATCTACGCTTTGTACCGAGCGCATCCTCACCCATGTCACCAGATGGCCAGGCAAAGTTGAAGAGCTCTGATCCATCCGTGGTGGGGGTGATATCATGTACTTAGTGTGACCTCTCGGCTCACATCCTTTGCCGTGCAGACCCCCAATGAGGCAAAGGTTAAGGAAGACTGGGGGAGCACACAAGAGTCTACCGAGCAGCCACAGGGTCCACTCCAGCAGTCTTCACGCGTGTTGGGTTCTCTCCTGGAGTGCTGATACCTTGTATCAAAACTCTTGCATGTTTGAGCTATGTTGGCTTGCTAACCTAGTTTTGTCTTACCTATGAAGTAGTGACAGTTCAGCCTAACATAGTTTTGGCCTAAACGTTCATTGTTGGCTTGTGAGACCTAGGAAGGGGTCATTCCCTTTGTTTTTGAGTGGGCACCAGTGAGCCCAACGTCACCGGCCGATGGGTGGGCTCGGTTAGCGAGCTCCATCCGCCGTCACTCACTCACTCGCTCTTTTGCCCCTTGCTCTCACCATGGTTCTCCGTTTTGACTCCCGTTACTCTTGTTCCAACCATAGAGTTGTGCTCCACCTGGTTGCGTGAGGGAAGATGAATAGAGTGATCTTGTTTTGGTATCAGAGCACGACGAGCCAATGCTTGTCGCATCGTGCATGAGAAGCGCGAAATCCTGGGAGGGCTCGCCAAAGCAGCCGCGGCGATCTGCCACTGCATGGAACAGCAACAGTAGTAGCAACTGCGTGAAGCAGCAACTGTAGCGGTGGCAGCGACAGCGGCAGTGGCGCATCAGCTTGGCCACATTGGCCAAGCTGCAACACCATAGTGTAGAGTAGCAGCAGCAATGGGCTGCAGTAGCAGCCAGCCACAACTGTAAAGGACACTATGTTACAGCAACAAAAACGACGGCAGCAGCAGTAGTAGCTGCCTTCAAACCTTCTCTGGTGTACCCCCTCCCATTCTGGTTGAGCTCCCCTCTCTTCTTGGGTTGGATGGGGGTAGTTCAGGTACCCACAGGCAGTCTCACAGCCTATCTAAAATTTCCCACACCCACTAGGGCAGGGGCAACGCTGCCAAGTTTTTTTTAACAGCGTGGGGGGATCAAACGATGGTTTTTCAGGCTGAAAAAGGCCTCGTCAACTTACTCATGCCTACTAGGGCGGGGGAAACGCTGCCGAATTTGTCCGGCAGCGTGAGAGGGGTCCAACGGCGGTCTTTAAGCCAAAAAAGGCTTTGTCACACTTTCCACGCCCACTGGGGCGGGATGAACGTTGCCGAAGTTTTCCGGCAGCGTTTGTCACTCAACGTCATGCCCAAAGACACACCTGTTGGAGTCGGCAGTGCCGGCTCCACTATGGGTGCACATATTGCCACCTCTAGTATAAGTGGCGAAACACCGGGAACGACACGAAATGAATCCCCGTCTGGCCCCGTCTCATTGGCCCGTGGACCACGCGAGTTGCGCAAGCAAGAGGCCGAGCAGGCTGAACAGAGAGCCAAGCAGATGTGTGACCTGTTCAAACTGTTTCGTGATGCAGTCCATCCACAGCAACAGCAGCCACAGCAACAGTAGTAATAGCAGCAGAAGCAGCTCCGTGGTGCATTGCGGAAAGGTAAAATGATACTTGAGAGCACAGTTGCAGCCGATGTTGATGCAATGTTAGGAGCGTTTGACGCCAATCCGTCTAACAACCTCCCAGAGTCAAACTCATATGCTAGTGAAGAGGAAGGCATCTTACGCATTCACCTCGCACGGCTCGAAAAGCGGCATCGACCCCGCTCAGGGTGCAAAGGAGTACCAATGGGCAAAGCATGCCCTAGCAACGTGCCCAAGACAACTGCAGACCCGGCATCCCTAGAGGACCAACTACTCTGCATGAGTTTAGGACTCGAAGAAGCCCCCCCGTCACCGTTGCTAGCACAAGTTGTCCTGGCAGCATTGCCAACGACAAAGCCACCCAAGTGGTTTTAGATCGAACCTCCCGCCTACTGGCAGGACGATAGCTACACCACGTGGGAGCCACGATTCTGAATGTGGGCAGTTAGTGAGGGGTTGTAACCATACAGCACCATCCAGTATCAGACGACAGACCCAAAACAGGCAGCAACCGCCGCCCGCACCGCATATGGCCCACTGAAGGCCGTCCTGGAGGAGTACACACTTGACTTCGAACCCTTCCTTGGAGATCCCCGCACCGGAGCTGGAGTTGATCCCCTTGAGGCATGGAAGCTAGCGACCACTCTTTTTGAAGGAGCTACCATGGCAACAACGTCACAGCACCTGTCAAACTACAACTCCCTTTGCCGAGGCGGACACGAGGCACCAGCCGACTAATGGCGGCGGGTGATGCTCATTTACAGAGCCCTTGGGAAGAACTTTCCGGGCCAACTCATGGCGTTCAACACCATCAGAATCGGCGTTGGGCGCGAGTGCGCCAAGACATTCAACAACTTTAGCTTCAGCAGTCTTGAAGAGATGGCCGACAAAGGCCTCCTCTTGTCACGGGCCACAAAGCACTTCCGACACATGGCAGGAGTTGGAGTAGAAAATGACGGCAGTCATGGCGTGTCAACCGGAGCTGTCACAGTAGTGCACACATCACACACCTTCCCCCTTTCCTGCATTATGTCGTCGTTGCCAATGACGATAACTTAAACAGAAGTTGGTTCAGTTGCGGCAGTTCAAGGGAAGAAGGGAAAGAACAACAAGAGGGGTGGCAAGGTTAGCAAGGACCAGACGGCTTTGAGGCCGACTCGGGAACGACAGTGGGTGTGATATAGCTGTGGAGGAGCACACCGCTACATGGAGTGCAAGCTCCGCAAGTACTGGAGAATGATCGCACAAGTGTTGCAACAGGTGTTCGAGTAGCATGAGCGTGCCTCCACCCACACCACTGTAGCGATTGACACACAGTCTCCACCCAGAGCAAATTTAGCCAAAGACATCAGCAACAGCCTAACACCTCCGGAACAGGAGCTGGTGACCCAGACCCGTGACATCGCCGAGCTCCCCCAGCTTCTCCGACTAACCACTCAGGGAGGTGCGAGTGTGTTGACTGAGCCGAGGGGTTCCACTGTTAGGTCTGTCGAGTCTGTGACGTGCAGTCATGATGGTGGCGGCGGGGCACAGTGAGTCAGTGGAGTCATTTGTCGCACGTGAGGATGCTGGTCAGTCCGTTGTCTTTGCTATAGTATGCACAGGTGACGACGACCTGTCGTGGCTTGATGAGTCGCAAGTGAGTGTCGCCTACACAACTCGGTATTCGTCTGCAGAGTCACCTTTGTCCACTGTCTGTACTGTTGGCACCTTTTAAGTCACGTCGCCCAAGCGTGTGACGGATGCCACCTGGATCCTAGATTCGGGTGCCACCCATCACATGACATGTCATCACCGTGATTGCGTGGTCCTTGGTCCTGTTGGCTCAATGAAGTTTGTGTGTACGGTTGCTGGGCATGAGGTTCCTATTCAGCGTGAAGGTGTTGTACAATTGCATGGACCTTCTGGGCCATTTTACATTTCAAACGTGCTGTATGTGCCTGGCATAGAGCTCAGCGTGCTATTTGGATGTGCCTTCACATAGATGGGTCTCAGTGTAGCACTCACAAGTGAGGATGCCACTATCTGTGTCTGCGTCACTAGTGAAGTGGTGCTTCGTGGCAAGGCAGTGGGGGATTTGTACCATGTGTCCGGCTGCCCCACGTCGACCACCATAATTGCATCCCCCACTGCACGAATGTTCATTACAGGCACGCTTTCGCCTGAGCATCAGCGTCTACTGCATAGACACTTGTGTCATGTCCACTTGGATGCCGTAGATCGTCTGATCCGCACCCAACCTGCACTCGGTATTGATGTAGCCTCTTTTGAGGCACCGTCTAAGACCGATTGCATGCAATCCGCACAAGGCAAGATACACCGTGCCACATACCCCCTATCCGACTCACGGGCCCTTAAGCCCCTTGAGCTGGTCCACACTCATCACCTGGGCCACGTCCTCGTGGAGTTCTACGATGATAGGACGTTACATCCTGACGATCACGGATGACTTCACCCGCATGCGGTGGGTCTTCACTCTGCGAATGAAAATTGATGTTGCGCTCGCTATGTGAACATGGCTTGTCATGGCCAAACTTCAGTTCGGCCATACACTCCAAAACTTCCATTCTGATCAGAGCGGTGAATTCATGGGTGATATTGCCCGCTACTTCACCGCAGTGGGAGTGTTTCACAACCTCTCTTCCCCAGCCACGCCACAGCAAAATGAATTGTGTTTTTCACAATGGTGTGTCTGAGCATTGGAACTGCACCATGGAGGATGTGGTTCGCTCCATTCGTGTCGACAGTGGCACGCCTGAAGCCTTTGCATTTGAGGGCATGGCCTACATGACATGGGTCTGGAAAAGGATCCCTCACGGCCCCCTCCCGAACACACACACGCCGTACCAAGAGGCCATGTTTCCGTGTTCGCAGGCGTGGCTTTACGCTCTAAGGATTGGCAGTCTTGGAACCCAAATTGGCGTCGCATTGTCGAGTCTCGAGCATCTCTCCTTAAGAGATCTGGCTGCCAGAGGCACCCCACAGTGGCATTTCCCTATTTGTGGTGCGATACCACAGACGAAGGGCCAACTTGTCTCATCCGCTGAGTCCACCGTCACCGTTGGCCCTTCGTCTGTGGCCTATGCCTTGGCCACGCGCAGTGGAGATGCTGCGTTCCCAGACCCCAGTGTGGTGGGAGTGACAACAGACCCCAGTACACTACATCAGGCTATGGTTGGACCCAATGTAGCACTCTGGCATGCAGCATGCAAGTCTGAGCTGGCAGCTATCAAAGAACATGGGGTTTACGATCTTGTAGACCTGCCGCCCGGACGAAAGGCCGTTCAAACCAAGTGGATCTTGTGGAAGAAGTTGAAGCCGGACAATACATTTGATCACTACAAAGCAAGGTTGACTACAAAGGGATTCTCTCAGGTGGAAGGGATTGACTTCACTGAGACCTTTGCAACAGTTGGACGCACAACCACGGCGTTGGGTCTGTTGTCCCACGTGGCCCAGCATGACTGGGAACTCCACTAGATGGACGTGAACAACATGTTCCTACATGGAAAACTGGAAGAAGAGATCTACATGGTCCAGCCCCCAAGATTCAAGGATGGCAACGGTCGTGTATACAAGCTGCGGAAAGCGTTGTACGGCCTGAAGCAGTCGCCTCGATGCTGCAACAAGGAGATCACTGGCATGCTCCTACGAGCAAGCTATGTCCAGAGCACGGCGGACCCATTGCTTTTCTTGTCCCAGACCACTGAGCCCTTCTCGGCCATCCTAGTCTACGTCTATGACCTTCTTGTCGCCTCGCCAGACCTGAAGGCTGTCAAAAGAGCCAAGGGCGTGCTACAATAAACATACAAAATGAAGGACCCGGGAGAGGCCGCAGTGTTTCTAGGCATCCCGATTATCCGTGATCATGCTCGTCGAATGCTCCTAGTGTATCAGAAGCAATACACCCTCCCTTTGGGGGAGAGTTTTACCAAGTTGCTTTGCGGCGTGTACACGGCGTTCACATCGATCACCCAAGACGGACATGACGCCCTGAAGGTTGATGATCCAGCAAAGCAAGGAGAACTGGTCGACGTGATCTTGTACTTGAGGATCATTGGCTTGCTCATGTACCTGGCCACAATGACACGGCCAGACATCGCCTTCACAGTCAACCTCGTGGCACAGTTCTCTCAGGCGTCGGGCAAACGGGTCCTGGAGGTCACAGTTCGATGTGTGCGGTACGTTGTTTCCACTGCCCGCATGGGACATCACTACCGAGGGCAGACCTCAGTGGTCCTTGACGGATACACAGACAGTGACTGGGTATGGATTCCGGACGGCAAGAGTCACACCAGATACATATTCCTCCTTGGGGAGACAACCGTCTCATGGCGTAGTGGCAAGTAGGGTTGCATCGCTCGCAGTACCGCAGAGGTAGAATACATGGCTCTGGGCGCTGGCACGACCGAGAGTGTGTGGTTGGTGCGTCTGTTGCGTGATCTAGGTCAGTCTATCCCCCCTGTTGTGCTTCGGTGTGACAACAAGAGCGCAAAGGCAATCACATAAAACTCCGGCGTGTTCCATGCACGCACGAAACACATAAACACCGAGTGCCACTACAGCCAGAACCTGGTGGATCAAGGTGAGATTCAGGTCATGTGGGTCGGCACTGACTTGCAGCGTGCTGATTTTCTAACAAAGGCCATCAGACGTTCGAAGTTTCTAGCAACTGCTTGTTCTGTGGGATTACAGACTGCCTATTCCATGAACTGAACTCTCCACTTGTACTGTGTTCACTGTTGTTTCTCATCGTGTTGCTCTTGTGCCGTTTTTCACATCGGTGCTACTGCATGTATGGACTTTCTTGTCGTGTGATGGAACACTTGGCCTCAGACGGACGTAAGACAGCAAGTGGGGAGGAACGACGAAGGGCACAAAGGTGAGACTCATGAATCCAATCTGTATAGTGAGGGCCATCGTCATTACATGCCGACTGTGCCCTCCCACACGAGTCATCCCGAGCCACAAGAACAGGCAAACAGATAGTCTGTGAACCACCCGGCTACAATAACACACTTGCACCTTTTTGAAAGCAAAGCACCGAAAGGTGTTGGAGCTCGGTGATGGTGTGGTCACGTGGGTTTGGGTCGCCGCTGGCTATCGGTGGTGACGCGGCAACTGCTGCGGTCGTGCTCGTCACGCGCCCGGAGGATGTGCTGCTCGACGTAGACCGTAGTGTGTGCGTAGCCTGGAGCGTGCGAGTAATTCGTGCTCAGTCTAGTGGCTACTGGGACTCAGTATAGCAATGAGCATCTCCACAGTTGTAGCAATGAACAGAGCATCCACTGCTACTGCCCGATGACGGCTGTTGCTGTGACTGCTGCTGGCCCGAGCCATGCCTCCGGACCCCCTTCTTCCCCTGTGCTACTGCCGCGACACCCTGTGTCTGATTCGGTATAATCGGGATAGATGGAGAGGAGGAGGACGTGGCAAAGGATGCAGAAGGAATCTGCAGGTGTGGCGTCGGTGGTGATGGGACGACTGGTGTAGCAAAAAAGGTCTCTTGATGAGCCGCGGCTGCCTCACGAGCGGAAATCACCTAGAGGAAGAGCTAGTGCGCCCAAGGAAGAAATTGCGGTGCGGCCAAAAAAGGCTCGAGCACAGCGTCGCTATAACTCATGACGATTTTTGTATGCTCAAGGCGAACTCCGAGCATGATCGTGCAGAGCACCTACAGCTGTGTACGTCTTGAGGTCCCAAGGCACGTGTAGATGTGCATGGCGCATCGCCAGTAGTCGGCTGCAGGCTTGGCAGGCCCCAGACAAAGGGAGTGGAAGGCACGAATGTGCGCGGCGTGGGTAGCATGCGTCTTTGCAGCAAGCAAGGATAATGCTAGGTTCTAGCCGCTGCGTGGATCAATGCCAGTGCTTGTGCCTGTGCCTGCCTCACCAAGGAATGAGTGGAAGTTGATGAAGGTCTCGCTCAACATGGCGTAGAGAAGTCCGCGCATCGCCCTAGTTGCTGTCAGCACCAGTGCTCCGTCTGTACTCTGATATGGACTGTGGTAGTAGGACCACATGCCCTGTGAAGTAGTCCAAACCTGTAAGAGGATCTCCAAGCAATCAAAACCGTCCACGCTGACATACGGTGGGGGCGGTGTCTCAAAGTCCTTGGGTTGCCGCTTCGTAGGGAGAGCAACCACACGCTGGGAAGGACGAGGGATGGGAAAGGCACCGGGAAGAGGGAAGTGGCTGGGGTGGAGGTCAGGCGACGATCAAATCTCGAGAAAGCGAGATGTGTGTGGGGGTCGAGAGCTCGTCTGAAGCTAGCGGAGATGCTCCTCAAGCACACGAAACTCGCCCTCGGGGGAGTCACCCTCCATGCCCGGCATATCTGGAGTCTCGTCCCAAGGATCAAGAGGTGGCAGGTCAGCTCCAGCTCCTGTCTCCGGTGCTTGAGCTGACTGTTATGTAAAGGGTGCGACCCCGGTTGCTCCCTCATAGGTCTGTCGTGGGGTCGTGGTATGACCCCGAAGAAGCTTGGTGAATATACGGATGGCGTCAGTCTACTCCCGCTACAGGCGATGCATCTCATCATGCTGGCTCTACAGGTCCTCAATAGCTTGCAAATGTGGGCTCATGACCCCTGAGGAGGAAGAAGAGGGATCTAGTACCCTTTTTCCCTTGTCATCGGACGGAGCCATGTCGCCGCTCATTATGGGCCGAGACGTCAATGTGGTCGAACTGTGGAAATGTCAACGTTTCTCGAGGAGTTGAAACGCTGGCAACGTTTGACTCTCTGACCAAAAATTTCACTATGGAAAGTGCTGGCGTCAGCAGGAAGTTGCTGACGTCAGCGTGACCTGATGACGTCAGCAAGAAAAATGTTGATGTCAGCTCCCCCCCTTTTTTGTCCTCCCTCGTGGTTGCTGCGTGAGCAGGTGGCCCCTCCGTAGCAACCGCGCAGAAGCTACACAGAAGCTGCACAGCAGCTTCCGCTCAGCTGCTGCTGCTGCTGCTACATTGTCAGTTGCAACAGTAGCCGCACGGCTGCATGTGGAGCGGCTGCCTAGCGGCTACGTGCACAATTTTTGCAGCAGTTACGCCCTACTGCTGCTGCTTCTACGTACTACGTCTTCTGCACGTTGCTGTCGTCATCGCGCGTTGCTGCCGCCGCTGCTGCTACACTATTGCTGCCACCGTTATTGCTGTCGTTGCTGCTTCGCTGTTGTTGTGTTGTTACCGCCGGTGCTGCTACCGTTGTTGATGTACTACTACTGCTGATGTGCTACTGCTCTGTTGCACTACTGCTGCTACTGCTCAATGCTATTGCTGCTGCTGCTGCATGTGCCAATGCCAGCAGATTTTGGCGACTGTAGCCTACTACAACAATCACCTGCAGCTCGCAACAGCTGGTGCTGATGCACTCTCACGTGATGATGGTGAGCTACGTCGATGGCGATGGGCTGTCGTTGATAGGTTCCCGTAGATCTGTTGTAGTTTGACTTTCACTACTGTTGCTCTGCTTCGTCTTTGCTGTGTAGCTCGGTGAGAACTGTCTCACCGCTCTGATACCATGAGAAGATGCATGGAAGCTTCCTAGCGACATTGCCTTCGACTAGGCGTCAGTGCCTGGTTAGACGGTGACAACAATCACAGGTTGTGTACACAACGACAAGAGTCTGGCTAGGAGACTCAAGGCAAAGTTTCAGAATGCCTCAATAGCATTTGGAGAGAGAGGTGACAAATGACAGGTCCATGGTATAAGTACCTGCCGCGGTGCATGGCAGGTGTCGCACGCGGCAGTGCAAGATTTGTCCTAAAACTGGCCCAAAACCACTATTTTGGCCGTAACTCTGTGCACACATATCAGAATGCTATGTCGTTTGAAACTAGACGTGCAGGATCACAAGCCAAACGCTACGACTAGTCACATGCATGCATCTGGCATCAAATGGTGGACACAAAATACAAAAACATGCAAATCGGGCCCATGGCCAATCCACCGATAAACTCGTGTGTGCTGTAGAAAAACTGCAGGAGGTCCCGAGTAGCATCCAGAGCTCTGGAACGGTCGTTGGTCAACTCCAAGCTGGTACTCCGCCACCAGTTTATGCACCGGTACCACCAGTGTTTGCATCAAGGATTTGCACGAGTATGGACACGACCTAGTGGTCACAGTACACTCTACAGGTCGACAGGAACGTCACAAATCACAACAGCCCCATGACTATCAAGCGTAATGTACATGAGTGGGCAGCGGCACATCCACGAGACCGAGTGACTCCCCTAGGATAGGCGGGCAGATATACAAGAAAGTGTATAGAGGTTATCTCACGGCCGCACACCGACGCACTCACAGCCTTTGTGATTGAGTCACGCTTCAGTGCCTTGGTCAATAAATCAGCCAACTGTCGTGCTGCCTCAATCCACACAATGATGACGCTGCCATCATGCAACAACGGAAGCGCATGGTGACACTCCACGTTGATGTGCTTTGTGCGTGTGTGATACACGCTGTCATTGTCGGCCATGGCCATGCCACTCTCATTATCACAGTGGAACGTGATGGATGCGACAGACTAACGTAAATCTGACAACACANGGACACAGCAGTGTCGCCAACGAGAAAGTTCCAGCCAGTACGGCTTTAACCGTTCGGATTACTGGCCCAGTCACTGTCGTTGTAGCCCACCGCCACAACACATGGCTGTCGGTGGAACATGAGGCCTCGCTGTGGAGTCGAAACAACATAGCGCAGTACTCGGATCACGGTCTCAAAGTGGAGGTGACGTGGCTCCTGGGAGAACGAAGCCAGGAGGTTGACGGTGAACGCTATGTCTAGACGTGTCGTTGTCGCCAGGGACATCAGTGATCTGTTGACGCATAGGTACACGGTCATGTCAACTGGCTCCCCCAAAAAAAGATCACTCGATTCATCTTCCCTCAGGCGACCACGTGGAGTACAACTCTGTGGTTGCAACAAGAGTAACGAAAGTCAAAACGGACAACCATGGTCAGAGCGAGGGGCAAAAGAGCGAGCGAGTGAGTAAGTGATGGCAGGTGGAGCTCCCTAACCGAGCCCACCCATCGGCCAGTGACGTGGAGCTCACCAGTGCCCACTCAAAAACAAAGGGAATAACCCCTCCTAGGTTTCATAAGCTCACAGTTAATGTTTAGGCCTACACGATGCTACACTGAACTGTCACTGGTTCATACGTAAGACAGAACTAGGCTAGCAAGCCAGCATAACTCAAACATGCACGAGTTTTGAGACAAGGTATCAACACTCTAGGAGAGAACCAAACACACGTGAAGACGGTTGGAGTGTACCCTGTAGCTGCTCGGCAGCCTCTTGTCTGCTTCCCCAGTCTTCCATAACCTTCGCCTCATCAGGGGTCTGCACAACAAAGGACGTGAGCCGAGAGGTCACATTGATTACATACCACATGTCCTGACATCGCATTTTGCGTCAAGCTCCTTGCCCAGTTTTCGCAGGCTCCACGCGCTAGAGCCCTTCACGCGGCTCTACGAGTGGTGTGGTACTGGTGTCCACACCATACCTCGGACTCTACTTTCACCGGCAGTGTTAGGTGATCCTTGACGGCTACACTCACAGCGACTGGGCCTGGAACCCAGATGGATGGAGTCGCACCGGTTACATGTTCCTACTCAGTGGTACCGTTGTAACCTGGCGCATCAAAAAGTAGGGTTGTATTGCACATAGCTCATCGGAGGCAGAGTATGTTACTCTGGGAGCATGGGCTGCTGAGGTAGCATGGCTACAGCGCCTGTTCCTTGAGTTAGGTCAGTCAGTACCCGCCATTGTGCTTCATTGCGACAACCAGAGTGCTCTTACTATTGCGGAGAACTCTGGTGTCATTCATGCTCCCATGAAGCACATTGCGGTTGAGCATCACTTTGTGTGATGTAGTGGAGCGACACGTGATCTCCGTCATTTGGATTGGCACTGACATGCAGCGTACTGACTTCTTGACAAAGGCACTAGCACGTGCAAAGTTCCTGGTGGCCATTCGTTCTATTGGACTTCGCCCCTTGCTTGAGAGTGGTTGAGTGTGGGGTGTGTATGTGTCCGTGTCACATCTGTCATTGCACTCGTTGTTGTACTCGTCTCAGTGTTGCACGTGTATGGACATGCATACCATCGGGTCATGGGTGTGTGTTGTGATTTGTGACGTTCCTCTCGACCTGTACAATTTACTGTGACCACTCGATCGTGTCCATACTCGTGCAGATCCCTGATGTGGACACTAGTGGTATCGGTGCGTCATCTGATGGCGGACTACCAGCTTGGAGCTGACCGACGACCGTTCTAGAGCTCTGGACGCTACCCTGGACCTCCTGCAGTTTTCCTGCAGCACGCAGGAGTTTATCACTGGACTGGCCGTGGGCCGGATTTTCATGTTTTTGCATTGTGTATCCATCGTTTGATGTGGGATGCATGCATGTGACTAGTCGTAGCGTCCTGCTTGTGATCGTGCACGTTTAGGTTTAGACGACGTAGCGTTTTGACATGTGTGCGCAGAGTTACTGTCAGAATAGTGCTTTGGGCCGGTTTTAGGACAGATCTTGCACTTCCGCGTGCGACACCCGCCATGCGCCGCGGCAGGTACTTATACCATAGAGCTGTCTGAGGAACTTCCAAGAAACTTCCTAACCACTTGCCGCAACACTTGGCGTCAGCGCTAGGTCAGCGTATGACAACACTCACAAGTCAGAGACAAAACTGCAAGGGGCTAGGTAGGGACACGTACAAAGTGTCAGGAAGCCCAAAATGAATGTAATTGCAGAGAGAGATAACAAATGACAAGTCCACAGCATAAATACCTTCCGCGGCGCACGGCAGGTGTCGCATGCGGCAGTGCAAGGTCTGTCCTAAAACCGGCCCAAAAACAATGTTTTGGCCGTAACTCTACGCAGACAAATCAGAGCGCTATGCCGTCTGAACGTAGAGATGCAGAATCTCAAGCCGGACGCTACGACGGGTCACACGTATAATTCCGGCATCGATCGGTGGACAGAAAATGCAAAACATGCAAATCGGGCACAAGAGCCAGTCCACCAAGGAAACTCTAGCGTCTGCAGAAAAAATGCAAAGCACCCCGGCAAGCACCCAGGGCGTCGTGGCAGCTCTCTGGCAGCTGCTGGTGGATGGAGCCACCACTCGTCGGTGCTCCGGTGCCAGTTGCGTATGCATCAAGGATAGGCTACAGAAAACCTGTAGGAGGTCCGAGACAGCATCCACGACGCTGGGGCAGTCCTCGGTCAGCTTCGAGTGGGTGGTCCACCACCTGCCGACGCGTCACTGTCTCCGGGGTCCGCATCCGGGACCATGTCGTCGCGCTCTCTTGTACCGCTGCTCTCCTTGCTGTCGCTCGTGACAGGTGGAAGCCACACACACCAACACTGTCATTTGTCACCTCTCTTTGCAAATGTTATTGAAGCATTCTGACACTTTGCCTTGTGTCTCCTAGCCAGACCCTTGGCATTGTGTGCATGACTTGTGACTGCCGTCACAGTCTGACCAGGCACTGACGCCTAGTCGACGGTTGTGTCGCTAGGAAGCTTCTACGCATCTTCTCAAGGGGAGTGTTGGATTTTTTGCACACCTTTCATTGCTAATCGAGCCCACTCATGGGCCGGCAAGTTGGAGCTCATCGACGCTCGTCCTAAACATGAGGACATAAACCCTCCAATACACAGGTGCCCACTAACACATTTGGTTCTGATCTATATCTGCCCAAACTGACAACAGTTTACGAGTAAGACTAAACTAGGCCATTACAGAGTTGCAATTCAAGCAAATGTAATGACAAAGCCAGATTTTTTTGGGACAAGAGGGGACCACGCAAACTTGCCGCCGGGAGGGAAGCAAACATGCGTGGAACAGGCGGAATTGTCGCCGGTGGTTGGTTGCAATTGCTCGGCAGCTGCCGATCTCGCGTCTCCACCGCTAGTCTTCCGTACCCTCGTTCTCATAATGAGTCGGGATGGCAATGGAAGTGAGCCGAGAGGTCATANGGGGGGGGGGGGAGGAGGGCTTCACTCAATTATGGTGTAGACTGATTTAGGCAACATGCAATGGAGGGGCACCCAACCTCACCAACCCACCAATCGAACACCACCACAAACATAAATGATGAATGACATAGCATGCACTTCTCATGAAACGTGCGAGTTCATCTAGATGCTTGCAGTACCCTAAGACACGAGTCACAAATAGCACATAGTGAGAAATGTCTGTGCACTCATGTGTGACAAGTAGCTCATGTAATCCAGGCTCATCATGCACAACTGAGTTTATGTGACATAAAGTTGCGCATGATATGCGTTGATGGTGCACATTGCTCACAGCGATCACATCATCTACTACAGAGCAGGGTGTGCTGAGCAGGCTGTTGCACACATGACATTGCTTATAGCAATGTTGTGTTTGTGGTACATCTCTGTTTCGAAAAACTGCGTCAGATCTTCTCTGCCTTAGACCGAGTATGTCTGTCTACTACTGTCCATGCAAGGCCAAGAGGGGCCCTTTGCATTGTTGAGGAACCACCACAGTTGTTTGGCCAACAAGTCCTTTCATGGGTCAAGTTGCGGCAAGTGCATTTTGTTGTTTCCGCACTTGAAGCAATNCTGAACATCACCCATGCATGCTGTCATGCTTCATGGGACAATGCTCTGCTGCGGATGCAGGCTGAGCCTGTGCGACCATCCTAAAAACATCAGCAATGCATGCTGTCATGCCAGAACGCCCTGCTCCGGCCAAGGGCTAAGTCTGCGCGACGCCTTCTTCTCCCTTGCACGATCAAACTCTTCCGAGCTTCCCCCCATGTCCACGTCGTCCCCCTCCCACCACCCAATCGGTGGCACGGGCGCCTTGCTCGCCCCCCTCCCTCCCTCCGACCACGTCCGCCCCCCCGAAAACCCGCCCACGCTCGATGCATCATCATCCCTCGAGCTGCCGCAGCCCCTGGAAGAACCAGCCACAACGATCATGCTCTTCTTCATCTTGCCCATGCGTGAGCGCCTCGCCTCCTCAAAGCACCCGGAGCTCCCCACGCTGCAGTCATCGCAATCCGCCATTTGCCACCACCCGATTTCCGGCACCACGGCCGCTGTCATCCCAGCCTTCTTGCCAGAGTCTGCTTGGAAGCTTCCAGGGTCAGGCTCCCAGGCCCCCTCCTTGTGTGCTGCAGTCTCTGTTGTTCCAGCAGCAGCAGCGGTGGCGGCGGCGGCGACGCCAGCAGCAGCAGGAGTAGGCAAGGTGTCTCGGGCAGCGTCTTCATCGCTCATTGCCTGTGGTTTGAAGAGGTGCACGGGAGCTGGAGCTGCGGGGGCTTGCTGGCGAAGCTTCTTGAAACCCGAGAAGGGCCAGAAGCGGATCCACTGGCTCGCCTTGGATCTGCGCTCCGTACCGGGCTCTTTCAGATCTTCCCTTGCTGCTCCCTTCCGCACAGCACCTTCTTTCCTTGCCCGCAGGATCTGCTTCAGAGGGGAGGTAGACCTGTTTGCTTGGTTTTGGTTCTGGTCAGCCGACTTAAAGCCAAGACCAGCAGGAACCACCGCCGGCTCAGTCACAGCTGGTGGTGGCGCTGGTGCACTGGAATGACCACCGCCGCCGCATTGCTGACGGTCGTGGCCATGGGGAGCGTCTTCGTGCTTGGCCGCCATGCGCTGCGCTGCACGCTTGAACTTCATCGAGATCTCCGTCTGCGAGTCCGACGACGACTCCTGCGCGTGCCACTTGCCAAACTGTGGCACGGCCACTCGATTCGATCGTACCTGCCCGAGGGTAAGCAGAAGAATGGGGAGGGAGAACGAGGGGGGGGGA